>JBBGZY010001908.1:0-220000 GCA_037952925.1 Lithobates clamitans | reverse complement strand
AAAAAAAGTCATTAAAAAAAATGACATTGAAAAAATGTGCCTTTAAGACGTATGGGCGGAAGTGACGTTTTGACGTCGCTTCCGCCCTGCAGTTTTATGGAGACGGGTGGGCACCATCTTTCCCTCACTCACCTCCATGCACAGCTAGGGAAAGGACGCGATCGCCTCCGCCGACGGCTCCGGTAAGCGGCGGAGGGCACCGGATTGGCTGCGAGTCCTAAGTCCTGATAGGCCAGGAGGAGAAGCGCCAGGATTTGGGAGGAGATGCGCTGGGGGGGTTGGGGGAGCCGCCAAAAGCGCGATCTGGATGGGGTAAGTGCTGGAGGGGGGCCTGGCTGGCGATGGCCGAGCAATACGGCGATCGAGCGATGGGAGGGGGTGGAAGTAACGGCGATCGAGAGAGCGTGCGCGCCGGGGGGTGTGTGTGGGGTGGTTGGTTTAGGGGGCTGCGGGCTGACCCCCAAAGAAAATTGAGCACCAGCCGCCACTGCTTTCCACTACACTCTAGGGTTGATTTACTAAAGGCAAACAGACAAAAGGCAAGTGCTGGAAATGCAGTTGCTCCAGAGCTTAGTAAATGAGGTGAAGCTCCACTTTGCAGCGTACCCAATCACATGCAAAGAAAATTTTAAAAAATGCTGTTTTGCTTGCTTATGATTGGATGATGGAAGTCAGCAGAGCTTCCCCTCCTATACTAAGCTCTGGCGCAATTGCATTTGCAAAAAGAAAATGCACAGTCTATTTGCCTTTAATAAATCAACCCCACTATGTACTATGATAGTAAAACGAATAAATAAAATAAGTAGGTCAGCAAATTACATTGTGTTGGTGCACCACCCAACGAGGAGGACAGTACAAGGCGTTGCCGGGAAAACTGTAGACGTGTTAAATTGCAGCTTCTTTGCAACACGTTTTTTACAATAAAGTCCGGGATGAAATATTAATAGTTGTTCCAGACAATTTTCCTTATTCATATACATTTTCACTATTTTTAAACTGCCTGCGGCGGTTGCTAGGAGACGGCGATGTCCAGCTCTTCTCTTTGTGCTATCAGATGAGCTCAGATACAGATCCTACCTGCCTGCAGCCTAGAGAATCATCCGCAGGCTTTTATGTCCTGAGGCTTTGTTAAAAAAAAAAAAAAATCTAGATTATATATATATATATATATATATATATATATATATATATATAGCATATATATATATATATATATACACATATATATATATATATTTTTTTTTAAGAAAACCACTTAGAACCACCCGAACATTAAATTTTTTTTAAAGTAGAGGTTCAAGAGAGTAAAATGGTGGGTGTTGCAATTTTTTTATGTCACACAATATTTGCGCAGGGAATTTTTTTTTAACTTTATTAATAATAATATTTTAATCATTTTAATTAAAACTTTAATAAATTTTAATGCAGAGAAATGCAATATAATACCATTTTTTTTTTTTTGTAAAACATAAAAGATGATGTCACGCCAATGAAATAAATACCTAACAAGCTTTAACATGTGTGGTACCTAACATGTGTGGTGCGATCGCCGTTTACAAATGCGTGCGCGACTGACGCGTGATTTCGCACCTGCGCGTTTAACCACTTGTTTCCAAGCCTATCCTGACACTTCTCACATATATGTAAAAATCTGCTTTTTTGCTGAAAAAAAAAAAGACTTAGTAGACACGTGCGTTTCATTTCATTACGAATTAGTTTTCGGACGAAATGCGGCATATTCGTTCATTCGGAAGCATCCGAATGAACGAAAGACCCTTTTGATGAACGCATACGAAAACGAATTGTCAGAACGAAAATCCACAAGAACGAAAATTCGAAAACCAGAAAGAACGAAAATCCGAAAATAAGAACAAAATTTGAAAATCCGAAAGAACAAAAAACGATTCAACCTACGAGTTCAACGAATCGATTATATTTGGATAATTTCATTTTTCGTATTTTCTATTGCATTAAATGATTACCTATTATTATAGTTTTTTATTATTATTATTATTTATTAATAATAAATAATAATAAACTATAATATTAGTTATAAACCATTAAATTATAGGTATTGGAATTTCCTTTTAAATTTGGCTAACTGTTAGTGAACGTAACGAATACGAATGTCAGAAGGAGGGGGTTTGGGACTTTATATGAAACAAAACACTTGGGTGGATTAAATCAATCAATATAGTAAAAAAGTTGTTATTTAATTATAATGGCAGCATAGAAGGAAACAGTACAGTAGATGACATTAATAGTAAAACAATATATAATAAGTCCAATAAAAGGGCATGATGAAATCATAGCACAATACAATTCATGGTACAATAGCATAGTTACATATTAGTAATGAACCATCAGTATACTCCAACGCAGCTATGCATATTTAGCCAAAAAATATTAGATTGATGATTTAAACAATTCAAACCCATGGTAGAATCCTGGTAAATCTGGCATAGCAACCAATAGCAAAAAAGCTCGACGCGTTTCGTGGATCGTTTCCACTCATCAGGAGCGGCTATATATATGGGGTACCTACGATAGACAATGAATAAATAATCAAAGGTAGTTGATTATAATAGGAAGAGAGGGAGCATATGTAATGGTCCTATCAACTCTTACCTAAGGGTACATGAAGGTAGTAAATGATGTTGAAGATATATGGTAGAAGGCATATGGAGGTGAGAGATCATCCCCCCGGGAGCTGAGGTAACGCACAAGACCAACAAAGTCCCAAACCCCCTCCTTCTGACATGTAATAAATAGGGATGGAGTCTTGTGTACTGGATGGTCACGGCTCATACAAAGTCCCACTTCGATTTTATTTCAATTTCAAGTATGACAGGGATGGAAACACACACTTATCTACCTTACCTACCCCCTGGTTATCTGTTGTCATATCATTCCATGTAGTCAGCTTAGGGTATGCTATATTAGCTATATTTTTGTGGTCACCTCTATATGTACATTTTTTATTTTTATCTGGACCAATATTTTTAGGGGGGTGGGACCCCGTCCATCCCCGGGAGCTGCGACGCACACCGGGGCTATCCTCCAATCCCCTGGCCGAATGATCACGGGGTTGGCGGCTCGCTTCCGCTGTGCGTCGGCGCCACGCCCACACGTCTGACGTCCGGCGTCATTAGTGACGCCGTACGCCCACGTGTTTGCTCTGTCCAACTACGCACAGCGTGGGATGCCGGGCGCCTACATATGAGCGCCAGTCGCTCGGACGTGGTTGCTCTCTTCCCAGCCAGCTGCGCACTCTTCAGCGTGACGTTGGTGGACTCATTCGACAGTGTTGCAGGCCGCCTTCACCACCATCCCTCCTGGCAATTCTCACTTGTCTTCACTCCATTGTGGTTTCATCACCCTTGCCACTCCTTCACTACACAAGTCCATGTAGTTTCAGGTAATTTCCCATTCCCAGTATTCCAGCCCATCTGTTTGGCATTTTTGGTAGTTCCCTTGGTGTCACTATGTAATTCTTCCCCCTTTTCTTCACTTTCACATTCTGGGTTCTATCTTGGGTATATCCCAGGTCCTCACTTATACAACCTTCCTTCTTCTTTTCTTTCACGATCTAGCCTTGTTCTACGCTAGACCCCACTAACATCACTTCTATCATTAATTTGGCTCCGTTTTTTCCCACCAGTTTTCTGGGCTCACCCCCACCACATCAGTTCTGGGAAGGTGAACCCTCTCATACACGTGCTACCCTCCCTATTGGCCTGCCGCCGGTCTTGTGCGTTACCTCAGCTCCCGGGGGGATGATCTCTCACCTCCATATGCCTTCTACCATATATCTTCAACATCATTTACTACCTTCATGTACCCTTAGGTAAGAGTTGATAGGACCATTACATATGCTCCCTCTCTTCCTATTATAATCAACTACCTTTGATTATTTATTCATTGTCTATCGTAGGTACCCCATATATATAGCCGCTCCTGATGAGTGGAAACGATCCACGAAACGCGTCGAGCTTTTTTGCTATTGGTTGCTATGCCAGATTTACCAGGATTCTACCATGGGTTTGAATTGTTTAAATCATCAATCTAATATTTTTTGGCTAAATATGCATAGCTGCGTTGGAGTATACTGATGGTTCATTACTAATATGTAACTATGCTATTGTACCATGAATTGTATTGTGCTATGATTTCATCATGCCCTTTTATTGGACTTATTATATATTGTTTTACTATTAATGTCATCTACTGTACTGTTTCCTTCTATGCTGCCATTATAATTAAATAACAACTTTTTTACTATATTGATTGATTTAATCCACCCAAGTGTTTTGTTTCATATAAAGTCCCAAACCCCCTCCTTCTGACATGTAATAAATAGGGATGGAGTCTTGTGTACTGGATGGTCACGGCTCATACAAAGTCCCACTTCGATTTTATTTCAATTTCAAGTATGACAGGGATGGAAACACACACTTATCTACCTTACCTACCCCCTGGTTATCTGTTGTCATATCATTCCATGTAGTCAGCTTAGGGTATGCTATATTAGCTATATTTTTGTGGTCACCTCTATATGTACATTTTTTATTTTTATCTGGACCAATATTTTTAGGGGGGTGGGACCCCGTCCATCCCCGGGAGCTGCGACGCACACCGGGGCTATCCTCCAATCCCCTGGCCGAATGATCACGGGGTTGGCGGCTCGCTTCCGCTGTGCGTCGGCGCCACGCCCACACGTCTGACGTCCGGCGTCATTAGTGACGCCGTACGCCCACGTGTTTGCTCTGTCCAACTACGCACAGCGTGGGATGCCGGGCGCCTACATATGAGCGCCAGTCGCTCGGACGTGGTTGCTCTCTTCCCAGCCAGCTGCGCACTCTTCAGCGTGACGTTGGTGGACTCATTCGACAGTGTTGCAGGCCGCCTTCACCACCATCCCTCCTGGCAATTCTCACTTGTCTTCACTCCATTGTGGTTTCATCACCCTTGCCACTCCTTCACTACACAAGTCCATGTAGTTTCAGGTAATTTCCCATTCCCAGTATTCCAGCCCATCTGTTTGGCATTTTTGGTAGTTCCCTTGGTGTCACTATGTAATTCTTCCCCCTTTTCTTCACTTTCACATTCTGGGTTCTATCTTGGGTATATCCCAGGTCCTCACTTATACAACCTTCCTTCTTCTTTTCTTTCACGATCTAGCCTTGTTCTACGCTAGACCCCACTAACATCACTTCTATCATTAATTTGGCTCCGTTTTTTCCCACCAGTTTTCTGGGCTCACCCCCACCACATCAGTTCTGGGAAGGTGAACCCTCTCATACACGTGCTACCCTCCCTATTGGCCTGCCGCCGGTCTTGTGCGTTACCTCAGCTCCCGGGGGGATGATCTCTCACCTCCATATGCCTTCTACCATATATCTTCAACATCATTTACTACCTTCATGTACCCTTAGGTAAGAGTTGATAGGACCATTACATATGCTCCCTCTCTTCCTATTATAATCAACTACCTTTGATTATTTATTCATTGTCTATCGTAGGTACCCCATATATATAGCCGCTCCTGATGAGTGGAAACGATCCACGAAACGCGTCGAGCTTTTTTGCTATTGGTTGCTATGCCAGATTTACCAGGATTCTACCATGGGTTTGAATTGTTTAAATCATCAATCTAATATTTTTTGGCTAAATATGCATAGCTGCGTTGGAGTATACTGATGGTTCATTACTAATATGTAACTATGCTATTGTACCATGAATTGTATTGTGCTATGATTTCATCATGCCCTTTTATTGGACTTATTATATATTGTTTTACTATTAATGTCATCTACTGTACTGTTTCCTTCTATGCTGCCATTATAATTAAATAACAACTTTTTTACTATATTGATTGATTTAATCCACCCAAGTGTTTTGTTTCATATAAAGTCCCAAACCCCCTCCTTCTGACATGTAATAAATAGGGATGGAGTCTTGTGTACTGGATGGTCACGGCTCATACAAAGTCCCACTTCGATTTTATTTCAATTTCAAGTATGACAGGGATGGAAACACACACTTATCTACCTTACCTACCCCCTGGTTATCTGTTGTCATATCATTCCATGTAGTCAGCTTAGGGTATGCTATATTAGCTATATTTTTGTGGTCACCTCTATATGTACATTTTTTATTTTTATCTGGACCAATATTTTTAGGGGGGTGGGACCCCGTCCATCCCCGGGAGCTGCGACGCACACCGGGGCTATCCTCCAATCCCCTGGCCGAATGATCACGGGGTTGGCGGCTCGCTTCCGCTGTGCGTCGGCGCCACGCCCACACGTCTGACGTCCGGCGTCATTAGTGACGCCGTACGCCCACGTGTTTGCTCTGTCCAACTACGCACAGCGTGGGATGCCGGGCGCCTACATATGAGCGCCAGTCGCTCGGACGTGGTTGCTCTCTTCCCAGCCAGCTGCGCACTCTTCAGCGTGACGTTGGTGGACTCATTCGACAGTGTTGCAGGCCGCCTTCACCACCATCCCTCCTGGCAATTCTCACTTGTCTTCACTCCATTGTGGTTTCATCACCCTTGCCACTCCTTCACTACACAAGTCCATGTAGTTTCAGGTAATTTCCCATTCCCAGTATTCCAGCCCATCTGTTTGGCATTTTTGGTAGTTCCCTTGGTGTCACTATGTAATTCTTCCCCCTTTTCTTCACTTTCACATTCTGGGTTCTATCTTGGGTATATCCCAGGTCCTCACTTATACAACCTTCCTTCTTCTTTTCTTTCACGATCTAGCCTTGTTCTACGCTAGACCCCACTAACATCACTTCTATCATTAATTTGGCTCCGTTTTTTCCCACCAGTTTTCTGGGCTCACCCCCACCACATCAGTTCTGGGAAGGTGAACCCTCTCATACACGTGCTACCCTCCCTATTGGCCTGCCGCCGGTCTTGTGCGTTACCTCAGCTCCCGGGGGGATGATCTCTCACCTCCATATGCCTTCTACCATATATCTTCAACATCATTTACTACCTTCATGTACCCTTAGGTAAGAGTTGATAGGACCATTACATATGCTCCCTCTCTTCCTATTATAATCAACTACCTTTGATTATTTATTCATTGTCTATCGTAGGTACCCCATATATATAGCCGCTCCTGATGAGTGGAAACGATCCACGAAACGCGTCGAGCTTTTTTGCTATTGGTTGCTATGCCAGATTTACCAGGATTCTACCATGGGTTTGAATTGTTTAAATCATCAATCTAATATTTTTTGGCTAAATATGCATAGCTGCGTTGGAGTATACTGATGGTTCATTACTAATATGTAACTATGCTATTGTACCATGAATTGTATTGTGCTATGATTTCATCATGCCCTTTTATTGGACTTATTATATATTGTTTTACTATTAATGTCATCTACTGTACTGTTTCCTTCTATGCTGCCATTATAATTAAATAACAACTTTTTTACTATATTGATTGATTTAATCCACCCAAGTGTTTTGTTTCATATAAAGTCCCAAACCCCCTCCTTCTGACATGTAATAAATAGGGATGGAGTCTTGTGTACTGGATGGTCACGGCTCATACAAAGTCCCACTTCGATTTTATTTCAATTTCAAGTAACGAATACGAATGCATCCGAAGTTACGGATTATCCGAAGTAATGAATGCCGCAGCTTAACGAATGGAACGGAACGAATACGAATGCATCCGAAGTAACCAATGATCCGAAGTAACGAATGCCGATCATAACAAATGATCCGATAAACAAAATAAAAAAACAACAAAAAAAAAACGAATGAAGCGAAAACAAAGAAATCCGGAACGCACATGTCGATTACTTGGAACATTAGATATTTTCTAAGCAGAGGTCCTAGAGAGAATAAAATGATGGGTTTTACATATTTTTGTGTCACACAATATTTGCGCAGAGGTTTTTCAAATTCAAATCACAAATTTTTGGGGAAAAATTACATGTTAATGAATTCTAATGCACAAAAACACATAACAATACCCAATTGTTTTGTAAAATAAAAAAAAGATGACGTTACGTTGAGTAAATAAATACAAAAAAAATGTCACGTTTGTGTAGGCCTGTAGAAGAGCGCTAAACTTCGGTACCTAAAAATCTCCATTGGAGACATTTTAAAAGCCTTTACAGGTTACCTATTTAGAGTTACACAGGAGGTCTGGTGCTAGAATTATTGTTCTTGCTCTGACGTTCATCACATGTGTGGTGCGATGGCCGTTTACATATGCGTGCGGGACTGACGCGCGAGTTCGCATCTGAGCGCTTAACCACTTGCTTCCAAGCCTATCCTGAAACTTCTTACATATATGTAAAAATATAGAGTTTTTTTAAGTATGGGGGGGTAACCAGTGCATGTTTGAGCGGGTAAGGAAAGGTGCCGGAGGAGAGGGAGAGACATTACCAGATGGCCACGCCCCATGGCTATATAAGAAATGGCAGACATGGAAGCTAACAAAACAGCGGTAGCTAGCGTCGGGAGAAGACATCAGCAGAGAGAGAAGAACCGACAGAAGAACCAGAGGAAGAAGACATCACTGGAGGGAGAAGAACCGGAGCAGGAAAACATTACCGGAGAGAGAAGAACCCGAGGGAGAAGACATCAGTGAAGGGAGAAGAACCGGAGGAGGAAAACATTACCGGAGAGAGAAGAACCCGAGGGAAAAGACATCAGTGAAGGGAGAAGAACCTGAGGGAGAAGACATCAGTGAAGGGAGAAGAACCGGAGGGAGAAGACATCACTGAAGGGAGAAGAACCGGAGGGAGAAGACATCACTGAAGGGAGAAGAACCGGAGGGAGAAGACATCAGTGAAGGGAGAAGAACCGGAGGGAGAAGACATCAGTGAAGGGAGAAGAACCGGAGGGAGAAGACATCAGTGAAGGGAGAAGAACCGGAGGGAGAAGACATCACTGAAGGGAGAAGAACCGGAGGGAGAAGACATCAGTGAAGGGAGAAGAACCGGAGGGAGAAGACATCAGTGAAGGGAGAAGAATCGGGGGGAGAAGACATCAGTGAAGGGAGAAGAACCGGAGGGAGAAGACATCAGCGGAGGGAGAAGAACCGGAGGAAGAAGACATCACCGGAGGGAGAAGAACCGGAGGGAGAAGACATCACTGGAGAAAGATGACACGTTGGAGCTATGACAGGGGAGATTATTCATTTTTAATAAAGGACTTTGTCAAAAACCTGTGTACTGTTTTTATTTATTTTGACACTTTTTTTGGGTGAAGGAGTAGGGGTACATACCCCATACTCATTCACATAGAGGGGGGACCGGGATCTGGGGGCCCCCTTGTTAAAGGGGGCTTCTAGATTCCGATAAGCCCCCTGCCCCCACAACCACCACCCAGGGATGTCAGGAAGATGCCCCTGTCCCCACCACCCATGATGAGGGCATGTGGCCTGTATGGTCCAGGAGGAGGATGGGGGGTTCTCTCTCCTCCCCCCCTTTCCTGACCTGCCAGGCTGCATGCTCTGATAAGGGTCTGGTATGAATTGGGGGGGGGGCCTATGCCGTGTTTTTTTTTTTTTTTTTTGGCGTGGGGGTTCCCCTTAAAATCCATACGAGATTGAAGGGTCTGGTATGTTCTTGGGGGGCGGGGGAACCCACGCCATTTTTTATTTAATTTTGGCATGGGGTCCCCCCCTCAAGATTCATACCAGACTCAAAGCGCCTGGTAAGGTCATCCGACTTCCATGTTGGAGCCATGTGAACTTTGCCTTAGACAATATTGACTCTTCCTGACGTTCGGTTTTAAAGCACAGATGTAGCAATTGCAGCCTATCAGACAGATCCCTTCAGGTGTTTACAATAAGGCCCTTCAGGGCCGATGGCTGCCACAGCATGGTGAGAGTGGACATTGACCAAGTATAACCTTGAATGCTACACCATGAAAATTAAAAAAAACAACAAGGAGGTTAAATGCATGTTATTTCTAGGGGATTACAGAACAGGCTGTAACATTTATTTTATATCCAGCTTCAGCGCTCTCCTCCTCCACCCAAAGCTCCAGTCTGTGGCAGCAGCCAAAGCATCATCATGTACAATACATTCCATCCTGACCTCATCAAGACCAAAGCAGGGTCTATAGCAGGGTCGGGATTAAGTAACGCACAGAGGTCAGGATTAAGTAGTGCACATAGTTTTGAAGTCAGGATTAAAAGGTAACTCCACTTTCGTGGGAAAAAAAAAAAAGCAAATAAAGAAAAAATAATTCAGTATATACAATTGCGACTCAAGTCATATTGTTATGAAAGCTATTAAAAATGACCTTTCCTTTTCAATCTGCAGATCTGCAATTTAATTTGTGCAGAACGTCCCCCAAGAATATAGTTTCCTGCTTCTGTGATTGACTCGCTGATTTTTCCAGAAATCTGCACTAAGAAACAAGTCAGATTTTTGGGCATCCCCTGCAACAAAAATTTCATTTTTTTGTGAGATGCTCCCAAAGGGAAATCACGTCTGAAGGGATGCAGGCTCAGCAGCTTTCCTCATTAGTGCCCTGCAGGTGCAGCAGCTAACAGGGATTTCTTCAGAATAACCAAAGGTAGGAGTTTGTTAAATTCCTTGCAATGTACATAGATCCCCCCTTTCAACAAAAGTGGAGTTACGCTTTAAGTAATGCACAAGGTCAGGGATCAGAAATAAGTAACACACAGAGGTCAGGGTTCAAGATTAAGTAATGCACAGAGGTCAGGGGTCAGAAATAATTAACGTACAGAGGTCAGGGGTCAATATTAAGTAAAGCAGAGTGGTCAGGGGTCAGAAATAAGTAACACACAGAGGTCAGGGGTCAAGATTAAGTTTTGCACAGAGGTCAGGGGTCAGGAGTACATAACATACAGAGTTCAGGGGTCAGGATTAAGTAATGCACAGAGATCAGGATTAAGTAACGCACAGAGATCAGGGGTCAGGAAGAATTAATGCACAGAGGTCAGGGACAGGATTATGTAACGCACAGAGATCAGGGGTCAGGAAGAATTAATGCACAGAAGTCAGGAGTATGTAACATACAGAGTTCAGAAATCAGGATTAAGCAACGCACAGAGGTCAGGGGTCAGGAATAAGTAACCCACAGAGGTCAGGAGAACGTAACATACAGAGTTCAGGGGTGAGTATTAAGTAATGCACAGAGGTCAGGGGTCAGAAATAAGTAACGCACAGAGGTCAGGGGTCAATATTAAGTAACGCACAGAGGTCAGGGGTCAATATTAAGTAACGCACCGAGGTCAAGGGTCAATATTAAGTAATGCACAGAGGTCAGGGGTAGAAATAAGTAACACACAGAGGTCAGGGGTCAAGATTAAGTATTGCACAGAGGTCAGGGGTCAGGAGAACATAACATACAGAGTTCAGGGGTCAGCATTAAGTAATGCACAGAGATCAGGGGTCAGGATTAAGTAATGCACAGAGATCAGGATTAAGTAATGCACAGAGATCAGGGGTCAGGAAGAATTAATGCACAGAGGTCAGGAGTATGTAACATACAGAGTTCAGAAATCAGGATTAAGTAACACACAGAGGTCAGGGGTCAGGAATAAGTAACCCAGAGAGGTCAGGAGAATGTAACATACAGAGTTCAGGGGTCAGGATCAAGTAATGCACAGAGGTCAGGGGTTAGGATTAATCAATGCAGAGAGGCCAGGAGGTAGGATTAAGTAATGCACAGAGGTCAGGGGTCAGGATTAAGTAATAGACAGAGGTTAGGGGGTCAGGAGTACATACATGCAAAGTTCAGGGGTCAGGATTAAGCAATGCACAGAGGTTATTGATTAGGATTAAGTAACGCACAGGGGCCAGGAGGCGGGATTAAGTAACGCACAGAGGTCAGGAGTACGTAACATACAGAGTTGAGGAGTCAGGATTAAGTAATGGACAGAGGTCAGGGGTCAGGAGTACATACATGCAAAGTTCTGGGGTCAGGATTAAGTAATACACAGAGGTCATGGATTAGGATTAAGCAACGCACAAAGCTCAGGAGTACATAACATACAGAGTTGAGGAGTCAGGATTAAGTAACGCACAGAGGTCAGGAGTACGTAACATACAGAGTTGAGGAGTCAGGATTAAGTAGCGCACAGAGATCCGGGGTCAGGTTGGGTGCAAATACCTTAGAAATTTCAGCTGTGTCCCTTACCTCCAATGTCAGACTTCTTCTCCCTCCCCCATCTTTACTTCTGTCATCTACAAACCAGTCCCCAGGAGCCTACCACCGTATAGTAACCATGGCAGTGCGCATTCTCCGAGTGAACTCACACTGCTCAGGTCTATGTTTCCATGGAAACATGGATAACTGCGCACATGCAGAAAGCTCTAGCGGCGCTTGCACAGAGTGACTTCATTGGGACACTCCAATGGTTACTATACAGGGCCCAGTTTCTCGGGGAGGAATCCTGGGCCACCCATTTTTCCGGGGACAGACCCCCCGACAACAAGGACTGTCCCCGGGAAATGGGGAGGAATGGTCACGTTACACACTGCAGTCACAACACTTTGGGGAGAAGAAAATCCCCCCCCAAAAATCTGACAATTGGGACCATATAACAATGCAGGTATGGCTCCCGGTCACATCATTAGGAAATGCATGGTCTGTTATTCTGCCATAGACAGTTGCACTTGGGTGAACATGCAGAATCTCAATGCATTGAGCCTTCACCTGCCACTTGGAATTATAAGTTGGCAGTTTTTTCTTCGTGAATGTAAAGCATTGTTCATGTTAAACACAAGTAGGTCACTATAAATAGCTGAGCCAAGTATTAAAGTGGTCCTTCTCTTTACATAAACCCTCAATCCCGCTCACTGCCAGGACTTTCCTGGGGTCTCTGCTACCACCAAAATACAGACAGTTCCTTTTACATATACATATGGATGTGGGGCATTACTGTATATGACAGGACCTACCAGCAAAGCCATACCAGTTGTCTAGTCTAGAAAAGTGACCCCAAAACCTGGTTTGCAAAAAAAAAATTAAAAAATTCTATTCAAGTATGTGTTCTTAAAGCGGAACTCCGGGCACACAAAAAAAATATCACTAAAGTGGTTGTAAACCTCTGACGAGCCATAGTAGAGATTCCATGAATGGAGGAAGGGGGGGCAGAAAAGGCGAGCATGGTCAGCACTCATGCGGAGTGCCTATGATGGGTCCAGTGCCTGCGGGGGTGGGGGGGGGGGGGTAATGGAGGGACTTCGGATTTCAACTAGGACAGTTGGCACAAGGGACACTCTGCATGAAATGTAAGTACCATCCCTTTTGCTGATTTTTGTTTAAAATATTTTACCCAAACTTAGACTTTAAAGAGATGAGGAAAGGGGAAGGTATCTGTAGACTTGTCCTAGGGCAGTGGTCTCCAAACAGATGCGGCCCTTTGCTTGCCTTTATCAGGCCTTGGGGCACTTTCTCTCCTACTGATATGAGGCATTATTCCTCCCACTGACAACAATGATGGGGCATTATTCCTCCCACTGACACCAATGATGGGGCACTATTCCTCCCACTGACACCAATGATGGGGCACTATTCCTCCCACTGACACCAATGATGGGGCACTATTCCTCCCACTGACACCAATGATGGGGCACTATTCCTCCCACTGACACCAATGATGGGGCACTATTCCTCCCACTGACACCAATGATGGGGCACTATTCCTCCCACTGGTACCAATAATGGGGCACTATTCCTCCCACTGATACCAATGATGGGGCACTATTTCTCGACAATTACACCACTGATAGGACACTATTCCTCCTACTTTCGCCAAAGATGGGGCACTATTCCTCCCACTGATACCAATGATGAGGCACTATTCCTCCCACTGA
This sequence comes from Lithobates clamitans, assembly GCA_037952925.1. Lineage (NCBI taxonomy): Eukaryota > Metazoa > Chordata > Amphibia > Anura > Ranidae > Lithobates > Lithobates clamitans. The sequence continues at coordinate 206,164 of JBBGZY010001908.1, read as the reverse complement.
CACCAATGATGGGACACTATTCCTTCCCACTGACACCAATGATAGGGCACTATTCCTCCCACTGATACCAATGATGAGGCAATATTCCTCCCACTGATAAGAATGATGGGGCATTATTCCTCCCACTGACACCAATGAGGAGCATTATTCCTCCCACTGATACCAATGATGGGGCACTATTTCTCAACAATGACACCAATGATGGGACACTATTCCTCCTACTTTCACCAATGATGGGGCACTATTCCTCCCACTGATACAAATGATGGGGCACTATTCCTCCCACTGATAAGAATGGTGGGGCACTATTCCTCCCACTGACACCAATGATGGGGCACTATTTCCCCCAATGACACCAATGATGGGACATTATTCTCCCACAGACAAGTCAACAATGGGGCACTATTCCTTCCATTAACACCAGTGATGGGGCACTATTTCCTCCACTATTACCTCCTGCAGACCACAGATGATATATAATTTTTCTACCCCCACCAAGCCTGAGGCATTGTTTATTTGAAATGTCGCTGAGGCATTTTCTACTTACACTGGCCACAGTCCAGCCGCCCTAAAGTCTGAAGGACAGTAAACTGGCCCTTTGTTTAGAATATTTGGAGACCCCTGGTCTAGGATGACAACACTGCTGCTCTGTAGAATTACTACAGTGATGGAGAGTTGTCACCTTGGGACAGGTGTTACTGGAGGGATCAACAGGTGTAAATAAGAGTGAAAAAAAGCCTGAAAATTAGAAAATGATTGCAATCACCGCATACAAGCACTGGTAAGCTGCAATATATTATACTTTTGCAGGGCTTTTTTTCTCAGAGAATAGGTGCAGGAACTCCCTCCTTCTGAGCCACCTCTTGTGTATGCCTCCGAGCACCATTCCTTGGTTCCACTCCCTACCCTCCTCTGAGCACCATTCCTTGGTTCCACCCCCTACCCTCCTCCGAGCACCATTCCTTGGTTCCACTCCCTACCCTCCTCCGAGCACCATTCCTTGGTTCCACTCCCTACCCTCCTCCGAGCACTGTTCCTTTGTTCCACTCCCTACCCTTCTCCGAGCACCGTTCCTTGGTTCCACTCCCTACCCTCCTCCGAGCAACGTTCCTTGGTTCCACTCCCTACCCTCCTCCGAGCACTGTTCCTTGCTTCCACTCCCTACCCTCCTCCGAGCACCGTTCCTTGGTTCCACCCCCTACCCTCCTCCGAGCACCATTCCTTGGTTCCACTCCCTACCCTCCTCCGAGCACCGTTCCTTGGTTCCACTCCCTACCCTCCTCCGAGCACCGTTCCTTGGTTCCACCCCCTACCCTCCTCCGAGCACCATTCCTTGGTTCCACTCCCTACCCTCCTCCGAGCACCGTTCCTTGGTTCCACTCCCTACCCTCCTCCGAGCACCGTTCCTTTGTTCCACTCCCTACCCTCCTCCGAGCACCGTTCCTTGGTTCCACTCCCTACCCTCCTCCAAGCACCATTCCTTGGTTCCACTCCCTACCCTCCTCCGAGCACCGTTCCTTGGTTTCACCCCCTACCCTCCGAGCACCGTTCCTTGGTTCCACTCCCTACCCTCCTCCGAGCACCATTCCTTGGTTCCACTCCCTACACTCCTCCGAGCACCGTTCCTTGGTTCCACTCCCTACCCTCCTCCGAGCACCGTTCCTTGGTTCCACTCCCTACCCTCCTCCGAGCACCGTTCCTTGGTTCCACCCCCTACCCTCCTCCAAGCACCATTCCTTGGTTCCACTCCCTACCCTCCTCCAAGCACCATTCCTTGGTTCCACTCCCTACCCTCCTCCGAGCACCGTTCCTTGGTTTCACCCCCTACCCTCCGAGCACCGTTCCTTGGTTCCACTCCCTACCCTCCTCCGAGCACCGTTCCTTGGTTCCACTCCCTACCCTCCTCCGAGCACCGTTCCTTGGTTCCACTCACTACCCTCCTCCGAGCACCGTTCCTTGGTTCCACCCCCTACCCACCTCTCAGTAATGGATACAGAACCAAGTATCAATTTGTGGTACTAAGTAATGTACAAATTTGTATGTAATTTGTTAATGATAGGAAGTAAAATAGATCCCCTGTAGCCAGCAACAATGGAGCACCCCCCAGCAACAAGAGACTCTGAACATCTAGCAACAATAGACCTCTCCCTCAACAGTAGATGTCTTCCAGAAACGATGGTCTCCCAGTAGCATAAGAGCCCCCCAGCAACAATGGAGCACCCCCCAGCAACAAGAGACTCTGAACATCTAGCAACAATAGACCTCTCCCTCAACAGTAGATGTCTTCCAGAAACGATGGTCTCCCAGTAGCATAAGAGCCCCCCAGCAACAATGGATCCCCCACCATCGACAACTGACATCACCAGCAACAATAGACGCTCCCCCTGTAAAAATAGATACCCTCCAGCATCAATAGACCCTCCAGTAAACCCCAGCACCTCTTGCCATGACATACATTCAGAGCTGGAGGTGCCGGAACTGCGTTCCCCCGCGTTCCTGCTGAAAAAAAGCCCTGTACTTTTGTTCTTGGGTTTAGATATGCAATAATAAGAATGCATCTGGAAGTGTTGGAAGAAGAAAAGAAATACCCAAAGTTCACAGGTAGACAGCAACAGAGACAGGAATTAGGGGAAAGAGAGAATGCAAGGTACATAGCAACTCAGGGGCCTGCACAGGTCACCAGGCATCTCCTATATTTACCTATGGGTAGAATAAAGCTTTTTTTTAGGTATAACTAAAGGTAAAACTTTGTTAGTTTTGGATCGAGTGGAGAGGGATTAGAACCCCTGTCAGGTTTTTATTGCTGACTGTCTGTGCCCTCGTTAGGGATATTTATCCTCTCTAATTTTGGGTTGTCCCCAGAAAAGTAATAGAGGGGAAATTTTCCAATGGGCACACTAGTTCTGATGGCCTGGGGAGTCCCAAAGAAGTCCCTTAATTTGCAGGGATTTCCTCTCACTTCCTGTTTGGCCTATGGGACAGGAATAGGGTTGGCACCTTTTCTTCAAGCCAAACCAGGGGGCAGGGGGGCAGTGTGATGGACGGGGGACAGTGCGATGGACGGGGGGCAGTGAGATGGATGGGGGGCATTGAGATGGACAGGGGGCAGTGGGATAGACGGGGGACAGTGAGATGGATAGGGGGGAGTGTGATGGATGGGGGACAGTGAGATGGATAGGGGGCAGTGTGATGGACAGGGGGACAGTGAGATGGATGGGGGGCAGTGAGATGGACAGGGGGAAAGTGAGATGGACAGGGGGGCAGTGGGATGGACGGGGGACAGTGAGATGGACAGGGGGGCAGTGAGATGGACAGGGGGACAGTGAGATGGACAGGGGGGCAGTGGGATGGACGGGGGACAGTGAGATGGATAGGGGGCAGTGAGATGGACAGGGGGGGCAGTAGGATGGACGGGGGACAGTGAGATGGATAGGGGGCAGTGAGATGGACGGGGGACAGTGAGATGGACAGGGGGGCAGTGGGATGGACGGGGGACAGTGAGATGGACAGGGGGGAGTGTGATGGACGGGGGACAGTGAGATGGACGGGGGGGCAGTGGGATGAACGGGGGACAGTGAGATGGATAGGGGGGAGTGTGATGGACGGGGGACAGTGAGATGGATAGGGGGCAGTGTGATGGACAGGGGGACACTGAGATGGATGGGGGGCAGTGAGATGGACAGGGGGGCAGTGAGATGGATGGAGGGCAGTGTGATGGACAGGGGGGCAGTGAGATGGACAGGGGGGCAGTGGGATGGACAGGGAGGCAGTGGGATGGACAGGGGGGCAGTGTGATGGACAGGGGGCAGTGTGATGGACAGGGGGCAGTGGGATGGACAGGGGGGCAGTGAGATGGACAGGGGGGGCAGTAGTCAGGGGACATTGGGGTGTACAGTGAGGAGACAGTTGTGCTCAGTGGTGGTCTACACACCTGTCTTCTGCTGCCCCATTCTGTAGGCTGTGGGCTTCTCCCATGTATTACATGTGATTGGCTGCACTTGCTCCTGTTGGGCTCCTGTGAAGCGTAATGATCCTGTCAGCTCAGAAGATATAGACAGGGAGAAGAGGGGTCCTTTAGCTGCTGATGCTTTATCCCGAGAGGTGCCAGCCATTTTTGGGCTGTCTGAATAATGTGTCGAGGTGTCCGGCAGTCAGAAACCCGGACCCATGATGCAAAAACCCAGACTGTCCGGGTGAATCCCGGACAGGTTGCAACCCTAGACAGGAAGTGACGGGAAAATCTCTGCAATGAGACACAGATGGCACCAAAAAAAAAAAAAAAAATATCTTAGAGGGGTTATAACCCCTCCCCCCTTACTCTATCCAAAAAAAAAAAAAAAAAAATAGTTTTGCCTATAGTTCTACTTTAAATAATGCCACTTGTTCTAGGAGCTTCCTCTCCTTCCCTCCCTGTGCTCAACTCCTTTCAAAAGAGACACCTTCATGATTAGGCACTGTGGGGACTTACAACCCTCCGCGTTTGTAGATAGGAATAAACGTAACTTTTTTTTGGTGTTTTATGACGATGGCCGTGTTCCACTTTTATCTTGCAAAACAGCATTTCGATCGATGACATCGCACAGGAACAGTGAAAATAGCTCTTTATAGTAAAGAACGTTCTTTAACAGATTGGCTTTTAAAAATCATTTCCAGTATATTGCTAGGGGTTATATTTTTAGACACACTGTTCTCTATTATTAGGCACACTTAAAGTCGCCCATTATTCTGTAATAGTGATATCCTCCGATATACAGAACAATTATCTCCTATAACCTGTGAAGACAAAGCGCACTACTTTACTTCTTTCTCTCCCAATTTAAATGTGAACATTTTGTTTGCCACTGTAACAAAATTGGTTAGATTAGCGATAGGCAAGTAGTAGATCTCTAGCTGCTTGGGACTAACAAAGGCCTTGCTAGCTACCAAGCGAACCTTATACACTATATTACCAAAAGTATTGGGACGCCTGCCTTTACACGCACATGAACTTTAATGGCATCCCAGTCTTAGTCCGTAGGGTTCAGTATTGAGTTGGCCCACCCTTTGCAGCTATAACAGCTTCAACTCTTCTGGGAAGGCCGTCCACAAGGTTTAGGAGGGTGTCTATGGGAATGTTTGACCATTCTTCCAGAAGCTTCTGTTTGAAGGGACATCGGTCCCAAAGAGAAAAGGCCTATTATGTGCCCACCAGTACCGCCTGCAAGTGCTACAAATCAGTGCCCACAGTACAAAAGTGCCAGCAATCAGTGCCACCTATTAGTGCCCACAAGTGCCACCTAGCAATGCCCACCAGTGGTGCCTCATCAGTGCCACCTAGCAGTGCTGCCTATCAGTGTCACCTATCAGTGCCGATCAGTGCCCATCACTGCCACCTATCAGTGCCCATTACTGCCACCCATCAGTGCCCATCAGTGCCAGCTATCAGTGCCACCTATTAGAGCCCTTCAGTGCCACCTATCAATGTCCTTCAGTACCACCCATCAGTGCCACCCATCAATGCCCACCAATGCCACCTATCAGTGCCTATCAGTGCCACTTCATCAGTGCCCACCAGTGCCACCTATTAGTGCCCATCAGTACCGATTTATCAGTGCCCATCATTGTCGCCTTATCAGTGCCCATCAATGCAACCTATCGGTGCCCATCAGTGCAGCCTCATCAGCGTACATTAATGAAGGAGAAAAATTACCTGTTAGCAAAATTTATTAACAAAATATAAAACGTTTTGTATTTTTTTTTTTTTTTAATTCGGTCTTTTCTAATTTTTTTAACAAAAAATAAAAAACCCAGAGGTGATCAAATACAACCAAGAGAAAGCTCTATCTGTGGGGAAAAAAATGATAATCATTTGGGTACAGTGTAGCATGACCGCGCAATTGTCATTCAAAGAGTGACAGCGCTAAAAGCTGAAAATTGGTCTGGGCTAAAGGGGGGTTTAGGTGCCCGGTAAGCAAGTGGTTAATGATTGTTTACTATTGTGATATCTGTGATTGGCCACATCTATTACACAGTACAGGGCCGCTGTCACTGGCCCTGTACCATGTGGTCACTGTGACCATTCACAGAGATCCCAGTAGTTAGGAATGGTGTCATGAATGCCATCCATTGTTTACTATTGGACATATGAATGCTGTGAACACTATGGGTCGCAGCGATCACATGGTACCAGGGCAGATCACAGCCGGGGCGGCCCGCATGAAGCGCACTTCTGAGAAGTGCTATGGGTACGTCTTCCCCAAACAACACTTGTCCTGCTTCGCTGTATATGTACAGTGGTCGGGAGGAAATCGGTTAATTACAACAAGTCTTATTTAGCAAATGTTTATGCTATATATATATATATTTTTTTTTTACTTGCCGTTTTTCCCACAAAAGTGGAGTTACCCTTTAACTGCTTATGGACCGCCCCACGCAGATATACTGCGGCAGGACGGCCCTCCTGTGCGAAATCATGTATAGGTACATGATTTCGTGCACAGGGTCTGGGGCGCGTGCCACCAGCGACCCGCTCCTGCTGTGATTGGGCCGTTCTCTGGAGAGGCAGAATCGTGGTCCTCCTATGTAAACAAGGCAGACCGCCGTTCTGTGAGAGAGGAAGTTGGAGATCTGGTGTTTCTGCTAAGCAAAGCACTTTCCCCACAGTTCGCAAGCACTCCCTAGGAGCACACCTAGGAACCCTTTAATCACCCTTGATGTTAGCCCCTTCCCTGCCAGTGTCATTAATACAGTGACAGTGCATATTTTTTAGCACTGATCACTGTAATAGTGTCACTGGTCCCCAAAAGGTGTCAAAAGTCAGTTAGGGGTCAGATTTGACCTGTGCAATGCTGCAGTCCCACAAAAAATTGCTGATCGCCGACATTACTAGTAAAAAAAAAAAAAAAAAAATATTCCATAAATCTGTCCCATAAATCTGTCCCATAAATCTGTCCCATAGTTTGTAGACGCTATAACTTTTGCGCAGACCAATCAATAAACGCTTATTGGGATTTTTTTTTATTTCTTACCAAAAATATGTAGCAGAATACATATTGGCATAAACTGATGAATACATTAGATTTTTTTTACATTTTTTTATTGGATGTGTTTTATAGGATAAAGTAAAAAATATTGTTTTTTTTTTTTCAAAATTGTTGGCCTTATTTGTTTATAGCGCAAAAAATAAAAACCGCAGAGGTAATTAAATGCCACCAAAAGAAAGCTCTACTTGTGGGAAAATAAGGATATAAATTTTGTTTGGGTAAAGTGTTGCATGACCGCGCAATTGTCAGTTAAAATACGCAGTGCCATATTGCAAAAAAATGGCCTGGTCAGGAAGGGGGGGGGGTAAATCTTCCAGGGCTGAAGAGGTTAAAGTTAGGCATTAGTATCAGCTTATCCTTTAACCACTTGCCGCCCGCCATATAGCAAAATGACGGGGGCAAAATGGTTGCGATATCCTGACTGGACACCATTTGACGTTACCCCCCACCCCCACCCCCCGGGGGATGGCGCTTATCACAGCGATCGTTGTTGCGGTAAAGAGAGAGACTCTTTACCACGTGATCAGTCATGTCCAATCACGGCTGATCACGATGTAAACAGGAGGAGCCATCGATCGTCTTTTCCTCACTCACGTCTGACAGACGCAAGTAGTGGAGAGCCGATCGGCTGCTCTCCTGACAGGGGGGGGTCTGTGCTGATTGTTTATCAGCGCAGCCCCCCCTCGGATGCCCACCTAGGACCACCAGGGATGGCCACCACACTGGACCACCAGGTATGCCACCCTAGACCACCAGGGAAATGCCAATTAGTGCCCAGGCAGCTGCCAGTCAGTGCCCATGAAAAATGCCATCCAGTGCCAGTGCAACCAGTGATGCCTATCAGTGAAATCTATCAGTGCCAGCCATCAGTGCCCATCAGTACCGCCTTTCAGTGCCCACCAGTGCCACCTATCAGTGCCCATCAGTGCAGCCTTTCAGTGCCCAGTGTCGCCTATCAGTGCCCACCAGTGCCACCTATCAATGCCCATCAGAGCCGCATATCAGTGCCACCTATCAGTGCTGCCTATCAGTGCCCATCAGTGCCACCTCATCTCATTGGTGCCACCTCATCGGTGCCGCCTTATCAGTGCCCATCAGTGCAGCTTATCAGTGCCCATCAGTAAGGAGAAAACTTACTTATTTACAAAATTTTATAACCAAAACAAAGAAAAACTTTTTTTTTTTTTTCAAAATGTTCGGCCTTTTTTTAATCATTTAGCAAAAAATAAAAACCGCCAAGGTGATCAAATACCACCAAAAGAAAGCTCTATTTGTGGGAACAAAATGATAAAATATTTAGTTTGGGTACAGTGTTACATGACCGCGCAATTGTCATATAAAACGTGACAGCGCTGAAAGCTGAAAATTGGCCTGGGCAGGAGGGGGGGGGGGGGGGGAGTGCCCGGTATTGAGGTGGTTAATGTGGGTACAAAGAGGTTGACATACTGCCTATCAGAATATTTAGTCTTACTTATATCTAGTAAAAGGAGCAGAACTGGAATTTGAATTTTTTTTTTTTCACTTTTTTTATTTTTTTTTCCCCACTGTAAAACCCGGCCATATATTGGAGTCCGTTCACCAAGCCGCATATAAGGCAGAGTTCTCAATCTCCGGCCGTAGATCTGTTCTCTGCAATGAGCCGTGGATGACATACAGGTGTATTTCAATAACTGTCACTGCCGGGGTTTATATCATAAACTGTATACAGAGTGCACTGCACTAGAGGTCTGTTACATCATCAGACATGGCGGAGGTATATATAATACTCTGATCGATTCTGACAGCCTGTAAGGCTTCATATTCAATCACATTGCTCACAATACTATAGAATCTTATTAAACCATCTACTGTGTGCCAATAGACACCGGACACTTTATTAGGTACACCTTGCTAGTAGCGAGTTGGACCCCCTTTTGCCTTCATTCTTGGTGGAATAGAGTCTACAAGGTGTTGGAAACGTTCCTCAGAGATTTTTCTCCATAGTGACATGATAACATCACACAGTTGCTGCAGATTTGTTGGCTGCACATCCACAATGTCAATCTCTCCCCTTCCACCACATCCCAAAGGATTTCTACTGGATGAGATGTGGTGAGTGTGGAGGCCATTGGAGGACAGGGACCTCATTGTCCAGTGGTGAGATGATTGGAGCTTTGAGACATGGTGCATTATCCTGCTGGAAGGAGCCATCAGAAGATGGGGACACTGTAGTCATAAAGGGATGGACATGGCCTGAACCGGTGATACAAGGCAGGATGGGATCCATGCGCCAAATTCTGACCCCACCATCTGAATGTTGCAGCTGAAATCCAGACTCCTCAGACCAGGCAACGTTTTTCCATTCTTCTGTTGTCCAATTTTGGTTATTTGAGTTACTGTTGCCTTTCTATCATCTGGAACCAGTCTGCCCATTCTCCTCTGACCTCTGACATCAACAAGGCATTTTCCTCCACACAACTGCCGCTCACTGGATATTTTCTCTTTTTCCCACCATTCTCTGTAAACCCGAGAGATGGTTGTGCGTGAAAATCCCAGTAGATCAGCAGTTTTTGAAATACTCAGACCAGCCCGTCTGGCACCAACAACCAATGCCACGTTCAACGTCCCCAGCAGTGGAGCCGGCCTCCTTACATCTGTGTCCCTGGCAGCAGAGCCCTCCTTCATGCCTCTGTCTCCATCACACAGTTCCCGACTTTCTCATGTGTTCAGTGGACAGGGGAGGGGCCTTCAGGCCGTGCAACCAATCGGCTTTAGTGTACAAGAGAATTGTCTACTTGTACACTGAAGAGAGAAGCCGATTGGCTGCCTCTCTCCACTAAACACACAGGGATTAGTCCTCGTGGGGGCGGCCATCTTTTTGTAGCCCGCCGGCCGTTTTTGCCTGAAACATTCCCAATTTTCCCAGGACAAAGGCAAAATCCCGGGAATTTAATCGGGATGAGCTCCGATCGGGACGAGGGTCCCAAAATCAGGATTGTCCCGGGAAAAATCTGGACTGTTGGCAAGTATGCGCTCCTGCTTGATCCCTACCTGCTATGTCTGCTACTGGACCCCGGCTTGCTCAACTCCTGGTGGGGCAATCCTGAGGACCACAACCTGGTACTAACAAGCAGCAAAACCCATCTCCACCATCAGGAGCTCTGGTGAACACCGGTTAGTGCTTAGACTCTGCACCTTCAGTGAGCACATGTAATCCGCCAGGGTGACCTGCTTGTATACTCATCCTGCTGGTCGGTAAGAGCTTCTCAACTGCTATAGCTACTGGTCCCTGAGCCTGACCCCTGACCATGACAGACATTTATAGAGCGCGGCTTCATTTTCTGCCTTGCCAATAATGTAAATGAGCACAATAGAATAACATGGAAATCCCGTGTTGAGTGTTGAAGCTCTTCTGGAAATGTTTCAAATCGCTCAGGTGTGAATGGGGCTAAACAACATGTGCAAATCCCATCAAAAACTACTAAGTACTGACTGAAGACACCCTACAATGGTGGTACTCCATAAGCATGGTTATTGGTACAATTAGAGTTGCCACCTGGATGGTATTTTACTGGTCTGCCAGTCGAAATAAGACTTGTTGCCAATGTTTTTAATAGGGAACAAATCGTACAGCTCTTCATTTTTATTGGTTAAAGTGTAAGCCCTGGGTACAATGATGTGCAGATGGAGATGTGTGGGGTAAGCAATGAATCCCAAGTGCCTCTTATGGGCTGGGCTGGGCTGTTCACACTCATCCTTCCCTTCCATCCAAACATTTTCTCTTCTGGCTCTGATATATGGATCTCTGCGGGTTATCTTCAATGAAAATACATGGCTGGCTCCAGAAGTCTGAACAGCACTCCCTCTGATTGTTATGACATAATCTGGTGCTTTGGTCTTTATCAGATATCAAAATAAAGAAAGGGAACACAACCTTGCAATTATTCAATAAAATGTAGTATAGTGTCAGCAGCCCCTGGACAGGTTCATCCAGCTCCCAGGGCAAGTGAGCTGCACCCACCATCCCCTGCTGCTAATATATGCTGTAAATTGGGTGTACTGCCCTTGTTTTGGCTGCCTATGGTTGACCATGCGTGGCTAATCGTTTGCTTTCTAACAGCTAGAAGGTGGTTGCCCATGTAGGCAGGTGCGGTCTATCTTCTCTACTGTAAATGGCGCTCGACCGCAGCAGCTTTGCAGTTTGATCGGAAGTCAAGGGGAACATGGTTCCTCTATGGTTTCCCAGGTCACTGGGGAAGCTAACCAATTGGATGCTGCCGCACCATGTGACTCTGGTAGCCATCTTGGTTCAGACTTAAGCCGCGTACACACGGTCGGACTTTTCGGCTGCAAAAGTCCGACAGCCGGTCCGACAGACTTTCGACAGACTTTCGACGGACTTTTGGCGGACTTTCAACAGACTTTCTAACGACCGGACTTGCCTACACACGATCACACAAAAGTCTGACGGATTCGTACGTGATGACGTACACCAGACTAAAATAAGGAAGTTGATAGCCAGTAGCCAATAGCTCTCCTAGCGTGGGTTTTTGTCCGTCGGACTAGCATACAGACGAGCGGACTTCTAGGTCCGGCGGAATTACGACGTAAAGATTTGAAGCATGTTCCAAATCTAAAGTCCATCAGATTTGCGACTGGAAAAGTCCGCTGAAGCCCACACATGATCGGATTGTCCGCCGGATTTGGTCCGTCGGCGTCTGTCAGACAAGTCCGGTCGAAAAGTCCGACCGTGTGTACGCGGCAAGAGTCTATTTAGGGCCTTGGCTCCCAGGCTTGGCATGCATTTTGTGTGTGGGTAGTGCAGGTACAGGTCACCTGTTTGACAGGGACAGTGATTAGGGGCAGAAAGAGGTTCCAGACGAGTAAGGAAAGGATAGGGACACGCCATCCTTCCTGGACACCTCCCCAATTGGGCACGGATCGGCCAGGCCACATTCCGGCCCACAAGACAGATTCTGTGGGCACAGCCTAGACCCGCCCTGCTACACATCACTGTTGCATTCTGTGAGTGTTCCAGGTCGGGTGCCTTTCCACTGGGCTTGTTGTGAATTGCTGAACTTTAACATTAATACATGTTCTGTTCTTTGTAACTGGATGTTTTTTGTGTCATCTGTAAACAGATGGGGTGGTAGGTGAACATGTTGAAGCACAGTTTGACAGCAGTAGCTGTCAGAGCAGACAGAGCAGACCAGTCCACTGGTTGCCAACCACAGATTTGAAACATGTGTGGGGTGAGGGGCCACACTGCACCCAGGCCACTGTCCCTCCTGCCCACCTCTGGTCCTGGCCCTGACTGTCAGAGATTTAAAGACCATACTGGCAAAGAGGTCTATACCAGCCTTTCTCAATCTTTTTATCCCAGGGGAACCCTTGAAATAATTTTCAGGTCTTCGTGAACCTCAGTTAAAATGTACTCATTGGGGGGGGGGTTCAGTGGTAAGAATGCCTCTGACAGCTAAAAAGCTCTACCAAGTGGAATTAGACCAAAAATTATGCAGGCACCATCAGATGGTAGGGCAGTCAACCACAGCTCAAGGAACCTCTAACAACCTCTGGAAGAACCCTGGCTGGGAATGGCTGGTCTACCAAATTCATAGTTGTAGCTGACATTCTCTTTCTTGCTAGTAACCAGCTATAATTCCCATCAGCAACAAGAAAAATTATTAATTGAGGTGCTCCATAATTAATGCCCATGGCTCCAGAACCTCAAAATCATGCCCTGGATACTCTTGTGCCCCGTACACACGATCGGATTTTCCGACAACAAAACCGCAGAATTTTACTTGAAGGTTGTTGGATTCAACTTGTCTTGCATACACACGGTCACACAAATGTTGGCCAACAATTACGTTCGTAGTAACGTACTACGTGGTTTTCCAGCTCTTTGGCGCCACCCTTTGGGCACCTTCTGCTAATTTCGTGTTAGTAGAAGTTTGGTGAATGTTGATTTGCGCTTTTCTTTTTGCGTTTTTCATTTAGCGCTATTATTATTATTATTATTCTTGATATCACTTTTTAAAAAAAAGCCTTTGAAAATGTGTTTGCAATAACTCCATCAGTATCACCAGCAAAGCAGCTTCATTATTATCCCATTAAAGAAGAAGAGAATTGTGCGCTGCATTTCCAGATTTCCTAATTTGCCGCGTCACAAATGTTAATTCTCCATTACGAACGCTAGTTTACAAGACCGGCCGCTTCTGAGCATGCGTGAACTTTTGTGCGACGGACTTGTGTACACACGATCGGAAAGTCCGACAACAACATTTTGTTGGAGGAAAATCTGAGAACCTGCTAGCCAACATTTGTTGGCAGGAAAGTCCGACAACAAATGTTCGACTTTCCGCCAACAAGCTCACATCCAACATTTCCCATTGGAAAGTCCGACCGTGTGTACGCGGCATTAAAGTTGAACTCCAGGAAAGCAGCTGTAAAACAGGAGAAATATACACGTGGTCTGTTTTATCCGTTGATGAATTTGAATATTTTTTTTTAGCCAGTCTTGTGATTTGCTTACCCCTGCCACTCTGTAAAGCCAGATTGGTGCCACGTGTACTTCCCGGTTGAGGTTTGCAGCTTTGCTCAGGCTGGCTGGAGGCTCGTTTGACTCCAACCTGCTCACTGGAAAATGATGAGCCAGCCAATAGTAGAGTGAGAGGCAGTGCGGTAGAGGTATATAAATCACAAGAGTGGCTGAGCAGAACTACAAATGCTTCGGGGGAAGCAGTGATCAAACATGCACTTTAACTGTGTATTCTGCGGTTTGCCCAAAGTTCTACTTGGAAGTTATTTTGGTGACATGCTGCGTCCAATTCTTTCTCACAATAGGTGGGTAATATTTGGCATTAGGAAAACAAAAGATGTATTTCCCAGCACGCCTACCAGCTAGCCAGCACAAAAAAAGAATTACCCTAACAATTTGGGTAAAAACAGGAGGTATTAGTTTAGTATTTGCAGATATATGTGGAAGCCGCACTGCCTCTTCAAGGCCGCTCTGTATAGTGCGATCCTAACTCTAGTCTATGAGATCCTCCATCCTGGAGCATATATAGCGATGGATGAATTAAGGGCAGGTATGGAGCCAGCCAATCCCTCCATAAAGACATTGGGACACACCAGGAGCCCAACAGCTGATAGTGTCCTATGTGTCCCTGTGCCAATTCCAGCAAGCTAAACAAAAACCCCCAATTTATAACTAGCATGGAAGCCACACTGTCTCATCAAGGTCCCTCTGTATAGTGCGGCCGTAACTACAGTCTATGAGGGTCACCATGCTGGACCATATACACTCACCGGCCACTTTATTAGATAAAATTGCTTGGTAACACAAATTGCTAATCAGCCAATCACATGGCAGCAACTCAAAGCATTTAGGCCTCTAGATGTGGTGAAGGAGACATGCTGAAGTTCAAACCGAGCATCAGAATGGGGAAGAAGGGGGATTTAGGTGACTTTGAACGTGGCACGGTTGTTGGTGCCAGACCAGTCTGAGTATTTCAAAATCTGCTGATCTACTGGGATTTTCACACACAACCATCTCTCTCGGGCTTACAGAGAATGGTGGGAAAAAGAGAAAATATCCAGTGAGTTAAGTGCCCAGCACCTTTTGCTCTACATGCTTAGGACTTCTCTCCATCACATCACACTGTGACTGCATGGAAGCCAACTTTAGCAAATAACTTCTTACTTACAAATATTTGTACAGTCCAGATCAATGGGAATGGCAACAATTCCAAGGACATCATAACAATCAACAGATATGGCAAAAGGTTCACGTTTGTGAATACAAGTTCTTCAGCTTCCTTTCTAGTTTGCCATTTCAGAACTGAAGCCTTCAGCTTAAGGCTGGGCTTCTTCCCTCAAAGGAGAAAAAAACCCACGCAGACTTTCTCAACATTTCTGGGGTTCACAGCTGCTGCACACCCCACCATAAGTTCCAACCCTCCTGTAAGTACTAGGGCAATGACTCTCTCCACCTACAAAATGGGTGCATAGTATGAAAAGAGCCCTAAGCCCCCCTCTACAAGCAGTTGTGCCAACTATCATTACACAGACGTTGGCATGTAGGCAGGTACAAACTACTTTCTCCACTGTAGGTGGCGCTCGTCTGCAGCGGCATTGCAGTTGGAGAGGAAGTCAAGCTGAACATGGTTCCTCGTGGTGCCCCCACCTCACATGATACCACGGTGCCCAGGGCAGCCCCCGCTCCTGCCCACCCCTTATCCCGGCCCTGCCTCAAAATCACACTATATACTGTAATAAGGAAAAAAACTTCAGAACTGTATGGGCATCTTGGATCCAAAACACCTCATCTGCAGAGGCACCATAACAGGAAACGGAGACCACCCTGAGATCCTATCATTTTTATATCCTCCCTTCTCCCCATGCATCCTCCCAATAATCATCCTACCTTTTCCATACCCTCGCTTTTCCCCATGCATCCTGCCATTTATCATCCTACTTTCCAATATCTTATGTTTGGTATCCGGCTACTTCACAATTCCAACAAGCAGCAGATATCCAGATATCATGTTTTCTTATATCTGTTTCTACGTTAAAGTTACCGTATCTAGATGGAACCACTGGCAAAAAAATGAAGTTTACGTGGATGGAACCACTGTACCCATTGTTATAAACTATATGTGCAAAAATACAGTGCCTTGAAAAAGTATTCATACCCCTTGAAATTTTCCACATTTTGTCACATTACAACCAAAAACGTAAATGTATTTTATTGGGATTTTATGTGATAGACCAACACAAAGTGGCAAATAATTGTGAAGTGAAAGGAAAATGATAAATAGTTTTCAACATTTTTTACAAATAAATCTGTGAAAAGTGTGGGGGGTACATTTGTTTGGCGCCCCCCGGAGTCAATACTTTGTAGAACCTCCTTTCACTGCAATCACAGCTGCAAGTCTTTTTGGGGATGTCTCTACCAGCTTTGCACATCTAGAGGGTGACATTTTTGCCCATTCTTCTTTGCAAAATAGCTCAAGCTCTGTCAGATTGGATGGAGAGCGTCTGTGAACAGCAATTTTCAAGTCTTGCCACAGATTCTCAATTGAATTTAGGTCTGGACTGTGACTGGGCCATTCTAACACATGAATATGCTTTGATCTAAACCATTCCATTGCAGCTCTGGCTGTATGTTTATGGTCATTGTCCTGCTGACTCCGCCCCAGTCTCAAGTCTTTTGCAGACTCTAACAGGTTTTCTTCTTATGCAGTGTACACACGGGCGGACTTTTCGGCATCAAAGGTCCGACGGTCTTTCCGACGGACTTTTGACGGACTTCCGACGGACTTTCGAATGAACGGACTTGCCTACACACGATCACACTAAAGTCCGATGGATTCGTACGTGATGATGTACGACTGGACTAAAATAAGGAAGTTGATAGCCAGTAGCCAATAGCTGCCCTAGCGTCGGTTTTCGCCCGTTGGACTAGCATACAGATGAGCGGAGTCCGTCGGAAAGATTTGAAACGTGTTCCAAATCTAAAGTCCTTCTGATTTTCGACCGAAAATGTCCGCTGTAGGTCCGATGAAGCCCACACACGGTCGGATTCGACTGAAAATGTCCGCTGTAGGTCCGATGAAGCCCACACACGGTCGGATTGTCCGACGGATTCGTCCCGTTGGACCAGTCCGATCGAAAAGTCCGCCCATGTGTACACGGCATAAGATTGCCCTGTATTTGCCTCCATCCATCTTCCCATCAACTCTGACCAGCTTCCCTGTCCCAGCAGAAGAAAAGCATTCTCACAACATGATGCTGCCACCACCATGTTTCACGGTGGGGATGGTGTGTTCAGGGTGATGTGCAGTGTTCGTTTTCCATCACACATAGCGTTTTGCTTTTAGGCAAAAAAGTTTCTTTCAACAATTGCTTTCTTCTTGCCACTCTTCCATAAAGGTCAGATTTGTGGAGAACACGACTAATAGTTGTCCTGTGGACAGATTCTCCCAGCTGAGCTGTGAATCTCTGCAGCTCCTCCAGAGTTACCATGGACCTCTTGGCTGCTTCTCTGATGAATGCTCTCCTTGCCCGGCCGGTCAGTTTAGGTGGACGGCCATGTCTTGGTAGGTTTGCAGTTGTGCCATACTCTTTCCATTTTCGGTTGATGGATTGAACAGAGCTCCGTGAGATGTTCAAAGCTTGAGATATTTTTTTATAACCTAACCCTGCTTTATACTTCTCTACAACTTTATCCCTGACCTGTCAGGTGTGTTCCTTGGCCTTCACGATGCTGTTTGTTCACTAAGGTTCTCTAACAAACCTCTGAGGGCTTCACAGAACAGCTGTATTAATACTGAGAGTATATTACACACAGGTGAACTCTATTTATTTACTAATTAGGTGACTTCTGAAGGCAAATGGTTACACTGTATTTTAGTTAGGCGTATCAGAGCAAAGTGGGCTGAATACAACGCACACTGCACTTTTCAAATATTTGTAAAAAATGTTGAAAACCATTTATCATTTTCCTTCCACTTCACAATTATATGCCACTTTGTGTTGGTCTATCACATAAAATTTAAGTATTTGGTTGTAACATGACAAAATGTGGAAAATGTCAAGGGGTATGAAAATTTTTGCAAGGCACTGTATATAATTATTAATTTTAAAAAAATCCATCAACAGTAACTTTCGGCACAATCATATAAACATACAAATATGCAAAATGGCAAAAATAGAAGACATCAAATCAGGTAAACACTATACAAGACTTATTATAAGACCTATTAGGACTTACTATAAATATGTATAAAGTGTATTGGTTTATCTTTACAAATCCAAACACCTCCAGCTGGGACAGCCTTCATCCATTATCATCTTTCTAATCTTCCATAAATCATGCTTACTCATAACTCATGGGAAATTAGAAAGATAATACCAGATTAGATTAAGGTGGAACTCCAGCCAAATCCTTGTTTTTTTTATCCCCACTTACAATTTCTGAGACTCAACAGTTAGTCAAGGAAATTTTCCCAACAGGGACATAGGAGGTAAACTAAAGTTTGTCTGGAGTTTAAAATGTAGGACTTAATTAAAATGAAATATTGATATCTTGATGTTAGGTCAATGAATTGACAATTAGTAGTGCTAGAGTTTTGTAATGTTTCAAAAAGTGGTATTTTTCCGGTCAGTGTTTTTTTGAGGCTAGAAATGTAGCACCCTCTAGAGTACTACTATTGTGAGATCAGGTAAACGATAGTCTGACTCAGGGCTAACTAAGCCTGAGTCATGGAACCTGGGTCAGGATTTACTAAAGTTCAGGGCTGGATGACTCATCCAGGCTGCTCTCCCCCTGGTTCTGGAATGTTGGAGAACGTTCTAGAAACTAGAGGGCGGAGGCTAGGAGGGTTGTCCTGCATACTTAGGGGAGCTTAGCCAATCCCCAGGCGGTGGGCCTGGCAGGGGGCTAAGTGAGCCCTTAAATATGATTGAGTCATGCCAGTAGGGGAGTTGGGTGGAAGACGGAGATGGAGTGGTGACGGGGACTGTCGGTGGCCCTCAAGGGACTCCTGCTGGGGAGGGGCTTTACCTCTGGCTGGGGCTCAGGTGGCTGGCCTGGATGGATAGTACCACAGGAGAAGTTGGAGCAGGCTTACGGGAATTGGGAAGCCCCCTTTAACAAGGGACAGAGAGCTGAGGTAACTAGAAGGGGGATCTGTAAGTATCAAGTGGGAGAACTCAGGGTACTGTGAGACCCTATCTAGAGTCCATGAGTGGGCCAGGAGTGGTACTGCTAACAGGAGAGTTAGGTGGCTCGGCAAGTTCTATTTTTGTTGTTGCTGAGTGAAGCTAAAACCCCATCCGCGGGCAAGTTTGTGAACTTTTTAATAAAAGTGGTGCCGTGCCCTTAAACTGCAAGTTCAGACTTAGGTGGACCCACTTAAAAACGCTCACCACTTTGAGTCTAATCACCCAATATCACACCCTGATAAAGGGGTAGTGGTGTTGCCCCCGAAGGCCATTGTTTGTTTCTATATGACTTTTTTTTTTTACCAACAAATAAAATGATCTTGGACTCTTTTATCTGATTTTAGTCTAGAGATCCTTTCTGTATTTCTGGTTTGGACTACTGTTGGGTGTCCATCAAGTGAAGCCTTGTTTTGTTGGAGCTGTCTCGCCGGAGCTTTCCATCCCGGCCCCCCCGCCCTATAAGAATGGGTATCGGGTTACCCGGTTACATCACCCGATGGCACCGCCCCTTTATGATGTCACGTGACCCCACCCCTTGTCTATATAAGAACTGTCAAAGTCAAAGAGAGGGCATACGCCGGGTTGCCTCTTAGGAGGCGAAGCGTTTTTAGCCATTTTTCTATTTTTCGGGTCGGCGGGTGGCGTGATGAACGATGGATGTACATCGACGGACACTATTTATTTGTTTTTTTTCCTTTTAATAAAGGACTTGACAAAAACTGTTTCCTGTCTTTCTTACCTTTTGACACTTCTTTTGGTGAATGGGTATGGGTACAATGTGCCCGATACCTATTCACATACGGGGGGGGGGTTGGGATCTGGGGGCCCCCTTGTTAAAGGGGGCTTCCAGATTCCGATAATCCCCCCACCTGCAGACCCCGAGAACCGCAGCCCAGGGTTGTCGGGAAGAGGCCCTGGTCCCCATCAGCATGAGGACAAGGTGCTTTGGGGTGGGGGGGGGCAGAGCCCCAAAGCACCGACCCTCCCATGTTGAGGGCATACGGCCTGGTATGGTTCAGGAGGGGGGTGCTCCCTCGTCCCCCCCCCCCCTTTGATGATGTGCCAGGCTGCATGCTCGAATAAGGTGTCTGGTATGGATTTTTTTTTTTTCATTTTGGACGTGGGGGGGGGGGCTACGCCATTTTTTTAAACATTCTTCTATTGCTGGGCAATTGCCGCCATTCTTTTACTTTTTTTTTTTAACAGCATTCTTTATCTCTTCATTCATCTGACGGTGGGGAAGCCCGCTGACAGATGGCTCATGGTTGTTAAGGACGCGGCGGTCGGCTTCCCGGCTCGCTGCTTAAAAACCAGCTATTTCTTCACACAGAATTTGAATCAGACGATAGTTTTTCGACCGATCCGAAATCTAATTGTTCTGAATTCGTAATTCGTTAGAAAATGAATAAATGAAACTAGTTTTAATGAAAATTAAATGAAACTGAACTAAAACGAAACTAAGCGAATTCTGAAACCAAACTTAACAAATTCTATAATGAAACGAAATCAGTAACATAACGAATCTATACATAACACATTTTTCCGTTCTGCAGATGTCTGCTCCTAATACATGCAATAGAAAGGGTGGACCACCCTGTGCTCATTCTCAGCCTCCTTTGCACCAGTTGTCCATGGTTGCCATGGAGTGTTCACTACATATTTGGCCAGCTGCTGACTTTCTAGCAAATAGAAGGTAGTTGCATATGCCCGGTGTGTTTTTGTGTTAGCTGTGGGCATCTGGGGTTGTGAATGAGGTGATTGGACCATATGTGGCATCAGTAGCTGTCAGGGAAGACATGAATCTGTGCCCTGCTGGTTTCTAGCCACTGATCTGGGAATTGCATGTGGTGAAGAGGCGCCCTCCCTACCACTGCACCCTGGGTGGCTGCTCCTCCTGCCCACCGCTTGTCCCAGCCCTGGGTAAATCTGTTTGTGAAGGCTTGCTTTTGTTGATAAGGATATGCAGGATACAAGTTTTTGCTACCTGTAGTAATCTTAGCACATTGTAAATCCAAAGTACCGAAAACTGCACATTCTGAAATTAATGTGAAGTTAGTGTTACAAGGTCTCAGGTGTGAATGGGGAGCAGGTATGTTAAATTTGGTGTTATCGCTCTCACTCTCTCATACTGGTCACTGGAAGTTCAACATGGCACCTCATGGCAATAAACTCTCTGAGGATCTGAAAAAAAGAATTGTTGGCCAAGATCATACAGCGGTTTAACAGGACAGGTTCCACTCAGTACGGGCCTTGCCATGGTCGATCAAAGATGTTGAGGGCACGTGCTCAGCGTCATATCCAGAGGTTGTCTTTGGGAAATAGACGTATGAGTGCTGCCAGCATTGCTGCAGAGGTTGAAGGGGTGGGGGGTCAGCCTGTCAGTGCTCAGACCATACGCCGCACACTGCATCAAATTGGTCTGCATGGCTGTCATCCCAGAAGGAAGCCTCTTTTAAAGATGATGCACAAGAAAGACCACAAACAGTTTGCTGAAGACAAGTAGACTAAGGACATTGTTTACTGGAACCAAGTCCTGTGGTCTGATGAGATCAAGATAAACATATTTGGTTCAGATGGTGACAAGCGTGTGTGGCGGCAACCAGGTGAGGAGGACAAAGACAAGTGTGTCTTGTCTATAGTCAAGCATGGTGGTGGGAGTGTCATGATCTGGGGCTGCATGAGTGCTGCCGGCACTGGGGAGCTACAGATCATTGAGGGAACCATGAATGCCAACATGTACTGTGACATACTGAAGCAGAGCATGATCCCCTCCCTTCGGAGACTGGGCCGCAGGGCAGTATTCCAACATGATAACGACCCCAAAAACACCTCCAAGACGACCACTGCCTTGTTAAAAAAGCTGAGGGTAAAGGTGATGGACTGGCCAAGGATGTCTCCAGACCTAAACCCTATTGAGCATCTGTGGGACATCCTCAAACGGAAGGTGGAGGAGCGCAAGGTCTCTAACATCCACCAGCTCCGTGATGTCGTCATGGAGGAGTGGAAGAGGACACCAGTGGCAACCTGTC
The DNA here is from genome assembly GCA_037952925.1 of Lithobates clamitans. Lineage (NCBI taxonomy): Eukaryota > Metazoa > Chordata > Amphibia > Anura > Ranidae > Lithobates > Lithobates clamitans. Next base: position 184,404 of record JBBGZY010001908.1, on the reverse strand, counting down.
AAGCTCTGGTGACCTCCATGCCCAAGAGGGTTAAGGCAGTGCTGGAAAATAATGGTGGCCACACAAAATATTGACACGTTGGGCCCAATTTGGACATTTTCTTTTAGGGGTGTACTCACTTTTGTTGCCAGTGGTTTAGACATTAATGGCTGTGTGTTGAGTTATTTTGAGGGGACAGCAAATTTACACTGTTATACAAGCTGTACACTCACTACTTTACATTGTAGCAAAGTGTCATCTCTTCAGTGTTGTCACATGAAAAGATAGAAGAAAAGATTTACAAAAATGTGAGGGGTGTACTCACTTTTGTGAGATCCTGTATATGTGTATATATATATGTGTGTGTGTGTGTGTATGTGTATATATATATATATATATATATATATATATATATATATATAAATATAAATATATATATATATATATATATATATATATATATATATATACACACACACACACACACACACAATCCCATACACACAAACCTACACCCACAGATGATCAGTCAGTTAGTTGTCAATTAAAGTAACGCAGTGCCGTATCGCAAAAAAATGGCCTGGTCATGAAGGGGGGTAAATCTTCTGGAGCTGAAGTGGTTAATACTCATAGAGGGTTGCGGTGACTGATATTTTCAGATAGTGAATTCTGAATAAATGATGACATCACATTAGAGCAAAATTCAATTACTGACAAAGGTCCCCGGCAGGGAAAAAAGTGAGACCCGTCCAAAGATCACCCGCTGGCCACCATCCCAAGGTCCAATAAGATAATATTTAACAGGAAATGTTCCACCTGAATCCAAATGGATGTGCTCAGCGTTCCTCGGCCTGCTCACTGCCGAGTGTTCCGCAATTGTCTGATAATTTGTAATATGAGCGATCCAAAGAGCCTACAACCCCATGAAATAATACTTTTCACTTCTTATAAATGATAGATCAAATACATAAAATAAAGGTTTTTTTCTGCCAGTGTCAGTTTTCTTTCCTGTAAGCAACTCCCCAGTCTAAGCGTTGGATAATCCCAGGAATCACGCCGCGTTCTGATAAGTGCGCCGTAATCGAGTCCTACTAAAGGCTGATTGATCAAAAACTGTATGAAAAGTGGAGCTGCCGATAGCAACCAATACAATGGAGAGTGTAACCCTTTCACTGCTACACTGCACACATGTATAAAAAAAAAAAAATCATTTTAGGATTGAAGATTACATAAAACCCCAAAACCTGATATATTTTCTATAAAAATTATATATATATATATACATATATATATATATATATATATATATACATATATATATATATATATATATATATATACATATATATATATACATATATATATATACATATATATATATACATATATATATATACATATATATATATATATATATATATATATATATATATATATATATATATATATATATATATATATATACACATATATATATATTTATATATATACACATATATATATATACATATATATATATATATATATATATATATATATATATATATATATATATATATATATATATATATATACACATATATATATATATATATATATATATATATATACACATATATATATATATATATATATATATATATATATATATATATATATATATATATATATAAAAATTGTATATATATATATATACAATTTTGTATATAAACCGTCTATCCCTAAAAAATAAATAAACAGTAATGCCGCGTACAGACGATCGGAATTTCCGACAACCAAACCGTGGATTTATTTCCGACGGATGTTGGCTCAAACTTGTCTTGCATACACACGGTCGCACAAATGTTGTCGGAAATTCCGAACGCCAAGAACGCGGTGACGTACAACACGTACGACGAGCCGGTGAAAAATGAAGTTCAATAGCCAGTGCGGCTCCTTCTGCTTGATTCCGAGCATGCGTGGAATTTTGTGCGTCAGAATTGTCTACACGCGTTCGGAATTTACGACAACGGATTTTGTTGTCGGCAAAATTTGAGATCCGGCTCTCAAACATCTGTTGTCGGAAATTCCGGCAGCAAATGTCCGATGGAGCCTACACGCGGTCTGAATTTCCGACAACAGGCTCACATCGAACATTTGTTAATATAGTTCTTTATATCTATATATAGATATATATCTATATATAGATATAAAGATCTATATATAGATATATAGATCTATATATAGATCTATATATATAAAGAACTATATTTTATACAATTTTTTGGCCCCCCCCCCTCCACCAAATGATATTGACCAGAACGGAGACTGCGAGCCAGGCCTTCTCATCCAACATCAGTGCCTGACCTCACAAATGCGCTTCTGGAAGAATGGTCAAAAAACATTCCCATAGACACACTCCTAAACCTTGTGGACAGCCTTCCCAGAAGAGTTGAAGCTGTTATAGCTGCAAAGGGTGGAGCCAACTCAATATTGAACCCTATGGACTAAGACTGGGATGCCATTAAAGTTCATGTGCGTGTAAAGGCAGGCGTCCCAATACTATTGACAATATAATTTACATTGAATGGACTCAGGGCACCTGTGTGTAGGAGCCCTTACTTGTGTAAATGTCGGCTTGAGCTATTAAGCTCTGTAAACAATGTAAATAAAAACAAATAAAACATGTGTAAAAGGAGTCTAAAAGCTCCACCTACTGGCTGGATAGAATAACACATAATATTCATATGTAGTATTATATCATATTTACAAAATATTTTTAACCTGACCAAAATAAGGAAGGAAAATATACAATATTTAAAACCACTGACATTAACACACAGAGATAAAATGAGTTACATGCAGTGCCGGGACAAGGTCATGCAGCGCCCAGGGCAAAGATTCCAAACTGCGTACCCTTCCCCCTCCTCGTGATGTGCAACCTTAGGGGATTCTACATCCAGCAGACACTCGCTCGTCAAAATCCCTGCCGCTGTCATTACTCCTGTCAGCCTTGCAACAGAAGGAAGGCGCCCCCAGTAAACCATTGCGCCCAGGGCAGCTGTCCCTCCCGCCCACCCCTTTGCCGCGACCCTGGTTACATTAACCCCTTTATGACAGCTATACATATTACACCGATCGGACATAAAATTATGACCACCCACCTAATATTGAGTATGACCCCCTTTTGCTAAAACAGCCGTGACCCGTTGAGGGCATGGACACTAAAAGTAACATCCACATGAATGGCAGGACCCAAGGAAGGTCCCCCAACAGAACATTGCCCACAGCATCACACCGCCTCTGACAACTTTCCTTCTTACCCCCTTAGCGCCGACCGTACGCAAATTTGCGTTCATGGCTTTAAGTGTACAGTTTTTAGAGCTGACGGTTGGCTCCCTGGTGATAACAACCAAGCGGCTAAAAGACGCTCGGTTGTTACTCTAAAGGAGCGGGAGGGGACATAACCCGTTGGCACCAACCGCACGCAAATACGCAGCCTCTCGTTATGCGGGCCTTGGCGCCGAGCAGCCGCATATTTGCATGAATTAGATGAGTGGAGCTGTGCCGGGAGCGGCGCGCCCTGCGCACCCCCGGGACAGTTACCGGAGGCTAACTGAACGTTCCCGATCGCAACCTGCGATCAGGAGCTTTCTGATCACATGACCGCCGTGACAGCCAATCATGACGGTCACATAAGCTTGAACTCCGCCCCCTTCTTTCCAAACCTCTTAACCGACCAGCTGCCCCAGTTTTACTGCGGCAGAATGGCACGGCTGCGCGAATCGCCATCATGTTACGTCACTTTTTATTGTGGCCACTAGGGGCGCGCGCTCGCCGCCGGAGGATCGCACGTGCGCCCGCTGCTCGCCCCCCGGAGCCGATGCGAGTGCCCGACGGTCGCAATGACCGCCGGGCTCCCGCAATGACCGCCGGGCTGCCGCGATCGCTCGTGACACGGCGAGAACCGGGATCTGTGTGTGTAAACACACAGATCCCGGTTCTCTGAGGGGAGAAGAGACAGATCGTCTGTTCATACAGAGTATGAACACCGATCTCTCTCTTCCCCTAGACAGTCCCCTCCCCCCTTCAGTTAGAACGCGTAGCAGGGAACACAGTTAACCCCTTGATCGCCCCCTAGTGTTAACCCCTTCCCTGCCAGTGACATTTTTACAGTAATCAATGCATTTATAGCACTGATCGCTGTATAAATGATAAATGGTCCCAAAAATGTGTCAAAATTTTCCGATGTGTCCGCCATAATGCCGCAGTCACGATAAAAATCGCAAATCACCGCCATTACTAGTAAAAAAAGAATAATAATAAAAATGCTATAAATCTATCCCTTATTTTGTAGATGCGATAACTTTTGCGCAAACCAATCAATATACCCTTATTGCGATTTTTTTTACCAAAAAATATGTAGAAGAATACATATCGGTCTAAACTGAGAAAAAATTTGCTTTTTAAAAAAAAAAAAAAAATGAGGATATTTATTATAGCAAAAAGTACAAAATATTGTGTTTTTTTCAAAATTGTCGCTTTTTTTTGTTTATAGCGCAAAAAATAAAAAACGCAGAGGTGATCAAATACCACCATAAGAAAGCGCTATTAGTGGGAAAAAAAGGATGTTAATTTTGTTTGGGTGCGATGTCGCACGACCGCGCAATTGTCAGTTAAAGCGACGCAGTGCCGAATCGCAAAAAAATGGCCTGAATCTTCCGGGGCTGAAGCGGTTAAAGGGCCAGGAGGCACTTGCATGATGAGGTAAAGCAGAACTAAACTCTCTCAATCCAGGTGGACTATTTTTGTATCCATATGCTGATAGCCAGGGCTTCTGTTAGAAATCATGGGGCCACGTACAAGCTACCTGACAGGGTGCCCCCCCCAATCATGAGCGCCCAACGTTTTCCCCATTCCGCAGACGCACATATTCAAATTTTTTTATGTTGCACGATATTAGCGCAATGTTTATGAAACACATTTGAGAAAAACTACACAAACATGGACCATAGGGTGAGTACATGGATTGAAAACTGGCTACAAGGGCGAGTTCAGAGGGTGGTGATAAATGGGGAGTACTCGGAATGGTCAGGGGTGGGTAGTGGGGTTCCCCAGGGTTCTGTGCTGGGACCAATCCTATTTAATTTGTTCATAAACGATCTGGAGGATGGGATAAACAGCTCAATCTCTGTATTTGCAGACGATACTAAGCTAAGCAGGGCAATAACTTCTCCGCAGGACGTGGAAAACCTTGCAAAAAGATCTGAACAAATTAATGGGGTGGGCGACTACATGGCAAATGAGGTTCAGTGTAGAAAAATGTAAAATAATGCATTTGTGTGGCACAAATCTGAATGCAATCTATACACTGGGGGGAGAACCTCTGGGGGAATCTAGGATGGAAAAGGACCTGGGGGTCCTAGTAGATGATAGGCTCAGCAATGCCAAGCTGCTGCTAACAAAGCAAACAGAATATTGGCATTGAAAAGGGGGATCAACTCCAGAGATAAAACGATAATTCTCCCGCTCTACAAAACTCTGGTCCGGCCGCACCTGGAGTATGCTGTCCAGTTCTGGGCACCAGTCCTCAGGAAGGATGTACTGGAAATGGAGCGAGTACAAAGAAGGGCAACAAAGCTAATAAAGGGCCTGGAGGATCTTAGTTATGAGGAAAGGTTGCGAGCACTGAACTTATTCTCTCTGGAGAAGAGACGCTTGAGAGTGGATATGATTTCAATGTACAAATACTGTACTGGTGACCCCACAATAGGGAGAAAACTTTTTCGCAGAAGAGAGTTTAATAAGACTCGTGGCCACTCATTAAAATTAGAAGAAAAGACGTTTAACCTTAAACTGCGTAGAGGGTTCTTTACTGTAAGAGCGGCAAGGATGTGGAATTCCCTTCCACAGGCGGTGGTCTCAGCAGGGAGCATCGATAGCTTCAAGAAACTATTAGATAATCACCTGAATGACCGCAACATACAGGGATATGTAATGAAATACTGACACATAATCACACACATAGGTTGGACTTGACGGACTTGTGTCTTTTTTCAACCTCACCTACTATGTAACTATGTAACATAGATAGCATTAATTATAGAGCAGATAAATCCAATATATTGCACAATTTTTGGTAAAATTTAAAAGACGAGGTTGTGCCGAGTAAATTGATACCAAACATGTCAAGCCTTAAAATTGTGTGCACCTGTGAAACAGAGACAAACTTTCTGACCCTGTATTTTCCAAAGGTAACAGTTTAAAAGCCCCTACATGTCCCCAGTTTAGTTTAGCGTTATCCATCATAATAGGCCTGGAATGATCGCTCTCACGCAAATGTGCAGTGATATGTAACGCGTAGACTCTATTTACTAATTAGGTGACTTCTGAAGGCAATTGGTTCCACTAGATTTTAGTTAGGGGGTATCAGAGTAAAGGGGGGCTGAATACAAATGCACACCACACTTTTCACATATTTTTTTTTAGAAAAAATTGAAAACCATTTATCATTTTCCTTCTACTTCAATTATGTGCCACTTTGTGTTGGTCGATCACATAAAATCCTAATAAAATACATTTACATTTTTGGTTATAATATGACAAAATGCGGAAAATTTCAGTAGGTATGAATAAGGCACTGTATGCGGCCTCACGGAAGTGTATTTTTTTTTATTTTTCTGCGTGGGCTGTATATATGCGTATCTCCCCTTGTACTGCGCACTCCCAGCACGGAGCCCAGGCTCTCACCGAGAACCCCAGGTCTTGTAATACCCATCAGGACCCGGAATTCCCGATTTCCAGATCACCTGATCACTGTGATAGCCTCTGACTGGCTATCGCAGTGATCAGTCACTGTCAGCCCCCCCCCCCCCCCCCCATGTTTACTGCCTCTTCTGAATGAAGAGGAAGATACATTGTATCTGCCTCTCCTTGTAGGAGAGTAAAATGTAAACAAACCAAAGTGTGTGTAAAAAAAAAAAAAGAAGTCAAAATAAAGAATAAAAAATAAAGAAACAAAATAACAAGATCAAGGTTTGCCAGGGTTAGGGTCAAGGTCAGGGTCAGCATATGTTGGGTAGAATTAATTTCTTTTTTTTTTTACTTTTTTTATTATTAGTATCAGTGCCAGTGTGTTTTGGGCAGGATAAAAAAAAAAAATATGCACCATTGTTTCTGGGCTGTACTACGGTACATACAACAACGCACATACACATATTGTATGTGGTATCGCTGCAATCGCCAGGAACAGGTTTCTTTAGTGGTAATTAAAACTATGATAATAACAATAAATATTCAGCTAAATTTAAAAAATATATATATTCTATTTTTTTTACTATTTTAGGCCAGTTTTCCTTTGATGATAAAAAAAATAAATAAATAAAATAAAAATAAAAAAAATTACCATTTACCACAAAAGAAAGCCCAATATGTCCTGGCAAAAAAAAAACAAGGTATAATCCTGGATACACACAGTTTTACGAACGTCAAAATTGCAAAATAGTGCCTCGGCATTTAGATTTGTTTTGCCCTTAGGCGTGAAGGGGTTAAATTTACTTGTTTTATACTTTTTTTTATTTTTAAAATTTCTTCCGTGTCTTTCTGGTTTCTGGCCTCAGCCGAAATGATGTCTGTAAAGGAAATTTGTAAGTTCTGTGTATAATTGTATTCTATTTTGTATGTATTGCCCTCACTGTGCACACGGCACTAATAATGTTTTCATTACATGTTTACATTCTTTCGAGTCCTGATTAGAATTAGCCTGCCTATGTTACGCCCCTTGTTACCGTAAACGTACAATTGTAATATTAATGTGATAGCTACGTAATCATGTGTATAAAAACCTTCAATTGCGTCATAATAAAGCAGAACAGTTATTTGGAAAGATGCGGAGTGTATCTGTTCCCTACTGCAGTAGTTATTATTAATTTGGAACCACTAATCAATATGAGGATAGCCTATCTGTAAAATGTCCAGGTCATATCATACATCCCAGGAGTCTTCATGGGAGGAGGGGCTTTCTCGGCTAAGCACACCCTCCTGCCTGCATGCCTGAGCTAAGGGCAGATGGATTCCAGGAAGTAAATGTTACATGAATCCTCTGCCCTTACTCAAAATGGCTGCAGCCAGAAATACTAAGGGGGGTGTATTGCAAAGTGATTTCTCAGCAAAATAAAGCATGGAGACATGGATGGATGGGGAGGGGGTTGGCTTTAAATATTAAAAATGAATTAAATAGCATTTTCAGCTTGAGGTGCTCAGATACAGTTTAGTTCTGCTTTAAGGACAATGAAGACTGTTCATTCCTTCGAGAGACGCAGAGGGGCCACCACAATCATTCAAGAGTCACACGGGGCCGCCAAGCCACGGGTTCCTGGAGCATGACAATGCCAATAAATGTCACATGAGGAGGGAAATGATCCAAGAGAACTTTTCTCTTACACTTTAGCGATGAGAAAATCTGTAATTTGTTTTACTCTCCTGAACAAATGTATACGGATGTATCCAATCTGCAGATGAACACAAACACTATGATTGTAAATCGTATGACCCTCTGCAGATCATACAAATCTACACGCAGATATACAGGAGAATAAAAAAAGTGATGACTCAGCAATGACTCCTAATCGCTATACCGGTGTATTGTGGCTACAAATGACCCTCTTAGGGCGAATCGCACCAAAAGGCGGCACGGGAAAGGCGTGCATTTCCTGAGCGGGCAGATAAACGAGCTGCCCTTGCGACACCCTTGCGGGTGCCAATGAATTGTTAAGGGGCCCCCTAACGCATCTTGCAAATGCAGCACATTTGTTGGCACCAAATTGCATGGTATGGCATGAAGTGGCATGCAGTGCGTTCTGAAAAAGTGAAGCTTCCACTACTTTTTTCCCATGTTTTAGACTCGGTTCACACTGCTGCGACATGGGATCCAACTTGTGAGACCCCAAGTCGCATGACATGTCAAATTCAATGTTTCCCTATGAGAACCGTTGTAACTGACGCTACACAAGTCGCTTCGACTTTAGAAAAAGGTTCCTGCACTACTTTGGTCTGACTTGGGTGCGATTTCAGCCTTTATAGAGGCTCCTAAATAGCATCCAATACGGAAGGAGGTCGCAGGGAAAAGTCGCAGGCAAAGTCATACGACTTTTCCATCGCAGCAGTGTGAACCGAGCCTTAAAGTGGCACATTACACATAACAATTTGATAAAAATAATGTTCTTTAGCAAGGAACATCCATTCCACATTATTAATTATGCTACCAAAATTAGTGTGCGCTGTAAATTGCCTCCGGCGTCGCTCCTGTTTCTTCTTGCTGGAGGTTGCCATTTTTTCTGAAGCCCAGAGCCCCTGAGCAGCAGTGAATCTTCAGGCTGTTAGCCTGCTGGGAGAACCTATATATTCGGGTGGATTTAGGTGATCGGGGGTTCTGTGGCAACTGGACGGCTGTCTGGGTGGACGTGTGTCATATTGCCCGGGCTGCTAGGCTGGAGATTGGCTCTATCCCGGGCACATCTGGCTGCCAGGCTGTCTGAGGACCTATCCTGAAGCAAGAGAGCAGAGTAGGGTTGGGATTGCGGTTTGCAGTCCAACCAGAAGTGACGGTTCTGCCGGCCCAGAGAACCTGTCGTGGTCGGAGGTAGAGGAGAAGCTGTCGCCACTAAGGGACCGTCCACCTTATTACCAGGGACCACAGTGAGTAACTGAAGCAAGTACCGGAGCAGATTTCTCACCAGAAGGGGACGGTGAAGAATCAGGAAACTTCAGTGGGTATCAAGCCAGGGACCCAACCAGCGGAGGTGACCCTTGCAGAGCAGCCTTGTGTGCCAAGCCAGGGACCGAGCAGACCAGTGGGGTGAAGCTTGAGAAGTATCGGGAGTGCCAAGCTAGGGACCCAGCAGAGATGAGGGGGTGACACTTGAGGAAGATACCACCATGAAGATTGAAGGAGCTCAAGGGATTCAGAGAGATCGGGAACTCAGTGTATGGAAGAAATACAAGGAGAGATTGTAGTGGAAGATAAAGGAACTGTTGCCATAGGAGACAGCATTCCTGCACTTGCAGATATGGCGTCTTGCTGGATGCTTTTCCCTGCACGGCTGTCTTCCTGATGAAGACTCGGAGTCTGCCATTTGAACTTGCAAATACCTAAGGATGTCCTGGCCCCAACCCTCTTTCCCCCAGAAAATTTTGTTAAGAGAAATAAACTTTTTGCATTCAAGAAGTGTCTGGCGCCCAATGACTTTCACCATCTTTGCACCCACTATGCCTTATGCCCCATACACACAAGCGCAAATTCTGCCAGCAAAAGTCCGATGAGAGCTTTTGGTCCGAAAATGCAACCGTGTGTATGCTCCATTGGACTTTTGCTGGCGGAATTCCAGCCAGCAAAAGATTGGGAGCAGGTTCTCAATTTTTCGGTCGGAAAAAAGTTCCGATCTGAAATTCCGATCGTCTGTACCAATTCCGACGCGCAAAATTCCTACGCATGCTCGGAAACAATTTGACGCATGCTCTGAAGCATTGAACTTCATTTTCTCGGCTCGTCGTTAGTGTTGTACGTTACCGCGTTCTTGACGGTCGGAAGTTCAAAGAACTTTTGTGTGACCGCGTGTATGCAAGCTTGAGCGGAATTCCGTCGGAAAAACCATCCAAGATTTTTCCGACGGAAATTCCGCTCGTGTGTACGGGGCATTACAACCCATTAAAACAGGCGGGTGTCAGCTATCTCTGGCCCTGGAGGTTCTCATTAGACCAAAAGAGGCCGGAGATCTTGCTACACTTGCATTAATAAGTTCCAGATGGGACAAAGTACATGTATTACTTAGTTCCATCTTTCTAGGTGCCCTGTAACACTAGCTTTGATGTCAGAAAAGGCGCCCCTTCTTGACTGCCTGACATTGCAGCTAGCAAGTAGACAGTTGCTCTGCTGGCAACCCCCAACCCCCCCCCCGTATCATTCGTGCCAGTGCTTGGGAGTCATCCGACATTGTATTGTATTTATAATAAATTTGCAGAGCGATTTGTCCTGCAAAATATATGCATGTACATTTGTTCTGTGAATGTCACAGGGCTATTTCCTCTCCAGGCCGGGCTGTTCTCCATTCATAAGAATAGAATGAATCAGGAAAATACCACATTATGGGCACTAGATGGAGCTGATGATCATAAGAAATAAATACTTCTTAGCTACCATTGTCAGCGCTATCTAGTGGCTATACTGAGCAGCATTCGCACAGAAGAAATGTGCATACAGTTTGGCAGAATGAATAGCTCCGCATTTTTGTTTTATAAATACACCCCTAAGGCCTCTTTCAGACTAACAGACTGTTAGGGTCCACCTGTCAGTCTTTTTAGGCATACCTGATCGGAGCATTCATTGCTCTCTATGTCAGAGGACTTGTGTCCGCTGCCCAGGGCCGCTGATAAGGCAGTACAGCTGGTCCTCCTGTACTGGGCCCAGGCCCCATCCGTTCAAAAAGGGGGGCCGGGCACCTGCTGAGCAGGAGAGCTGGCTGTACTGCCTTATTGCTGATGCCGATCCCTCTTGTGGATCCCGCTGCAGGCTGCTGGCTTCTCCTCCTCTTCTCTCCAGCTGCACTGCAGGGGGATCAGTTTCAAGTATCTGCACACCCTTCCACAGCTCTGATCACCCACACCCCCTGCTGTTTGGGCCCCCCTGTGAGCCCCCTTTTCACCTGCCAGCTGGGCCCCCCCCGTATACCCTTTCCCTCGCAGCACTGCCGGCTTCCCTCCTTTCCTCTTCCTCTTGCTGGCAGCTGCTGAGGGCACATTGGAGGGATCATTTCAGGATGAAGGCCGGTAAATATGTTATATCTACCAGCCCCTTCCTTCCCTGAAAGAACATAGTGAGTGATCGGTACAGATCGCTCGTGTTCATTCATCAGTAAAGCATAGTAAACTGTGTTTATTATGCTTCAGTTTGTGAATGAACAGGAAGCCTCTAAACGGTTTGTATTCGATTATCTGTGCATCTGAGGCTGTAGAGAAGGGGATGGAGGAATCCAGGGGCGGCCCGTCCAGTATGGGTGCACCGGCACTGCCCCCCCCCCTCCATCGCTGCCCCCCCCCCCATCCATGTGTCCGGCCCTTTTCAGGACACCGGTGCATGGATTCCAGTGCGGAGGGGCTGTTTTTTTGAAGCACCAATTAGAGACAGAGGCTCCAATAGGCTTCGATATAGGGTGGGCTCGGGTCGCAGAGAGTGCGCTGGTTTTGACACCGGTCACCAGATTGGCTTTAAGGACAGGCGATCCTATTGGATGCCTAGGAGGAGGAGGGAGGAGCCGCACAACGGAAGCCGCCGTGATGCAGAGAGGACACAGGAGCCGCTGACCGCTGTCCGTAGGAGCCCGCAACCCGCCCATAGGAGCCTGCAACCCGGCCGCTGCCTGCCACCCGTAGGAGCCCGCCCGCCTGCAACCGATGGGGTACGTGTCGGGGTGGGGGGGGTGCAGCTGACCGACCGGGGGGGGGTTGTTTGCTGCCCCCCCCCAAAAAAAAAGAAAAAATACCAGCCACCACTGGAGGAATTTATGTCCTCATTACCTCTCTTGGTCTCAAAAGGGAGACATCCCCAAAGCCCCCCAATAGGGCAGTTAAAAAAAAAAATACAATTCTAGAAAAAAAAAAAAAAAAAAATGAAAGGCTCATTTACACGTGGTTTGCTCACTAAAGAACGATCAGCATTTTGTTCCAATCGTTTTTATTACAATTTTTAAAACATCATACAGAAGTGTATGCTCAGAAAGTTACAAAGTTACGTAGTAGGTGAGGTTGAAATTAGACACAAGTCCATCAAGTCGTCACAATAAGGATACATTCTCCAATGTGATCAGTGACCCTGACTAATTAAACAAACAAAAAAAACACTATAAAAAAAAAGCTTTAGGCCCAGCAAGCAGGCATTACTCAGTGACTTGGCCATTCGTCTAAGGCTATGAGCCCCATATGTCTCAGCAACTAGTCACCAAGAAACATCAACACGTAGTATTAAGAACCAATAGTACAGTAAGCCAGTGTGATCCCCCATAGCTCCGGAATATGGGGGGATATGAAAGCAATGTCAGCTAGGACCAGGCCCGGTACCTCAAAGTATATGGTCTCGATCTCAAAAGAAAAAAAACAAAACATTAAAAAAAAAAATAGAATAGTCGGGGAGACTTTACTGTCCCCCAGACAGCATCCTACAAAAATTATTATTAATACATTAAAATTTGAGAGCATTTTGCAAGTCAAGCAACATTTTTAAATAAATTTTGACTTGATATACAAGCGATGTCTTGATATACAAGTAGCGTCATGTCACAACTGGGTATAAAAGAGAAGAGAGGCGCCTCTAAGTGTAGCAATATGGTTACATTTAATGAAGGTACAACATTTAGCAACTCACATGGTTGAGGAATAAAACAGACACATCTAAGTATGCAGACATCCGGGGTAAAACTGTCCACATAGACCGTCCCCCACACCGCCGTCAACATCATCCCTTCCACACTGCGCTCCACGAGCGCTTCAAGCCTCGCTTTCAGATCGCTCTCCTGCAGGGTAGTCTTCCCGGTCATGATTGCAGACTGACAGCAGTGAAAGCCGGTGTCCTGTCGAGAACTGTCCCCCATCGGATAGCGTCCGCCCTGTACTGCGCAGGCGCAGGACTTGCGCAGTACAGAGGACAAAGGAGACGCCGAAAGTCTCCAAACATGAACAGCTGTTCATGAGCTGTGCATGGCGCATGCGCAATTAACACTACACTACGCCGTGTACAGCTGATGAACAGCTGTTCAAGTTTGGAGACTTTCGGCGTCTCCTTTGTCCTCCTTACTGCGCAAGAGCTGCGCCTGCACAGTTCAGGACGGACACTATCCGATGGGGGACCTTTCTCGGCAGAACACCGGCGGTGTGGAGGACGATCTATGTGGACAGCTTTACCCCGGATGCCTGCATATATAGATGTGCCCCTGTTAATCATCAACCATGTGAGTTGCTAATTGTTGTACCTTCATTAAATGTAACCATATTGCTACACTTAGAGACGCCTCTCTTCTTTTTTATACTCTGGAACCCCTGTTGGATTTTGCTTCTAATCCCCTTGTGGAGGCTTCCATTTGTAGATGGACATTTTATGGTTACACAACCAATCACATTACTATAATCTTTTTATTTGAACTATAAACTGAAGGACCTATGAATAAATGATTGTGGAACAAATCAACTGAGTTTCTATTATTTCTTATGGGGAAATTCGCTCTGATATACAAGTGCTTTGGATTACAAACATGTTTCCGAAACTAATTATGCTCGTAATCCAAGGTTTTACTGTATTATGGTATAACAGAACCAATAACAGGACAAATGAAAAAGAAAGAGAGAAGAAAGAATCAGAGTAGAGTAGAGTAGAGTAGAGTAGAGTTTTTCATTAATCATAATCCAGGATATTTTGTGTTTCACCAACGTAACATTGATTACAGGTGATTTCCACGCATGTGCTATGGTTATATTAGCCGCTAAAGAATGAAAAATATGAGAGTTGGTAGATGTCTGGGGATCTCCTCCGGCAGGTCAGTAAACAACCCCGTTCTGGCTCCTCTAGGTACATTTTGTCCCGTCACTGAGTAGGTCATGTTGAACATCTTGTTGACCTTCAGGCATGACCACCAGACATGATACATATCACCTTCCTCGAAAACATAGGGGTGAGGTACCAGGCTCTAATTTTGCTAGCCTTGGAAGGACAAGGTACCAGCGCGATAGCACTTTGTAATTTGCCTCCACCAATGAGGTGTTGAGTATGCCCTTGTGCAGTGTCGGGACAAGATCATCCAGTGCCCAGGGCAAAGTTGGCACATTGCGCCCCTCCCCCCTTCATTATGTGCGAGCTTATGAGGGGGAGAGAGAGCACAGACTTCACCTCCTCCCAGGTCTCTCTTAATTGTCTCCAGCGCTGGGCTGACCAGGGCCGTCTTTAATATTGATTGGACCCTGGGCAAACATTTTCTTGGGCCCCCCTACATGCAATTTCGCTCTCTCTCCACATACTTTGAGACATACAAAAAATAGCAGCTAGACTCAAAATCAGTTTACTGAATGAGATCAGGCAATGATTGTGATTGGTTGCCAGAGGTTACAGTGTATCATTACCGCTCACTGACTGGCTGCTAGAGGTTACAGCACACATTATGGGTCACTGCTTATTTTCTAGAGGTTACAGCACATGACTTCTGCTTGTTTGGTTGCTAGAGATTACTGTACATCAATACTGCTCACTGATTGGTTGCTAGAGGTTACTGGACATCTATACCACTCACTGATTGGTTGCTAGAGGTTACTGGACATCTATACCACTCACTGATTTGTTGCTAGAGGGTTACTAGACATCTATACCACTCACTAATTGGTTGCTAGAGGTTACTGCACATTATTACTGCTCACTGATTGGTTCCTAGAGGTTACCGCATATCCTTACCGCTCAATGATTGGTTGCAAGAGGTTACAGCACATCATCTCCTCACTGCCTGCACACCATGGACTGGGGAGGTGAAAGGACCCATCAATAGACAGAAAACTCCTAGGAATCCTAGGACTCCTGGGATCAGTGGCAGTGCTGGGGGAGGGGGGTTGGGATCAGTGGCAGTGTGGGGGGGGGATTAGTTAGGAGGCAGTACACTGGGGCAAATTCTGAATCATGTAGAGGAAAGCTGGGCAGCATTAGTAACAGAACTTCACACTGACATATCGGGACACGGCATGGGACTAAAACTTGAAGGGATAAGGGAATTTATCCAGGATAGTTGGCAAGTATGAGGCAGATGCTTTGGGCCCCACAATAATGATGGGGCCCAGGGCAGCTGCCCCTTTTGCCCTGCCTTAAAAACGGTCCTGGGGCTGACAGAAGTAGTGATGCCGCTGTAACTACTCCTGTCAGCCTTATAGTAGCAGGAACTTGCGGTGCCTCCATTGCTACAATGCACACTATGCCCAGGGCAGCCGCCCCTTTGCCCACCCCTTCTCCCGGCCCTACCCTTGTGCACCATGGTCGACCATTTCGTCCACACCTCCTCCTCAACTGTCTCCCCTGGGTCCGATTCCCATGCCGTTTTGGTAGGAAGGTTTGTTACCCCGATTGCTGAACAGGGTATGCAACTCCATAATCCCTCCCCGTGAATCTGGCTCACGTATGCACCTGTTTTCAAACAGGGTTTTAGTTGTTATATCAATCTGATCCCTCATTAGGGATCAGCATTTTAATTGCTCTTCAGAGGGCATTTGACCGGGGGGGGGGGGGAACCTGTCAGGTAGGCTGTATGGGGCCTCATGATTTCACCCGATCCGATCATGTCTGCTAAAATCAGAGAGATGGGGGATCCGTTCCCCATCCGTTCGGCGGATTGGATCAGATGAGAATCGGATGGAAACAGGACAGGCAGTTCATTACCTTAGAGGACAGCGGGCTGTGTCTGCTCTGCATCAGCGGAGCGGGAGAAAGAAAAATCACCGCTTTAAGGAGGTCAATCAGGAAGCTCTCCTCCAAACTGGAAGCCTCAGGTGCCGGCAATGCTAGTAACGATGAATGTGAGAAAAGTCCTGGACAGCCGCACTCAAAATGATAATTGCCTTTATTGATAAAAACAACAAAAGTACATGCCACAGCAAGAAGTACGGGAAAGCTGATGCGTTTCACACTATCGTTAGTGCTTAATCATAGCTTTGATTAAGCACTAACGATAGTGTGAAACGCGTCAGATTTCTGCGCCGCCCCCTCTATCCACACCACCCCCTATATGGTTAATGGATAGATTGAATCTATCCACGGCCGCCGCAGCCCCTTTCAGGACGCGGGGCGCATGAATTACAGCGGCGGTGGGTATTTTTTGAAGCACCTAAATAGAGCCATAGGCTTTAAAAGGGCTTCAAAATAGTGTTGGCTCGGAGCGCAGAGCATTGCGCTCGGAGCTCACCCAGGTGTGGGGCGCCTCTCCGCCAATCAGGAAGCGTGGGTCTGATTGGCTGAAAGGTCAGGTGATCCAATTTAACATCTAGAAGGAGGAGGGGGGATGCACAGCAGAAGGCACTATGATCCACGCCACAAGAGGAGGAAGAAAACTTCCAGACACGCTGCTCGCCCGCTTCCTAGATGGGGTGAAGTGAGGGGCTTTGATGTCCCAACTGTCCTCCCGGGGGGGGGGGGGTTGCTGCCGCTGACCGACCAGGGGGTGGCTATTTGCCGCCCCCCCCAAAAGAAAAAACACCAGCCGCCACTGCCGCTGATCCTGCTGAGCAGGTGGATGACAGGTCCGTGTCCTCTCCTGTTATGCAGAGCAGAGACACAGGCACAGCAGGCTCTGCTCTATGGGCAGCCAGATGTAAACGGGGCCTACATCTGCTGAACTTAGCCCTAAAGGTCCATCCAGGGGCGCGCACTTTAACAGTTTATATCTCCTTTTTGAAAAAAGGTTTTACATAAATTAATAAACGCTGACCATTATAAGCACTCCTCTCAGTAGAAATGGTTTGTCTCAACTCTAACTGCCAAGACAGCTTGGTCTGTTACAGGAAGTTGAAAAAAACAGACTTATTGGCTGGTACACCGGGTGAAAAAAGCCTTAAAAAAAAGCCTAACAAAAAAAAAAACACGAATGCAGCCACCACATCTAAGAATTGGTAAGCTGCAATATATAACATTTTTGGTTTTTGGTTTTAGTTACACTTTAAAGTGGTTCTAAAGGCACAAGGTTTTTTACATTCATGAAGGTAAAAAACCCTCTATGTGCAGCAGCTCTCCCTTATACTTACCTGAGCCCCAATACGATGTCAACAATGGCATCCCTAGGGGGGGCCAGAGGGGGCCCTGATCCCCCCCCAACATCATGCTGTGCCCCCCACCATGTGCCCCAATTAAAAAAAAAAAACTTTTTTTTTTTTTTTTTTTTTACAAAAAGGCAATGACTAAGAGGGAGAGCGTCCCCAGTCAGCTCCTGTGGGTGATTCCTCCCCCCTCCCTCTGCTCGCTGACACTGCATAATGCGAGCGCTCACACAACCACAGCCACCCGATCTGCTCCTTCCCCTGCATCCTCATTGGCAGGGAGGAGAGTGAGTTGCAGGAAGGACTCCACCAGGACTCTCAGTTACTGAGAAAACAGACTTATTTCTCCCATCCTTAGGACAGGAGAACCAGCCTGTAAATTCCAAGAGATGCCAGACAAACGCTGTCAATAGCAGGGGCAGGACAGCAAGAGGAGGCTGGGGAACCCCACAGTGGCAGAACACCAGGGCCCGGTGGCAAGACATCCTTTGCAACCCTGATAGTTCTCCCACTGCTTTGGATCCTTATATTTTCTTGGTATACTGGTGACATATATCTCTTGTTTTATGCCACCCTGGGGGGCCCCAATACAGTAGGAAGGGAGCTCACTGCAGAACATGTGAAAGGGCCCGTTGTGGGATCGTAGTAAAGGGACCCAGGATATATATATATATATATATATATAATTGCATTTTATAGTTGCCCCCCTACTTTTGTCCCTGTCCCCCCATGTGCCCCCCTTAAATATGAGAGCTGGAGATGCCACTGGATGTCAATCACAGCCAGTGAGCTAATGAGAAGAGAAAGGGGGCAGGGCTGTGTAGCGGCTCTGTGTCTGAATGGTTCACGCAGAGCAGCGGCTCAGGAGCCAGCCTGCTCGGGTGCCCCCCACAGCAAGTTGTTTGCTCTGTGGGCACTTGGTGGAAGGGAGGGGCCAGGATCGCCAGCGAGGGACCCCAGAATTGCGTCTGTTCTGTGCAAGACCATTACACAGAGCAGGTAAGATTGACATGTTTGTTATTTTAAAAAAAAAAAGAAACTTGCCTTTAAAGGTTCGTTTTTTTTTTTGTGTTTTTTTTTTAAATAAGAAACATGTCATACTTACCTCCTCTGTGCCAGGGTTTTGCACAGAGCGGCCCCGATCCTATTTTTCTGGGGTCCCCCCGGTGGTGCTCCTGGCTCCTCCTCTTCATCAAGTGCCCCCACGCAGAGACGCTTTCCATGGGGGCACCTGTGCGGACACTCTCCTGAGTCCTGCTGCTGCATCCATTGACACAGACAGCAGGACTCTGCCTCGGCCCCGCCCCCCTGACTCCCGTGTCACTGGACTTGATTGACCCACTGCTATCAATCTATCCAGTGAGGACCCGAGACCGAGCGGCTGGAGCTGCTGGGCTTGTGCGCATCGCTGGAACGATCGGGTTTGGGCAAGGAAAAGGGGGGGGGGCTCGGGGGGGGGGGGGCTGCAGCACAGAAGGTTTTTCACCTTAATGCATAGAATGCAGGTGAAAGGTGAAAAACCATGAGGGTTTACAACTCCTTTAATATCACTTTAACTATTCGAAAGTTTGAACATTCCAAAAATGAAAACTAAATTCTACACCAACTCTGATCATGCTAACGTACTGTGACCTGTAGATGAAATCTTTCTTATCTGGGGTTCCCCAAGACCTCAAATAGATTTTAGGGGGTTCCTCTGTGGGAAAAAGGTTGGGAAAGGCTGCTGTAGACATAATGCTCCATGACCAGCATGTATGAGGGATCAGCAGATATGTAAAGGATCAATATAGCGATCGGAGAGGAAGACTATGATACAATTAATACATAGTGATAGAAGAGGAAAAATATGATGCAATACACAGTGATAGACAAGGAAGAATATGATACAATTAATACATAGTGATAGAAGAGGAAGACTTTGATACAATTAATTCATAGTGATAGAAGAGGAAGAATATGATAAAATACATAGTGATAGAAGAGGAAGACTATGATACAATTAATTCATAGTGATAGAAGAGGAAGAAAATGATAAAATACATAGTGATAGAAGAGGAAGACTATGATACAATTAATACATAGTGATAGAAGAGGAAGAATAGGTATGCTTTAACTATTAAAAAAATTTAAATATTTGAAAAGTTTGGGCCGCCATTCGGATATAATTGCACTGAAAGCACAGTGTGGGGGGGGGGGGGATTGCTGCACTAACATCTCACCTGTTCGTACGGTGACCATAGCATGCGTTTTCTAGTCGCGGTTGGGCCGCCATTAAGAATTAACTGCACTTGGGGCTGCTGTTAGAAATCACGGGGCCCCATACAGCCTACCTGAAAGGGCCCCCCCTCCAGCCGAAAGTGACTGAGGACATAGATTTATCAGTCTCTTTCTCTACAGCCTCAGCTGCACAGATGAATGAATAGGAAACGCTGTGAGGCTTCCTGCTCATTCATAAACGGGAGCAAAGGAAACATAGTTTACTATGCTACAGCAATGAATGGATGCAGGAGTGATTGGTACACTGATCGCTCACTGTGTTCATTCAGGAAAGGAAGGAGCCAGTAAAGAGGAAGAGGAGGAAATCTGGCAGTGCTGCGGGGGGGGGGGGCGGCACACAGGTGGGCCCAGATGGCAGATGAAAGGGGCACATGTGCTAGAACCAATCTTCTTGCAATGCTGCCAGAGGGAGGGGGAGAAGCTGGCAGGGCTGCAGGGGGAGACAGAAGAGGATCAGTGTCTGCATTAAGACAGTACAGCAGACCCCCCTGCTCAGCAGGTGCCTGGGCCCCACTTTTGAACTGATGGGGCCCAGTACAGGAGGGCTGGCTATACTCTCTTATCAGCAGCCCTGATTGCACTGCAAGCACATTGTGTGTTTTAGCACATTCCAGAAACAAGCACAGAAACGCAGGTTTCTGCTTGCAGTCCCTGAATGGGGCATAACGTACTGCAACCTGTAGACAGAACCATTTTTTATCTGCCTACCTGAAAGCCCCCCGCACCTCCCCTCTGTCCGAAAGTGACTGAGGACATAAATTTATCAGTCCCTTTCTCTACAGGATCAGCTGCACAGATAAATGAATAGGAAGCCCCCTGAGGCTTTTTGCTCATTCACAAACTGGAACAAAGGAAAAAACAATTTACTATGCTGCAGTGATGACTGGACACGGGAGTGATTGGTACCGATCGCTCACTGTGTCCATTCAGAAAAGGAAGGGGCCAATAAAATGGCAGCCCCCTCTGTGCCCACAGCAGCTGCCAGCGGAAGAGGAGGGAAGGGGCACACAGGTGGGCCCAGACGGCAGATGGAAGGGGCACATGTGCTAGAACCAATCTCCTTGCAATGCTGCCAGAGGGAAGGAGAGGAGGAGAAGCTGGCAGTGCTGCAGGGGGAGACAGAGGAGGATCAGGGTCTGCATTTAGACCAGTGGCGGCCACTCATTAGGGGTGCATGGGTGCCGCCCCCCCAAATCCATGCGTCCAGCATCTACATTTAGAAGCACAAAAATCTTTAAAAAATGGTGTTCTCAGGGTGCAGATCACTGCGCCCTGAGCCCACCCAGTTGTGTGACATTAGCGAATTAATATTTGCTAATGTCTTCCTATTTCTCCTCCCGGCCAATCAGGAAGCAGGTTCTGAGACCCCTTTGGGAGGAGAAGCAACAGCCAGGATACAGTGGAGGCGGAGGGGGGATCTGTATGGAGTAAGTGTAGGGCTGACAGGGGGCTGCATGGGCCAGAGGGCGAGCGAGCAAGCCAGCGACCGGGGGAGGGGATGTAGGTATGGTGTGCGGTGGCGGGCTTGAGCGACGGGGGGGGGTATGTCTGTGGTTAGGTCTGTCTGCCGCCCCCCGATCGATGGAGCACCAGCCGCCACTTATTAAGACAGTACAGCCGGCCCTCCTGCTCAGCAGGTGCATGGGCCCTACTTTTGAACTGATGGGGCCCAGTACAGGAGAGGGCTGGCTGTACTGTCTTAGCAGCCCTGATTGCATTGCAAGCACATTGTGTGTTTTAGTGCATTTTTCGCACATTACAGAAGCGAGCGCAGAAATGTAGGTTTCTGTGCGCAGTCCCTGAATGTACTGTAACCTGTAGACGTAACCATTTTTATCTGGGGGTTCCCTGAGATCCCAAAATGATTTAAGGGGTTTCTCTGGGGTAAAAAAAAAAAAGTTGAGAAAGCCTGCTGTAGACAAAATGCTCCATGACCAGCATGTATGAGGGATCAGCAGATATATAAATGATCAATATAGTGATCGGAGAGGATGAAAATGATACAATGAATACAAAGTGATATAAGAGGTAGAATGAAATAATACAATTATTACACAGAAATTAAAGAGGAAAAGCAACACCACAATTCCTCTAAAGATTGAAGAAGAAAAAAATATTACAATGAATACAAAGTGATAGAAGAAGAGGTAGAATAAAATGATACAATGAACACAAAGTGATATAAGAGGTAGAATGAAATAATACAATTATTACACAGAAATTAAAGAGGAAAGCAACAACACAATTCCTCTAAAGATTGAAGAATAAAATATTACAATGAATACAAAGTGATATAAGAGGTAGAATAAAATGATACAATGATATACAAAGTGATAGAAGTGGTAGAATAAAATGATAAAATGAATACAAAGTGATTGAAGAGGTAGAATAAAATGATAAAATGAATACAAAGTGATTGAAGAGGTAGAATAACATGATAAAATGAATACAAAGTGATAGAAAAGGTAAAATAAAATGATACAATGAATACAAAGTGACTGAAGAGAAAAGCAACAACACAATTCTTATGAAAAGATTGAAGAAGAAGATGAAAATGATACAATGAATACAAAGTGATGGAAGAATAAAATGGTACAAATATTCCATAGTGGAATAAAATGACACAATGTATCAGAAGGAAGACCCTTCTCTTTGTCTCAGTCGATTTTCTACACATTGGGATCTGACAGATACAAAATCATCACAAGTATAAAAACAAACAAATCCGATCTAAATAAACAAATAAACAAATAATCTTCCATCCATCTAAATCCAATCCCGGCCAAGCCAACCATGTCTGCCCTGATCGGCCCCTGTGTCACATTATCGATACATCCATAAATAATCAGCGCAGCAGAATGGTATAAACTGTCAATAGAATTGATCAATCAGCCTGTCACTACCAATCTGTCATCAATCAGCAACAGACAGATGGGTGTATCGATACATAGATGTGCCCTTTAGCATGTCGGGGGTCTGGGTGAGTTTTTTTTGGGATGGGGGGGGGGGCAGGGATTGTGTGCCAGTCTACTACACCCAGCTGTCCCTGGCAGAGCCGCATGTGATCTGCAGCAGAGATCTGACCTGGCATGGGTGATGGTGCGGCATTGTATAGGGATAGGAGGAGGGGGTCATTTCAGAGATGCAGTCCCCCCCCCCCCAGATGATCACAGCCCCCCCAGATCACAGCACTTACCTGCAGCCACCACCAGGACACAGCCTGCCCAGTGCAATCCCCACAGCAGTGCCAGCCTTCCCAGCGCCATGTAGTGTGCCCAGCCCCGGCACCCCTCTCTCACCAGCCCCGGGATGCAGAGAGGGGCTCCCCGGCCCTCCACTCAGCCGCCATCTTGGACAAGTTTTTTTTTCCTCTCCTCTCTCCCCTTTTTTTTAACCCCCTTTATGTTTATTTAGGCAGCTGGGATGTGAGTGTCCTTCTGCTGCCATCTATTGGTTACTGAGCCAGTCTGAGGACATCTCCATGTCTGAGAGCAACAAAGGAGGGGGGGACATGTGTGAGAGAGGATGGGGGGGGGGACATGTGTGAGAGAGGATGGGGGGGGACATGTGTGAGAGAGGATGGGGGGGGACATGTGTGAGAGAGGATGGGGGGGACATGTGTGAGAGAGGATGGGGGGGGACATGTGTGAGAGAGGATGGGGGGGACATGTGTGAGAGAGGATGGGGGGGGACATGTGTGAGAGAGGATGGGGGGGACATGTGTGAGAGAGGATGGGGGGACATGTGTGAGAGAGGATGGGGGGACATGTGTGGGAGAGGATGGGGGGGGCATGTGTGAGAGAGAGGATGGGGGGGACATGTGTGAGAGAGGATGGGGGGGACATGTGAGTGAGAGGATGGGGGGGACATGTGTGGGAGAGGATGGGGGGGGGCATGTGTGAGAGAGAGGATGGGGGGGACATGTGTGAGAGAGGATGGAGGGGGGGGGCATGTTGTGTGAGAGAGGATGGGGGGGGACATGTGTGAAAGAGGATGGAGGGGGGGGCATGTGTGAGAGAGGATGGGGGAGACATGTGTGAGAGAGGATGGAGGGGGGGGCATGTGTGAGAGAGGATTGGGGGGACATGTGTGAGAGAGGATGGAGGGGGGGGCATGTGTGAGAGAGGATGGGGGGGGACATGTGTGAGAGAGGATGGGGGGGACATGTGAGAGAGGGGATGGGGGGGACATGTGTGAGAGAGAATGGGGTGGACATGTGTGAGAGAGGATGGAGGGGGGGGCATGTGTGAGAGAGAGGATGGGGGGGACATGTGTGAGAGAGGATGGAGGGGGGGGCATGTGTGAGAGAGGATGGGGGGGACATGTGTGAGAGAGGATGGAGGGGGGGGCATGTGTGAGAGAGGATGGGGGGGGACATGTGTGAGAGAGGATGGGGTGGACATGTGTGAGAGAGGATGGGGGGGACATGTGTGAGAGAGGATGGGGGGGACATGTGTGAGAGAGGATGGGGGGGACATGTGTGAGAGAGGATGGGGGGGACATGTGTGGGAGAGGATGGGGGGGGGCATGTGTGAGAGAGAGGATGGGGGGGGACATGTGTGAGAGAGGATGGGGGGGACATGTGTGAGAGAGGATGGAGGGGGGGGCATGTGTGAGAGAGGATGGGGAGGGGACATGTGTGAGAGAGGATGGGGGGGACATGTGAGAGAGGGGATGGGGGGGACATGTGTGAGAGAGGATGGGGTGGACATGTGTGAGAGAGGATGGGGGGACATGTGTGGGAGAGGATGGGGGGGGGGCATGTGTGAGAGAGAGGATGGGGGGGACATGTGTGGGAGAGGATGGGGGGGGGGCATGTTTGAGAGAGAGGATGGGGGGGACATGTGTGAGAGAGGATGGGGGGGACATGTGTGAGAGAGGATGGAGGGGGGGCATGTGTGAGAGAGGATGGGGGGGACATGTGTTAGAGAGGATGGGGGGGACATGTGTGAGAGAGGATGGGGGGACATGTGTGAGAGAGGATGGGGGGGGGGCATGTGTGAGAGAGGATGGGGGGGGGACATGTGTGAGAGAGGATGGGGGGGGGGACATGTGTGAGAGAGGATGGGGGGGGGACATGTGTTAGAGAGGATGGGGGGGACATGTGTGAGAGAGGATGGGGGGACATGTGTGAGAGAGGATGGGGGGGGGGCATGTGTGAGAGAGGATGGGGGGGGGACATGTGTGAGAGAGGATGGGGGGGGGGACATGTGTGAGAGAGGATGGGGGGGTATGTGTGAGAGAGGATGGGGGGGACATGTGTGAGAGAGAATGGGGGGACATGTGTGAGAGAGGATGGGGGGGACATGTGAGAGAGAGGATGGGGGGGGGTGTGTGAGAGAGGATGGGGGGGACATGTGTGAGAGAGGATGGGGGGGGGCATGTGTGAGAGAGGATGGGGGGGACATGTGTGAGAGAGGATGGGGGACATGTGTGAGAGAGGATGGGGGGGGAATTGTGTGAGAGAGAGGATGGGGGGGACATGTGTGAGAGAGGATGGGGGGGACATGTGTGAGAGAGGATGGGGGGGCATGTGTGAGAGAGGATGGGGGGGGGCATGTGTGAGAGAGAGGATGGGGGGACATGTGCGAGAGAGGATGGGGGGGACATGTGAGAGAGGATGGGGGGACATGTGTGAGAGAGGATGGGGGGGGCATGTGTGAGAGAGGATGGGGGGGACATGTGAGAGAGAGGATGGGGGGACATGTGTGAGAGAGGATGGGGGGAACATGTGAGAGAGAGGATGGGGGGGTACATGTGTGAGAGAGGATGGGGGGGACATGTGTGAGAGAGGATGGGGGGACATGTGTGAGAGAGGATGGGGGGGGGCATGTGTGAGAGAGGATGGGGGGGACATGTGAGAGAGAGGATGGGGGGGACATGTGTGAGAGACGATGGGGGGGACATGTGTGAGAGAGGATGGGGGGGGACATGTGTGAGAGAGGATGGGGGGGGACATGTGTGAGAGAGGATGGAGGGGACATGTGTGAGAGAGGATGGGGGGACATGTGTGAGAGAGGATGGGGGGGACATGTGTGAGAGAGGATGGGGGGGACATGTGTGAGAGAGGATGGGGGGACATGTGTGAGAGAGGATGGGGGGGACATGTGTGGGAGAGGATGGGGGGGTACATGTGTGAGAGAGGATGGGGGGGACATGTGTGAGAGAGGATGGGGGGACATGTGTGAGAGAGGATGGGGGGGGGCATGTGTGAGAGAGGATGGGGGGGACATGTGAGAGAGAGGATGGGGGGGACATGTGTGAGAGACGATGGGGGGGACATGTGTGAGAGAGGATGGGGGGGGACATGTGTGAGAGAGGATGGGGGGGGACATGTGTGAGAGAGGATGGAGGGGACATGTGTGAGAGAGGATGGGGGGACATGTGTGAGAGAGGATGGGGGGGACATGTGTGAGAGAGGATGGGGGGACATGTGAGAGGGAGGATGGGGGGGACATGTATGAGAGAGGATGGGGGGGACATGTGTGAGAGAGGATGGGGGGGACATGTGTGAGAGAGGATGGGGGGGGCATGTGTGAGAGAGGATGGGGGGGACATGAGTGAGAGAGGATAAGGGGACATGTGTGAGAGAGGATGGGGGGGGACATGAGTGAGAGAGGATAAGGGGACATGTGTGAGAGAGGATGGGGGGGGACATGTGTGAGAGAGGATGGGGGGACATGTGTGAGAGAGGATGGGGGGGGACATGTGTGAGAGAGGATGGGGGGGACGTGTGTGAGAGAGGATGGGGGGGACATGTGTGAGAGAGGATGGGGGGGACGTGTGTGAGAGAGGATGGGGGGGACATGTGGGAGAGAGGATGGGGGGGACATGTGTGGGAGAGGATGGGGGGGGCATGTGTGAGAGAGAGGATGGGGGGGACATGTGTGAGAGAGGATGGGGGGGACATGTGTGAGAGAGGATGGGGGGGACATGTGTGAGAGAGGATGGAGGGGGGGGCATGTGTGAGAGAGGATGGGGGGGGGACATGTGTGAGAGAGGATGGGGGGGACATGTGAGAGAGGGGATGGGGGGGACATGTGTGAGAGAGGATGGGGTGGACATGTGTGAGAGAGGATTGGGGGGGCATGTGTGAGAGAGGATGGGGGGACATGTGAGAGAGAGGATGGGGGGACATGTGTGAGAGAGGATGGGGGGGGACATGTGTGAAAGAGGATGGGGGGGACATGTGTGAGGGAGGATGGGGGGGACCATGTGTGAGAGAGGATGGGGGGGACATGAGTGAGAGAGGATAAGGGGACATGTGTGAGAGAGGATGGGGGGGGACATGAGTGAGAGAGGATGGGGGGGGACATGTGTGAGAGAGGATGGGGGGACATGTGTGAGAGAGGATGGGGGGGGACATGTGTGAGAGAGGATGGGGGGACATGTGTGAGAGAGGATGGGGGGACATGTGTGAGAGAGGATGGGGGGGACGTGTGTGAGAGAGGATGGGGGGGACATGTGGGAGAGAGGATGGGGGGGACATGTGTGGGAGAGGATTGGGGGGGCATGTGTGAGAGAGGATGGGGGGACATGTGAGAGAGAGGATGGGGGGACATGTGTGAGAGAGGATGGGGGGGGACATGTGTGAAAGAGGATGGGGGGGACATGTGTGAGAGAGGATGGGGGGGGCATGTGTGAGAGAGGATGGGGGGGACATGAGTGAGAGAGGATAAGGGGACATGTGTGAGAGAGGATGGGGGGGGACATGAGTGAGAGAGGATAAGGGGACATGTGTGAGAGAGGATGGGGGGGGACATGTGTGAGAGAGGATGGGGGGACATGTGTGAGAGAGGATGGGGGGGGACATGTGTGAGAGAGGATGGGGGGACATGTGTGAGAGAGGATGGGGGGACATGTGTGAGAGAGGATGGGGGGGACGTGTGTGAGAGAGGATGGGGGGGACATGTGGGAGAGAGGATGGGGGGGACATGTGTGGGAGAGGATGGGGGGGGCATGTGTGAGAGAGAGGATGGGGGGGACATGTGTGAGAGAGGATGGGGGGGACATGTGTGAGAGAGGATGGGGGGGACATGTGTGAGAGAGGATGGAGGGGGGGGCATGTGTGAGAGAGGATGGGGGGGGGACATGTGTGAGAGAGGATGGGGGGGACATGTGAGAGAGGGGATGGGGGGGACATGTGTGAGAGAGGATGGGGTGGACATGTGTGAGAGAGGATTGGGGGGGCATGTGTGAGAGAGGATGGGGGGACATGTGAGAGAGAGGATGGGGGGACATGTGTGAGAGAGGATGGGGGGGGACATGTGTGAAAGAGGATGGGGGGGACATGTGTGAGGGAGGATGGGGGGGACCATGTGTGAGAGAGGATGGGGGGGACATGTGTGAGAGAGGATGGGGGGGACATGTGTGAGAGAGGATGGGGGGGCAAATGTGTGAGAGAGGCTCTCCACCCATGGAGCAAAAAATATGTAAGAGGGGATTGCAGGGCTACCGAATATAGGAGAGGAGGGCCAATAAACATAGGACAGAGGATGGGGGGGGGGGGGGCAAATATAGGACAGAAGATAAGGGAGCCACCAAATAAAAAAGGGGAGTTAGGGTGTCACCAAATATAGGAGAGAGGTTGGGGGGACGCTATATATGGCAGAACAAATATAGGAGAAGGGATGCGGTAACCAAATATAGGAGAGAGGATAGGGTCCACCAAATACAGGAGAAAAGATAGGGGGTACCATATATAGGACAGGAGATGGGGGGCACCAAATATAGGACAGAGGTGGGGGGGGGGGGCCCAAGTATAGGATAAGTGGGCTACAAATATATGAGAAGGGAGAGAGGGGCAGTAAATATAGAAGAGGTGATAGAGGGGCTGTCAAATATATGGCAGAGTATAGGAGGCTGCCAAATACAGGAGAGGGGCCAACAAATATGGGGGAGCAGATTGGGGGTCACCAAATTAGGAGAGAGGATATGGGGCACCAAGTATAGAAGAGAGGATGGGGGGCACCAAATATAGGTGAAAAAGAATAGGGAGGGCACCAAATATAGGAGAGAGGGGGCCAAAAACAAGTATAGAAGAGGGGATAAGAGGCACCCAATATAGGGGAGAGGATGGGGGGGGGACCACATTTAGGAGAGAGGTTAGGGGACACCAAATATAGGAGAAGGGATAGGGGGCACTAAATATAGAAGAATAGGGGGGCAGCAAATATAGGACAGAGGATGGGGGGCACCAAATATGGGAGAGAGTATAAGGTGGGTTCCAATTATAGAAGAGGGGATTCAGTAGGTGACCAAATATATGAGGGAGGATGGGGAGCACCAAATATATGAGGGGAAAGGGGGCACCAAATATACAAGAGGGGTCGGGGGAGGTCACCAAATATACGAGGGGAAAGGGGGGCATCAAATATAAGGAATGGGATAGGTGAGGCACCAAATATATGAGAGGGGGGGGGATAAGGGGGGGGGGGGTTGAGGAGGACTTCAAATATGTGAGATGATGGGGGAGAGGGGACCATGAAATATTAGAGAGGGGATGGGGAGAAACAAATATAACAGAGGATAGAAGGGCCTCAAAATATAGGAAAGAGAGGGTGGGGGGGCACCAATGAAAGAGGATGAAGTCTACTAAATATATGAGAGGGAAATGGGGGGGGATAGGGAGGCCACCAAATATATGAACACGAGATAGGGGGGCCACCAAATTTATGCTGCCCCTGCAATACAGGGGTTTAATGCTCATTTAGGCTTACGGGGTGCAAAAAGCAGTGTTTGCTTACTTGCAATCTTCCACTCCCTCCACAGCCAGCGCTCTCCTCTACCCCCTATGCCCCAGCAGTGGATTGTCCCTCGTCGCTCTCACATCCAGTGCAGGGCTATGGGCTCTGCATTGGACTTGATGACATCAAGGGATCTGCGACTGTCAGAGCATAGAGGAGAAGAGGCTGCAGAGACCAATCTTACAGCCTGGAGGCAGTCTTTTGGAGTAGCGGAATCTTGTAAGTGAAAGTGCTTTTTGTGGCCCCATAGACCTAAACAAGCATTTACCACTTCTAGTGTATGAGCAGCCCCACTCCACGGGAAAATTTTTCCCCGGCCACGTAAGAAAATCTTCTCTGCTGTGTCATTTACAGCCATTGAATATTACCCTATGTGGACATCTTCCAGCAAACAGCAGCTACTGCTACTGAGAAAAGTTGCACCATTCACCTGCCCCTTCCACCATTCAATTTGCTCGTATTACTACTCATCCACAATGCATTGCGTTCCGTGAATGGAGGAGGAGCAGCTGAATAACAGGGTCTCCTCTGCACTTTCACAGATGCATTGTGGGAGTGTAGTGATACAAGTTTTGTAAATGGTGGAGAGGAAAGAAGGGGGCGGGTGAGCGGTGCAAGTTTTCTCAGTAGCAGCAGCTGCTGGTAACCTTCATTATGCCAGCAGACAACTCAGGGTGAAATCTGGCATCTGTGAGGAGACACTGCAGGGAAGATAATTACCCGAAGCAGGTGTCTGCAAATCAGTGGCGGCTGCTCCATTAGGGGTGCCGCCCCCCTAATCTATGCGCCCGGCCCCTAATCTACATGCAGGGCACCGAACGCATAGATTTCTATGAGGTTTTTTTTGTGATTAGAGCCTGAGGCTCTATTTGGCTTTAAAGAAGGGTGGGCTTGGGGAGCAGAGCACTTCGCCCTGAGCTCACCCACTTGTGTGACAATAGTGAAGTAATATTCGCTATTGTCTTCCTGCTTCTCCTCCCGGACAATCAGGAAGTGGGTCTTAAGACCCCATTGGCCGAGAGGAGAAGCGACCATATTGGCCGGGAGCAGGGCGGGGAGGCACCAAGAGGAGACGCAGGGGGAAGCCACTGAAGCTGCCCGTGGCCTGGATGTGGTAAGTGCAGCCCCCCCCCCAAAAAAAAAAAAAATTAGAGCACTAGCTGCCACTGCTGCAGATACACACCATTACATGTAACCATCTTCCTTCCAGAGTCGTGCTCTCCAGCCATTTGTATGGCCGGGCCGCAATTATGTCACTCACACCTATGACACAGGGGTCATTATCAATGGCACGACGCTCTGCATTCAGGGCACACTCAGTGCATGCACAGTGATGTCATCAGCTAGAGCCGATGTGAATGTCTCCTAAACAGTGCAAGTTAATATCACTTTAAAGAAGAATTCCAGGTATGGATATTTTGATATAGTTACATTGTTCCAGCTTGGATCAATGTAACTACAGTGGGGACAGAAAGTATTCAGACCCCCTTAAATTTTTCACTCTTTGTTATTATTTGCTAAAATCATTTAAGTTAATTTTTTTTTCCTCATTAATGTACACACAGCACCCCATATTGACAACAGAGACAGTGAATGGCAAATATGTGCTTGAAAGTGCCACATCCAGTATTATAAAGCAAGAAGAAAAGGGGGTTCCCCTAAATGGACTTTTTAGGCAACTAAAAACATTCTAGTAAACATATACAAAAGTAATAACAAATTTTATTTAATAATTAAGCATGATAAAAAGTGAAAATGGAACATTGATTGGTCATGATATAATTCATTACTATCCCTATATACAAGGGGTATTTTTTAAAAAAAGGTGAAGAGACCTCCTTACAGCCAACGCGTTTCGGGGTACAATGTAATCCTTCTTCAGGGGTGCAGAGGAAGGAGGAATTCATCTAAAGCATAATTGAAACAATGAATCAATAGCTTGAAGTGAAAAAGCTGTTACTATCATAACATACATGAATAAATGCTTAACTGTTATGCACCCCATATTGACAGAAAAACACAGAATTGTTGACATTTTTGCAGATTTATTAAAAAAGAAAAACTGAAATATCACATGGGCCTAAGTATTCAGACCCTTTGCTGTGACACTCATATATTTAACTCAGGTGCTGTCCATTTCTTCTGATTATCCTTGAGATGGTTCTACACCTTCATTTGAGTCCAGCTGTGTTTGATTATACTGATTGGACTTGATTAGGAAAGCCACACACCTGTCTATATAAGACCTTACAGCTCACAGTGCATGTCACAACAAATGAGAATCATGAGGTCAAAGGAACTGCCTTAAGAGCTCAGAGACAGAATTGTGGCAAGGCACAGATCTGGCCAAGGTTACAAAAAAATTTCTGCTGCACTTAAGGTTCCTAAGAGCACAGTGGCCTCCATAATCCTTAAATGGAAGATGTTTGGGACGACCAGAACCCTTCCTAGAGCTGGCCGTCTGGCCAAACTGAGCTATCGGGGAGAAGAGTCTTGGTGAGAGAGGTAAAGAAGAACCCAAAGATCACTGTGGCTGAGCTCCAGAGATGCAGTCGGGAGATGGGAGAAAGTTGTAGAAAGTCAACCATCACTGCAGCCCTCCACCAGTCGGGGCTTTATGGCAGAGTGGCCCGACGGAAGCCTCTCCTCAGTGCAAGACACATGAAAGCCTGCATGGAGTTTGCTAAAAAAAACACCTGAAGGACTCCAAGATGATGAGAAATAAGATTCTCTGGTCTGATGAGACCAAGATAGAACTTTTTGGCCTTAATTCTAAGCGGTATGTGTGGAGAAAACCAGGCACTGCTCATCACCTGTCCAATACAGTCCCAACAGTGAAGCATGGTGGTGGCAGCATCATGCTGTGGGGGTGTTTTTCAGCTGCAGGGACGGGACGACTGGTTGCAATCGAGGAAAAGATGAATGTGGCCAAGTATAGGGATATCCTGGATGAAAACCTTCTCCAGAGTGCTCAGGACCTCAGACTGGCCCGAAGGTTTACCTTCCAACAAGACAATGACCCTAAGCACACAGCTAAAATAATGAAGGAGTGGCTTCACAACAACTCTGTGACTGTTCTTGAATGGCCCAGCCAGAGCCCTGACTTAAACCCAATTGAGCATCTCTGCAGAGAACTAAAAATGGCCGTCCACCAACGTTTACCATCCAACCTGACAGAACTGGAGAGGATCTGCAAGGAGGAATGGCAGAGGATCCCCAAATCCAGGTGTGAAAAACTTGTTGCATCTTTCCCAAAAAGACTCATGGCTGTATTAGATCAAAAGGGGCTTCTACTAAATACTGAACAAAGGGTCTGAATACTTAGGACCATGTGGTATTTCAGTTTTTCTTTTTTAATAAATCTGCAAAAATGTCAACAATTCTGTGTTTTTCTGTCAATATGGGGTGCTGTGTGTACATTAATGAGGAAAAAAAATAACTTAAATGATTTTAGCAAATGGCTGCAATAAAACAAAGAGTGAAAAATTTAAGGGGGTCTGAATACTTTCCACCCCCACTGTATATACAGTATATACCAGCGGTGATCAACTTGAAAATCATAGAGGGCCTTGAATGCAGCCCCATTATTTCGGGCGGGGGCTGCAAAATAACAGTGCAACTCAAAATGAATGGGCACCTCAACAGTCAAAAAAATTGGTCCTATTGTATTTTTTGCAGTGTATCGCAATCCACACTGAAGAAGTTAGAGTTCAATCCCCCAACATTGGTTTTAGTGGAAGTAATAATAGCCCTCAGCATTGGTGTCAGTGGCTGTAATGAAAAAAAAAAAATTGTTGGTGTCAGTGGATGCAATAATAGCCTCCAGCATTGGTGTCAGTGGATGCAATAATAACCCTCAGCATTGGTGTCAGTGGATGCAATAATAACCCCCAACATTGAGGTCAGTGGACGCAATAATAGCCTTCAGCAATTTTTTATGTATTTTTTGTTATTTTGCTTACATTTTTATATTTTTAGTTTTTTTTATTCTGTGTGTGTCTCTATGTTATTCTGTACTTGTAAAGAAAAAAAAATCTCTAAATAAAATTTGATTAAAAAAAATAAACCCCCAAAATTGGTGTCAGTGGATGCAATATTAAGCCCCAGCATTGTTGTTAGTGCCCAGGTGTGCCCTGCAAGCACGCTGCAAACACAATACGAAATGCATGTAAATAGTCTTGCAGAATTGCTTGCTTAACACAAGGATTGTACTGTACAGGAGCCCTAAAACACTTGCGAGTCCATTTTCTGGGGCTCCCATTGAAGTCTACAAAGCCAAAAACACGTCATTATGTACCAAAAAACGCTCCTGTATTTTTTCCTGCAACAATCGGAAACACAACGCTCAGCTGTGAATGGCCCACATTGAATAATATGGGAAAGGAGTTGTTGAGCGCTGACGCACTTCGGGAAAAGTTCAGCAAGTCACTCAGGTGTGAATGGGGGGCTCGTTGTAAGAAGAATGCAGAGGTGATTGGTTGGGGATTGGTCATCTGTCTATACAGATCTGTAAACAGAAGAGGGGGAGCTGGAAAAAAAAAAAGAGATCACAAGGGGTAGAATATTCACATATGTATACATACAGCATAGGGCTAGTTTTCATGTGATAGACATCTGGATCTGATTGGCTACACCTGCATCAGTCTAAAGTTCACCATACATGTTACAATTAGGGATGAGCTCGATGTTCGGGTTGGACATGAGTTAGACTCGAACATCGGGTGGTCGCCCGTTCACCGAAGAACGAACATTATGGAGCGCCCGCGGAATGCCCCATAATGCACTGCAAGATCGCAGTGCATTGCTGTATGATGATTGGCCAAAGCATGCACCTGACCTGCATGCTTTGGCCAATCCCAGCGCCCTCTGCTGTAAGAGTCATAATTGGCCAAAGGCAGGGCATGGCTCAGGGGGACTAAGTCCACGCCCCACACTGTATAAGGCTATATATAGGCTGCCTACACAGTACACAATACAGTGCAGCCTTAGTGCAGTTGCTACTACACTTTTGGTGGTGTACACATTACACAATACAGTGCAACCGTAGTGCAGTTGCTACTACTTTTCTGGTGATGTACCGTATTTCCCGGTGTATAAGGCGACCAGGCGTATAAGATGACCCCCTAATTATACAGTTTTTAAGCGTTTTTGTCTGTACTTACCGTATAAGACGACCCCCCTTCCGAGGCTTCCGGCGCTTCATATTTCTTCCTTCTTGCTGGAGCTGGCGCCATATCCTTCTTACTGCTTGCTGGAGCCAATCACGGCGAGTGATGTATTCTATTAATGAATACAAAGTCTGCTTGGATTGCAGCATCAGCCCGCGCCTCTCTGACTCTCAAAGCCAATCCGAGCAGGCTACTCTATGTAGCCTGCTCGGATTGGCAGAGGTTGTTACTCCAATCTGAGCAGGCTCTGTATTCATTTGAATACATCGCTCACCGGGATTGGCTCAGCGGTACATACTGTATGTAGCCGAAGCTACATACAGTATTACCGAACATTCGGCAGGCATCTGAGGGGCTGACCCGGAGTATAAGATGACCCCCGCTTTTTGGCCAATTTTTTTAAGTGTAAAAGGTCGTCTTATACGCCGGTACACATTACACAATACAGTGCAGCCGTAGTGCAGTTGCTACTACACTTCTGGTGGTGTACACAGTACACAATACAGTGCAGTGTGGTGTTGCAAAACAAAATATACATCATATCCGGAAGGTCACCAAGGAGAGGCAGACACTCACAGGCCACATCATGTCCGGAAGGTCACCAAGGAGAGGCAGACACTCACAGGCCACTAAAACAGGCTCTGTGTCTACAGTCAGCAGTGCTGGTCGTGGACATAGTGCATCCTCTGCAGGTGGCCGTGGGGCACGCTTGTCCTTTTTTTCTGCTGCTAGCCGTGTTATTGAGCCAGAACATGCAGAAGAGTTGGTGGAGTGGATAACAAATCCGTCCTCATCCTCCTCATCCTCTGTCACCCAGGCTCAGAGTAGTTTACCTTCCAATGCAGCTGTCAAAGCGGCCTATTCCACCGGCTCCTTGTCCACAGTCACTCCTACTGTAGCCCCACCATCATGCACTGAGGAGTCCCCCGAACCATTCGACCACAGTGTCGGGTACATGCTAATGGAGGATGCGCAGCGATTAGAAGGCTCCGATGTTGGTTCCCAGGTTGAGGACCGGAGTAACGTGAGCCTAGAGAGAGGGGGTGCCCAAGAAGGACAAGAAACTTGCAGTCTGTTCCCTCAGCTGCAGCATACTGCCAAGTTTGCTCCAGTGACGAGGAGGGAGGGGATGATGAGGTCACTGACTCTACTTGGGTGCCTGATAGAAGAGAGGAGGAGGAGGCATAACTCCAACGAGGCAGGATGTCCTCTAGGGGGCAGCTTAAGGTCAAAAACCCTACTGCATCACACCGCAGAGCTCTGCAGGTGCAGGGCGCTGCTGACTCTCTGCTGATTTTGAAAAGTTCCTTGGTGTGGGCCTTTTTGGACACGTGTGCATCAGATCGCACCATTGCTGTTTATAACCTATGTCTGAAGCGGATCAAGCATGGCCAGAACAGCAGCCGCTTGGGCACCACATGCTTGACCAGTCATATAACGACCTCCCATGCAGTGCATTGGCAACAGCGCTTGAAAGACCCACATCAAAGAAAAAGGCGGACTTCTCCTTGCTCCTCATCTGGGATCTCCAACCCCACTATACCTCCGGTCCTCTCAAAAACCTGCACTGAGAGGAAGGAAGATATAGCAAGTCCCAAGTACTTGCAGCCAATCTGCTATCAGTACACCTCCATCTGATTTTAGCAGGCAAATTTCTGTACCCCAGTTGCTAAACCGTAAAAAGAAATTCAGTCCCAGACATCCACATGCTCAGCGTCTGAATGCTAGCTTGACAAAATTGCTAGCAGTGCAACTGCTGCCTTTTCAGTTGGTATACTCTGCCCTCTTTCGTGAATTTGTGGAATGTGCAGTACCTCAGTGGCAGGTTCCAAAACGCCATTTCTTTTCACGGAAGGCCATTCCGGCCCTCTACCGGCATTTGGAAGGCAATGTTTTGGCCTCGTTGGACAGCAGTAAGGTGCATATTACCGCTGTCAGAGGAATAGCTGCCAGCGTCGGCGCTTCCCTGTGCGCCTGCGCAGTAGAGTAACGCTACGGGTGCACGATACTGCGGGCCGGCGCACACGAGTGCGCCGAAGAAGAGGAGGAGGAGGCATAACTCCAACGAGGCAGGATGTCCTCTAGGGGGCAGCTTAAGGTCAAAAACCCTACTGCATCACACCGCAGAGCTCTGCAGGTGCAGGGCGCTGCTGACTCTCTGCTGATTTTGAAAAGTTCCTTGGTGTGGGCCTTTTTGGACACGTGTGCATCAGATCGCACCATTGCTGTTTATAACCTATGTCTGAAGCGGATCAAGCATGGCCAGAACAGCAGCCGCTTGGGCACCACATGCTTGACCAGTCATATAACGACCTCCCATGCAGTGCATTGGCAACAGCGCTTGAAAGACCCACATCAAAGAAAAAGGCGGACTTCTCCTTGCTCCTCATCTGGGATCTCCAACCCCACTATACCTCCGGTCCTCTCAAAAACCTGCACTGAGAGGAAGGAAGATATAGCAAGTCCCAAGTACTTGCAGCCAATCTGCTATCAGTACACCTCCATCTGATTTTAGCAGGCAAATTTCTGTACCCCAGTTGCTAAACCGTAAAAAGAAATTCAGTCCCAGACATCCACATGCTCAGCGTCTGAATGCTAGCTTGACAAAATTGCTAGCAGTGCAACTGCTGCCTTTTCAGTTGGTATACTCTGCCCTCTTTCGTGAATTTGTGGAATGTGCAGTACCTCAGTGGCAGGTTCCAAAACGCCATTTCTTTTCACGGAAGGCCATTCCGGCCCTCTACCGGCATTTGGAAGGCAATGTTTTGGCCTCGTTGGACAGCAGTAAGGTGCATATTACCGCTGTCAGAGGAATAGCTGCCAGCGTCGGCGCTTCCCTGTGCGCCTGCGCAGTAGAGTAACGCTACGGGTGCACGATACTGCGGGCCGGCGCACACGAGTGCATGATGCAACACGACTGCGCGGGCACGGGTGCGCTACTGTGCGCACAGAGTGAGTCTCCCTGGCGGCCCTATAAAAGGCAGTCTTGTTTCTTGTCTCATTGCTAGTTTGTCTCTTCAGCTCCATTGCTCCTGTTCCCTAAGTTCTGTTTACCTGAAGCCTGCCTGCTGTGACCCAGATCGTCTTGACCACCTCTGAATCTCTCCTGCACTTGAGCTCGGCTTGCCTAACGGACTTCTCTTCCTGCCTGATCTCTGTGTTTGACCCCTGGCTACTCTAAAGGACTTTGCTATTGCCTGATCCCTGTGTTTGACCCTCGGCCTATTACAAGAACTTCTCTGTTGCTTGATTACTGTGTATGACCCCAGCTTGCTCCTCTACCGGACCACTGTGTTTGACCCTCGGCCCCCTCATCAAACCCTGCTCCAGTTACCTTCCCCGGATCAAGGTGTTTGAGCCTCGGCCAGGTTTCTCATCGGTCCTGTGTCCAAGTCTACTCTGCACGGTTCTTCTCTCTGTAGCAATAACTCTCGGTGGAGCTGCTGGTTTAAGCGGGCTTGTTACCTTCACTCTCCTTCCCTCTGTTTAACCGGCACCGGGTCTAGGGTTCCGTTGAATTTACCTCTGGACGATACACGCACCAACACTTGAGTACGTTTTCAATGCTTTATTAAACAATTTACTAAGGAAGTAGCAGGAAAGAGGCAGAAAGGAAACTGCAGAAGAAACTCAAATATCTTCTTGTAAGATTCTTGACAAATGTCCTGGTAGAATTTGGATATTACAATAGAATGCGCTTCCCTCATGGGACACACTCCTTGCACGCCTGGATAGGCCTCTCTCACTTGCCTAGCAGCCAGTACGTAGCACGAACAAAAGTCTTTGCCACAGACTTGTTTTGGGATAAACCCGTACAATCCTCTGCCACATGATGTATTGTTTTTTTCTGAAATTAACGTAAGTCACAGTGCTTGAACCTTTAAGCCAACCCGGCAACACTATGCTGTATAGTTACTTTAGGATACGTCCTCCAACCGAGTCACCAGGCCCCTCTCCAGACCAGCATGCTGCGTGATCCTTCCATGATGGGTCCTCCCCTGGGATCTCCTCGGTTGTCCAGCTTCTTCACTCTGGATAGACAGCTCAGGACCATTCCTCGGCTGCTGTGGTAGGCCCCAGACAAGCTTCTGGGCCCACCCCTGCGCCGCAACGACGTGGGCCTCTGGAACGGAGGACCACGAGATTGCTCTCTAACGCATACCTGTCGGCCAGGAGGGCCAGCAGGTGGTTGTAAAATGAACCCCACAATATGACGTCTGTCCCATAAATACCCTCGCCCAGAATGCATCTCGGAGGACCACCTCCACCGAGTTGATCTCCGGGACAGAAGAGCATCCATGCGCTTCGACACGTTGCCTTTCCAACACTGACCAGTGATAACAGCGACACCCACCGGTCAGTATGGAAACACACACAACGTTAGCCAAGCTGGAACAGAGGCAAACCTAACCTTCCTAACGAACAAGTTACTAAATTAACCTAACATATGGTAGATCGCAAATCTACCAGCGCTACATCTGCCAGATCTTCACGCAAGCCTCTCCTACCTGCTGGCGACCCGTACCCCTCCGTGCCCGATAACCTCTGTGCCACGTACAGGGGTATAGCGCACTCAGCTGCAAGGGGAGCCGCTCTCAGCATCTCGGCCTTGGTGAGTACCTGACACACGGTCTAGCAGGCTTGGGCAGGGACGTTACCTTTCCTTCACGGCGCACTGGGTAACTCTGCTGGCAGCTGGGAAGGATGCAGGACAGGGTTCAGTATTGTTGGAACTTGTTCCGCCACCATGCCTCCAAAATGCTAGTGGTGATTCTCCCACATCTCTCTCCTCCACCCCCTCCTCTTCTTCTTCCTCTATGGCCTTCTTCTGACAGGTGTGTGCCTTTCCAAATCATGTCCAATCAACTGAATTTACCACAGGTGGACTCCAATCAAGTTTTAAGGATGATCTAAATTTTAAGGATGATCAGTGGAAACAGGATGCACCTGAGCTCAATTTTGAGTTTCATGGCAAAGGCTGTGTGTACATGGGAGTTTTGAGGCTGTAATTGGTGTCCGTTTTCATCCGACCTGCCAGACGGATGGAAAATAGGGTTTCCATCCGTCTGGATTTAGTGGAGCAGATCGGATGTCAGCGGACATGTCACTGCTGACATCCATCACTCCGTAGAGGTACATGGAGCGTCCGTTCAGGCTGAGCGGTCTGCAGGTGTGAAAGGGGCCTTAGGGCTCGTTTGCACTTGCTTCAAAATGTGGCATTGAACACACTTTTTTAAAGCACTCTGAATGCCAATCAAAGAGTCTGTCAGTAAATAAAACAGTCACCTTACAGTCCAGTTTACACGTCGTGTTTGCTTTGCTTCAAAAATTATACCCCATGTCGCTTTCTTGGTGCTTTAAAGCTTCTTCAAAGCCTCCATTAAAGTCTATGACAACGCTTGCTTAAAGCACCTGCAGCTTTTGAGAGGCTTTTAATCAGCTTTAGCTTTGCTTTGGAGGTATTACAGGAATGAGATATCCCAGGATGCACTGAGAAACCAACAAGCGAACCGGAAAGATATAATCAGCAGTCCAGACTGGAGCGGAGCAACTAGCAGGCGGTGCACATGGTGTGCAACATAGGAACGCTATAGGGGATGGTGACCGGGGACCAGAGAGAGAGGACTGAGCCGCAGAGGATCAGCAGAGCTGGGGGACCGGTACAGGAGAAACTATCAGATGTCACATGTGGTGTGCAGCATAGGAGCAATATAGCGGGAGGTAAGTGAGGACCAGAGAGAGAGAGGAGGATCAGCAAACCAGAGGATCAGTAGAGCTGGGGGTTTTCTACAGAGTGGGGTATCAGCAGAGCTGGGGGTTTACTACAGAGTGGGGGATCAGCAGAGCTAGGGGTTTACTACAGAGTGGGGGATCAGCAGAGCTGGGGGTTTACTACTAAGTGGGGAATCAGCAGAGCTGGGGGTTACTACTGAGTGGGGGATCAGCAGAGCTGGGGGTTACTACTGAGTGGGGGATCAGCAGAGCTGGGAGTTACTACTGAGTGGGGGTCCGCAGAGCTGAGGGTGTCAGGACTGGACTCAGCCCTCTCTTCACAGTGCTTATGTTGCTCAGCTGTTGGTTTATCGCCAGCACTCATCGTTTCACAGTGGCTCACCTGGTGATCATTTCCTGCTCGTCAGCCAGCCCCTTCTGGCTATTTATACTGCCTGTGTTAGGAGAATACCTGTAATGAGTGCAGCTCACTGGCTGCAAATGTTAGGCAAGCTCAGTTCTCAGGTCTGCGAAAGATAGTAGAGTCCAAATTGCTAGACCAATGATCAGTGTTGGGGTCACAAGCCGAGGTGGGTGCAGGAGAGACTTTCGTAGTCAAGGTCACAAGCCAATGTCATTTCCAAACAGCAGTAGTGTGCAGGATCAGACCACAATAATCTGGTAACAGGAAGTGCAGAGGCAAGACTTATATAGGAAGTTTATGGGAGGAACAAGGAGTTCAAGGTTCAACAGCAATCAAGACACAAGGCAGGGTTGTCCCAATGGATCAGGCAGGATCGTCCAATAGATCAGGCAGGGAGCTGTCCAGCATCCCAGATAGCTC
Source organism: Lithobates clamitans (assembly GCA_037952925.1). Taxonomy (NCBI): domain Eukaryota; kingdom Metazoa; phylum Chordata; class Amphibia; order Anura; family Ranidae; genus Lithobates; species Lithobates clamitans. The sequence continues at coordinate 142,876 of JBBGZY010001908.1, read as the reverse complement.
AGGGAGAAGAATCGATGCCGGACACCAAAGCGATACCAGGTTTGAGCCCAGATCCTGACAGCCTCGTTCATTCCTTAGGTGCCATCGCCTTGGTCAAACCTATCTGGAGACTCTCTGCTCCGTTCCTGTTGAAGACTTGCCTGGCTGACATTCCTGATCCTGTCTCTGGCTTGTTCTGACCACCCGTTTTGGCTACCGTACCCTGGCTATGTTTACTATTTGTACTATTTTTACCATTATATTAAAAGGTGTGATTTTTACTGCATTTTCTGTCTCTGTCTGATTCATAGTTCCTGACAGTAGGCGAAGGGCATGAATTCAGAAGATGCAGACAATCCACATACTGGTAATATTTTTTCCACATTGAATGAGCAGGATCACCGCATGGACCAGTTTGCCATAGCATTACAGATGCTCCAGATTCGCACTGCTCACCTGGATTCTCCCACTCTGGCTGTTCCGGTACAACCTGTGTTGCAGGCCGTCCTTGCTGCTGTTCCAGTCTCTGTGCAGGCACCCGCCTCCAATATTACCTCTATAAGAGGTGCTGTATGTCTGGTTCCGTTCTGCTTCCCAGTGATTTGGGGGCGATCCAGTGCAATGCAGAGGGTTTCTGAACCATGTTGGAATATACTTTGAGATGCTGCCCAAGGCGTTCCCCACCGACAGAAGCAAAATAGGCTTCATTATTTCTTTGCTTTCTGATAGAGCTTTGACCCGGGCAAAACCTCTGGGGAGATGCAAAAACCCATTGTCCTGAGTTACCCTGACTTTGTGGCTTGCTTTATAAGGGTATTTGATGTTCCCGTACGCTCCACTTCTGCTGCCAAGAGCCTCATGTCCATCAAACAGAGTACGAGAACTGTTGCCGATTACGCCATTGAATTACGTACTCTGGCAGCAGAGGTCACTTGTGTAGCAAGGTCCCGGACCTCCATAGGCCTAACGGTGACCTCCAGAGTTAGGGAGAACTAACATCCATCTTTGTAGAGTGGGTTGCAAGGCATGGTGGGTGTAATGCAAGATGGAGTGATGGGCGCCAGACACTTTTTGAATGCAAAAGAGATTTATTATCTCTTAACAGAACTGTGGGAGAGAGGGTTAGGGCCAAGATACCTGTAAGTAGATGCAATGTTAATTGGCAGACTCCGAGACTTCTATAGGTAGACAGTTATACAGTGGAAGGCCTCCAGCTGGATACCACTTCTGTATAGGTAGGACTGCTGTCTCCTATGGCAACAAATCTTGTAACAGTCACTAACGGTAGTTGTATTTAACTATTGGTAACACAGATAGCTCTCGTCTCTCACTGTAGGTCTTCACTCACCGAGCTCCCAGTCTTTCACTAGACTCTCAGACCCAATCTCCAGGACCATTTTTAAGGCAGGGCAAAAGGGGCAGCTTTCCTGGGCCACATCATTGTTGTAGGGCCCAAAGCAGCTGCCTCATACTTGCCAACTATCCCAGTTTAAATTCCCTTGTCCCATGAAGTTTTAGTCCTGTGCTGTGTCCCGATATCTCAGTGTGAAGTTCTGTTACTAATGCTGCCCAGCTCTGCCCTATTGCAGTGTACAGATGACTCACCTGCAGACCCTGTGTTTACATGTAAATAACATGCATTGATATGTAAATAGCGGAGGCATTAATATGTAAATAGCTGTGGACCAACGGTATTGATATGTAAATAGAGGCGGCATTCATATGTATATCATGCCTCCCTGAGTTCATATTCACCATCAATTCTGCTGAATGCTGCCCACTGGGGAGATAAAGGGGTATGCTGGAAACTCCTGCCTACAACTGTGGTCATTAAGCCTAACATCGTCATGTTCTGTAAAGGTAAGCAAATTGGAGATTGAACCCTTTTTCAAAATAACATGATGCCACAGCACCCTGAATTTTGGTGCATGTGAATACGCACATCTCAGCAGATGTGTGACGGTGTCATTAACAATTAATGGCACTGCTGTGTATCTGCTAAAGGGCGGCGCGTTTCTGTGGTGTCAGGAAAGCGTTTTTGCACACCTTCCCGTCACACACAAATTGTGAACGCAGGCTAAATGTCTCAGTTACATCGGTGGTCAATTTAAACCTTCTCATTACATTGGGGCTTGGTGTACAATCCTTTCATTCACACTAGTGGCCAGTGTGAAGGCCCCCCTTACATTAGTGATCAGTGTAAATCCCTTCTTACATTGGTGTTTACTGTGAATGCTCCTATTATATTGGTGGTCAATGTAAATCCCCATTACATTGGTGGCTAGTGTAGAAACTCCTCTTTATATTGGTAATTGGTAAAAAAAAATCCAAACTTGCATTTGTAGTCAGTTTCGAATCCTCCCTTACATTAGTGGTCCATGCAGAAGCCCCTTTAAATTGGTGGTGAGTTTAAATCCCCCCTTTTTGGTTTTTAATGAAAAATCTCCCATTACATTGGTTGCCAGTGTAAATTCTTCATTACATTGGTGATCAGTGTACATTTCCCTTTACATTGGTGGTAAGTGCAAAATTTCCCTTACACTGGGGGTCAGTGTAAATCCCCCCCTAACATTGGTGGTCATTGGAGGTGGTGTGCAGGCAGTGAGGAGATAATGTGCTATAACCTTTAGCAACCAATCCGTGAGCAGTAATGATGTGCACTAACCTCTTGCAACCAATCATTGAGTGGTAAGGATATGCAGTAACCTCTAGCAACCAATCAGTGAGCAGTAATAATGTGCAGTAACCTCTAGCAACCAATTAGTGAGTGGTAAGGATGTCCAGGAACCTCTAGCAACCAATCAATGACCAGTATTGATTTACCGTAATCTCTAGCAACCAATCAACAAGCGGAAGTCATGTGCTGTAACCTCTAGCAAATAATCAGTTAGCCATAATGTGTGCTGTAACCTCTAGTAGCCAGTCAGTGAGCAGTAATGATACACTGTAACCTCTGCAACCAATCGCAATCGCTGTCTAATCTGATTCAGTAAACTGATTTTAAGTCTAGCTGCTATTTATTGTATGTCTCAGAGCAGGTAAAGAGCGAAATTGCATAGGGCGGAGGGGGCCCAATAAAATTTTTGTCCAGGGTCCAATCAATATTAAACGACGGCCCTGCCAATCGCCACTGGATCCCCGGAGCTCCTCCACTTCCATAACTCGGTATCTTCCTCAAGCGTCACCCCCACTTCCCTGCTGGGTCCCTGGCTTGGCACTCACAGATACTCCTCAAGCGTCACCCCTGCTGACCCGCTAGGTCCCTGGCTTGGCACTCACTGATGCTCCTCAAGCGTCACCCCTGCTGTCCCGCTGGGTCCCTGGCTTGGCACTTGCTGACGTTTTCCCATTTCTTCACCATCCTCAGTTGGTGAGAAGACTGCTCTGGTACTGGCTCCAGCTTACTCACAGTGGTCTCCGGTAACAAGGTGGATGGTTCCTTAGTAGTGACAGCTTCCCCTCTACCTCTGACTACAACTGTTTCCCTGTCCGGCTGAACCGTTACTCTCGGTTGGACTTTAAACCTGTAGCCCCAACCCCGGGTTGAACGCAGGCTAAATGTCTCTGTTACATTGGTGGTCAGTTTAAATCTTCTCATTACATTGGGGCTTGGTGTACAATCCTTTCATTCACACTAGTGGCCAGTGTGAAGACCCCCCTTACATTGGTGATCAGTGTAAATCCCTTCTTACATTGGTGGTTACTGTGAATGCTCCTATTACATTGGTGGTCAGTGTAAATCCCCATTACATTGGTGGCCAGTGTAGAAACTCCTCTTTATATTGGTAATTGGTAAAAAAAAAATCCAAACTTGCATTTGTAGTCAGTTTCAAATCGTCCCTTACATTAGTGGTCCATGTAGAAGCCCCCTTTAAATTGGTGGTGAGTTTAAATCCCCCCTTACATTGATGGCCAGTTTAGAAATCCCCCTTTATTGGTTTTTAATGAAAAATCTCCCATTACATTGGTTGCAAGTGTAAATTCTTTATTACATTGGTGATCAGTGTACATTTCCTTTTACATTTAAAAGGAACAAGGTGGATGGTTGCTTAGTGGCGACAGCTTCCCCTCTACCTCTGACCACAACTGTTTCCCTGTCCGGCTGAACCGTTACTCTCGGTTGGACTTTAATCCTGTAGCCCCAACCCCGCGCTGCTTCTCCTGCTTTTGTATAGCCCCTCAAACAGCCTAGCAGCCAGATGTCACCATGATAGGCCTCAGGCTTCCGGCCTAGCAGCCCAGGCAACATAACACACGTCCACCCAGGCAGCCGTCCAGGTGGCACAGAACCCCGATCACCTGACTCCACCCAAATACAGTAATAGGCTCTCCCAGCAAGCCAAGGGGCTAAAGAAACCCCTGCCAATTGGCTGAGACACCCCATCCATTCATAACCTGACCTTGCTAAGCCCCTGCCTATCCAATGTCACCAGCATAACACCACCTAGCGACAGAAGAGAGAAGGTGCAAGAAGTCCAGAACTAGAGAGGAATCACAGAGGAATTTACTAGCAACCCTGCCTAAACACCAGGGTGCTACACTTGAAACAATGAGGCCCTCGTGGCTGTTTTTTCTCATGGTCTCTTGGATAACATCAAATATTAGAGTTGGGCTTCACACGTCTCTTTGTGGATGAGAGAGCATTTAGGAGGAGGGAGAGATTGTGCCTTTATTGTGGCCAGGCCGGTCACTTTTTGAAGTCTTGTTCTACCCGTCTGGGAAACGCATTGCACCAGAGGTCCTGTAGGGGACAGACCTTAAGTGGCGTTATGTCCCCAGTTAGTTATCCTGATGGATAAGCCTTTAGTTCTGGTTACCCTTTCTTGGTCTGAGTCATCCATCGAGACACAGGCTCCAATCAAATCTGGGGCTGCAGGCCTGTTCATAGATAGTTCCTTTGTGTCTAAGCACTTGATTCTGCTGCAGCTTCATGCCACTCCACTTGCCATTGAGGCTATTGATTGGAGACCTCTACAGCCTGCCCATGTGATTCATGAGACTGCTCCATTGACCATGGCCGTAGGGGCTCTTCACCATGAGATAATCCATTTCCAAGTAATTTCCTCACCTCATTTCCCGGTGGCTATTGGTTATCCTTGGTTACAGAGGCACAACCCCTCTTTTCCTTTGCTTCGTGCTGAGGTTCTTTCCTGGTCGCCACAATGCAGTAAGACATGTTTTCAGAAAGTGGCTAAGGTTTTGTGCCCCTCTTCGTTCTCCTCCTTGCCAGAGGTGTACCGCAAAATGTAGCGATGTCTTTGATAAAGGTCAAGCCAATAGTTTGCCTTCACACCGGTCATATGATCGTGCAATTGACCTTCAACCTGGAGCCACGCCCTGTCGTGGCCAGGTTTACCCTTTGTCTGTCTCAGAGGATAAGGACATGGAGGAGCATGTTGCCAACGCACTTTCTCGATGGTTCATCCGCAAATCCTCGTCTCCTGCTGGTGCTGGCTTCTTCTATGTGAAAAAGAAGAGTGGTGAACTGAGACCTTGCATCGATTATAGGGGTCTCAATCGCTTCACGATTAAGAATGTTTATCCGATTCCATTGATTATGGAATTATTTGACCGTCTCAACGGTTTTCACGAAGCTCGATCTGATAGGGGCATACAATCTTGTGAGGATCAAGGAGGGCGACGAATGGAAAACTGCGTTTAACACCAGGATAGAACATTATGAATACCGTAATGCCGTTTGGTCTTTGCAACGCTCCTGCAGCCATTCAGGAATTTATCAACGTTGTCCTCTGAGATATGTTGCAGCAATGTGTGATGGTTTATTGTGATGATATCCTCATATATTCTAAATCCCTAGAGAGCCACCAAACTGATGTCTCCCGTGTGCTGCAGAGGTTGAGAGATAATAACCTGTATTGTAAGTTGGAGAAGTGCGAGTTCCATCGTGAACAGGTTAAATTTCTGGGCTACGTCATGACTACTGCCGGTTTTTCGATGGACCAAGAGAAACTGCAGTTCTACAGTGGCCTCGACCCATAGGTCTACGTCCGCTACAATGTTTTCTTGGCTTTGCCAATTATTATTAGAGGTTTATTCGGAACTTCTCTTCTCTGGTCAAACCCCTGACTGATATGATCAGAACGGACGGTAACCCACAGAATTGGTCTCCGGATTCCAATAAAGCCTTTGAGTCTCTCAAGGCTGCCTTTGTTTCAGCTGTGATAGGATGTTTCTGTGCTGGCACATCCTGATCCTACATTACCCCTCATTCTTGAGGTTGATAGATATGAGACTGGAGTAGGCGCCCTTCTCTGACAGAGAATTGTTAGCTATCATTTTAGCTCTGAAAGAATGGAGGCATCTCCTCGAAGGTACCACTGTGCCGGTCCTCATTTTGACTGACCATAAGAATCTCACATTCTTGTCTGAGGCAAAACGCTTATCTCCTAGAAGGGTAAGATGGGATCTTTTTCTGTCTTTTTCTGTCAAGCTTCAATTTCATAGTCTCATTCTTACCTGGTACTATTATTATTATTATTATACGAGATTTATATAGCGCCAACAGTTTACTCAGCGCTTTACAATGTATAGGGGGGACAACACAATTACAGTACAGTTCAATACAAAAGGTACAGGAGGGCCCTGCTCGTAGAGCTTACATTCTAAAGGGAGGGGGTGGTGGTACAAAAGGTAATAGTACTAAGAATGTAAGGGCTGATCCATTGTCGCCACAGTTTTCCTCGGCTTCCAAGATGGAGTCGGTTTCTGTTGTACCTCCGATCGTATTCTGGCCACTGTTCGTACTAGTCTCATTTCACCTTTGCGTAACAGAATTCTTGCAGCTCAGATCCATTCTCCTCCCGAGAAACCTGGTGGCTGCTGCTTTGTCCCTGAGAATTTCTGCACTGCTTTGCTCCAGACTTACCATTCTCCCAAGGCAGCTGGCCACCCAGGGAAGAATCAACTCATTTGGGCCATTTCTCAACATTTCTGGTGGCCGAGTCTTCGCGCTGATGTGACCGCCTTCGTAGCCACTTGTTCCGTGTGTGCTCAGTGCTAAGCCTGGTACACACGCTTAGATTTTTGGACGACCGAACGTCCGTTTTTTGTGGCATACTAGTCTCATGTCGAAAAGCAAAGAAGTTACTCACAATATGAAAATTTTCGTACGACAGAATACATCAGAAGTGACATAATGTATTGAATAGTTTTGTATGTATTCTTTACTTTCTGAGCATGCGTAGTGTTGTTCTTATGATTTTTTTTGTACGAAAACCATACTAATGAAACAAAAATCGGACGTTGAGTTCACATCCGACAAAAATTTTATAGTCTGCATATCCAGCTTTTGTCTGCTGAAAAAAGTAAAATCGGTTGTCGAAAAGCACCGTACTGACGATCTGAAAATTGTCAGACAGCTCGTCGTACTAATTCTTCCATCCGATTTTTGTATCGTGTGTATGGGTCTTAAGACACCATAACACCTTCCAAAGGGCCCCCTACAACCCATACCCAATGGAGAGAGGCCTTGGACCCACCTGTCTATGTATTTTATTGTGGAGTTACCCAACTCCCAGGGCAACACAGTTATTTTTATGGTGGTTGACTGGTTCTCAAAAATGTCTCATTATATTGCACTAGAGAAGTTACCCACATCCAAAGAACTGGCATCCATTTTTGCTTGTGAGATCTTTCGGTTACATGGGCTACCCAAGGTTATCATCTCAGACAGGGGTAGCCAGTTTGTCTCTGGTTTTGGCGAGCCTTTTGTGCACAGTTAAGAATTCATCTTTCCTTCTCCTCTGCGTATCACCCGCAGTCCAATGAGCCAACCAAGCCTTGGAGCAGTTTCTACATTGCTATATTTCTGACCACCATAACAACTGGTCAGACCTCTTACGTTGGGCGAAGTTTGCTCATAAAAGTGCCATCAATACTGATTCCTGAATGTCTCAGTTTATGGCAAATCACGATTTCCAACCATACACGTTGCCTGGCTCTTTTGTTCCTCAAATAATTCCTGCATTAGAGGAGCATCTCCATGATCTTCGTTCCACTTGGGTGAAGGTCCAAGAATCCTTGGGACGTGTTAGTGAGAGGTACAGACTCCAACCTGAGCCTTCCTACCAGGTTGGGGAGAGGGTCTGGCTGTCATCTCGTAACCTCCGACTCCGTGATCCCTCACTGAAACTGGCACCACGGTTTATTGGGCCTTTCTGTATTCTCTGTAGGATCAACCCAGTGGCTTACGCATTAGACTTTCCTTCTAACATGCGTATTTCAAAGGTGTTCCATGTCTCCTTATTAAAACCATTGGCTTGCAACCGTTTCACCACCTCGGTACCACGTCCGTGCCCGGTTAAGAGCCATGAGGAGTATGAGATATAATCGATCATAAACACCCGTAGGTTCTGTGAACAGTGCCTGATTCATAGGAAAGGGTACAGTCCGGAGGAGTGCTCTTGGGTCTCATCCTCAGACGTACATGCCCCTGTCCTCCTCCAGGCTTTCCATAGATGTTGTCCCCTCAAACCTGGTGGCCCTCTGAGGGGGAGGGGTCGTTGATGAGGGGGTACTGTTAGGGCTGGGCTCAGCCCTCCCTTCTCAGTGCTCAGGTTGCTCAGCTGTCGGTTTTGTGCCAGCACTCTTCGTTCCACAGTGGCTCACCTGCTGATCATTTCCTGCTCATCAGCCAGCCCCTTCTGGCTATTTAAACTGCCTGGTTCATTCCTTCGATGCCTTCGTCTTGGTCAAACCTGGAGACTGCTGTGTTCCTGTTGAAGACTTGCCTAGCTGACATCCCTTCTTGTTCCTGAGCCTGTCTGCTGTCTCCGACTATGATGATCTCTGGCTTCCTGATTTACTGGCTTGTTCTGACTACCCGCTTTTTCTACCATACCCTGGCTATGTTTTGACTACGTTTACTATTTGTACCATTTTTACCATTTTATTAAAAGGTGTGTTTTTTACTGCATTTTCTGTCTCCGTCTGATTCATGGTTCCTTAAAGAGGGTTACTACTGAGTGGGGGATCAGCAGAGCTGGGGGTTACTACTGAGTGGGGGATCAGCAGAGCTGGGGGTTACTACTGAGTGGGGGATCAGCAGAGCTGGGGGTTACTACTGAGTGGGGGATCAGCAGAGCTGGGGGTCACTACTGAGTAGGGGATCAGCAGAGCTGGGGAGTTACTACTGAGTGGGGGATCAGCAGAGCTGCTGATATTACTGAGCAGGAGCCGCGTACACATGATCGGAATTTCTGACAACAAATGTTCGATGTGAGCTTGTTGTCGGAAATTTCAACCGTGTGTAGGCTCCATCGGACACTTGCTGTCGGAATTTCCGACAACAGATGTTTGAGAGCTGGATCTCAAATTTTCCGACAACAAAATCCGCTGTCGTAAATTCCGAGCTTGTGTACACAATTCCGACGCACAAAATTCCATGCATGCTCTGAATCAGGCAGAAGAGCCGCACTGGCTTTTGAACTTCATTTTTCTCAGCTCGCCTTAGTTGTTGTACGTCACCGCGTTCTTGGCGATCAGAATTTCCAACAACATTTGTGCGACCGTGTGTATGCAAGACAGGTTTAAGCCAACATCCGTCAGAACAAAATCCACAGTTTGGTTGTCGGAAACTCCGATCGTCTGTACGCGGCATTAAAGTTGAAGCAAGGGTAAATGAGCCCTTAGGGTATTCTGACAGCCGCGTGCTCTGGCTGTCAGAATACAGCAGCCAGCAGGATGGATGGGGCAATCCAGAGATATCTTACAGTCTATGGCCAGCTTTGGTTAGCTCTCAGGCTCCATTCACATCTGCGCCTTCTAATAACGTGTGCGTTAATGGAACATGTGAAAAACACATGTGGTGCTTGCTGTGATATTCATTGTTAATGGCACCTCAAACACGGCTAGCAGATCTGCGTTTTTGCGTGCGACAAATGTGCAGAAAAAACCCCACAAAGCTCAATGCTCAAAACTGTTCTCTTATTTTGCACATTTTCTGCATGTAGGGTGCCCCCCCACCTTATTTTTAGTTGCATGAATGGTACCCCCTCTTATTTTTAGTTGCATGAATGGTGCCCCCCTTATTTTTAGTTGCCTGAATAATGCCCCCCCCTTGTTTTTAGTTGCATGAATGGTGCCCCCTTATTTTTACTTGCATGAATGGTGCCCCCCTTATTTTTAGTTGCATGAATGGTGCCCCCCTCTTATTTTTAGTTGCATATATGGTCTCCCCCTTATTTTTAGTTGCATGAATGGTGCCCCTCTTATTTTTAGTTGCATGAATGGTGCTTCCTTATTTTTAGTTGCATGAATGGTGCCCCCCCTATTTTTTGTTGCATGAATGATCCCCCCCCCCTTATTTTTACTTGCATGAATGGTGCCCCCTTATTTTTCCTTGCATGAATGGTGCCCCCCTTATTTTTACTTGCATGAATGGTGCCCCCTTATTTTTAGTTGCATGAATGGTGCTTCCTTATTTTTAGTTTTCATGAATGGTGCCCCCATTTATTTTTAGTTGCATAAATGATGCCCCCCCTATTTTTAGTTGCATGAATGGTCCCCCCCTTATTTTTAGTTGCATGAATGGTGCCCCCCTTATTTTTAGTTGCATGAATGGTGCCCCCCTTATTTTTAGTTGCATGAATGGTGCCCCCCTTATTTTCTAGTTGCATGAATGGTGCCCCCCTTATTTTTAGTTGCATTAATGGTGCCCCCCTTATTTTTAGTTGCATGAATGGTGCCCCCCCCCCCCCTATTTTTAGTTACATGAATGGTGTCCCCCTTTATTTTTAATTGCATGAACGTTGCCCCCCCCCTTATTTTTAGCTGAATGGATGGTGCCCCTTTTATTTTTAGCTGCATGAATGGTGCCCTCTTATGTTTAGCTGCATGAATGGTGCCCCTCCTTATTTTTAGTTGCATGAAGGGTCCCTCCCCCCTTATTTTTAGTTGCACGAATGGTGCTCCCTCCTTATTTTTAGTTGCATGAATGGTGCTCCTTCCTCATTTTTAGTTGCATGAATGGTGCCCCCCCCCCCTTATTTTAGGATACATGAATGGTTCCCCCTTATTTTTAGTTGCATGAATGGTGCTTCCTTATTTTTAGTTTTCATGAATGGTGCCCCCCTTATTTTTAGTTGCATGAATGATCCCCCCCCTTATTTTTACTTGCATGAATGGTACCCCCCTTATTTTTACTTGCATGAATGGTGCCCCCCTTATTTTTAGTTGTATGAATGGTGCCCCCTTATTTTTTGTTGCATGAATGATCCCCCCCCCTTATTGTTACTTGCATGAATGGTACCCCCCTTATTTTTACTTGCATGAATGGTGCCCCCCTTATTTTTAGTTGCATGAATGGTGCTCCCTTATTTTTAGTTGCATGAATGGTGCCCCCTTATTTTTACTTGCATGAATGGTGCCCCCCTTATTTTTAGTTGCATGAATGGTGCCCCCTTATTTTTACTTGCATGAATGGTGCCCCCTTATTTTTAGTTTTCATGAATGGTGCCCCCCTAATTTTTAGTTGCATGAATGGTGCCCCCCCTTATTTTCTAGTTGCATGAATGGTGCCCCCCTTATTTTTACAACTAAAGGTGAACTAGACCTGTCACCTGAGGCAAAGTAACGGCATGCCTCCATCCCTAAATATATTAGTAGAAAATGGAGAGAAGATGGGATTTTAACATGAGGCATGTTGTTGTTGATGATAATAATGAATAAGTGCATATATAACCATGATTAAATTGTCATAATCTCATATATCAATTCCTATTACAATAAAGCACAATATCAATGATTGCCAGTATACAATATAATTATACAGAATTAAATAGTCTATCAGACATAATAATGATAAAGTATTTAATAATAAATATTCAACAAACATGATTAATACAATATATTCACCATAATTGATGCCAGGCATAATAAGAACATGATTGGCAGAAAATACCCACATGAACTCATATATCAATAATAAAAACATATACATATAGGATAAAAAATTCATACTTGTCTTGGCACCCTTTGATGAAAACTTGACGCGTTTCATGCCATACAGCCACTCATCAGAATTTAGATGCCTAATTAAGCTAGAAGGATAAATAGATATTAAATCTATTAATAAATAGTACCCTTCACAGGGAGGAAACATCATGTAGACAAACCAGTTCTCAATTACTAACAAGACAGCTCTTGTGAGTATATATTTCACCATTTCACATATATATTTCACCATTTTAGACACATTAGATGTGCACTGCACCCTATTATCATTATTTTTCATGTTCCTATTTTCACATATGTTTTTTTTTCCCCCTTTTTTTCACAGCATTTGGTGCATGACAAGTACTGTGCACCTACACTACACCGGGGATTGTGTTACTACCATCGGTTATGTCCCATGGTTGCTTCCTTCGGTCCCTCATTTGTTGGGGTGGGTCTCCTGCCTCAACCCCGGGTGAGACAGCCTATCCAGGACCGCCGTCCGCTCCTCTTGGAGTTGGTTCCAGTTAATGAGCTGTCTTGTGAGTAATTGAGAACTGGTTTGTTTACATGATGTTTCCTCCCTGTAAAGGGTACTATTTATTAATAGATTTAATATCTATTTATCCTTCTAGCTTAATTTTGCATCTAACTTCTGATGAGTGGCTGTATGGCATGAAACGCGTCAAGTTTTCATCAAAGGGTGCCAAGACAAGTTTGCTTTAACTGTGAATTTTTAATCCTATATGTATATGTTTTTATTATTGATATATGAGTTCATGTAGGTATTTATTGTCAATCATGTTCTTATTATGCCTGCCATCAATTATGGTGAATATATTGTATTAATCATGTTTGTTGAATATTTATTATTAAATACTTTATCATTATTATGTCTGATAGACTCATTCATTCTGTATAATTATATTGTATACTGGCAATCATTGATATTGGGCTTTATTGTAATATGAATTGATATATGAGATTATGACAATTTAATCATGGTTATATGTGCACTTATTCATTATTATCATCAACAACGACATGCCTCATGTTAAAGTCCCATCTTCTCTCCATTTTCCCCCTTATTTTTCGTTGCATGAATCGCACCCCCCTTATTTTTAATTGCATGAATGGTCCCCCCTTATTTTTAGTTGCATTATTGGTGCCCCCCTTATTTTTAGTTGCATGAATGGTCCCCCCCCTATTTTTAGTTTTATGATTGGTGCCCTCTTGTTTTTAGTTGCATGTATGGTTTCCCCCCACTTATTTTTAGTTGCATGAACGTTGCCCCCCCCCCCCTTATTTTTAGTTGCATAAATGGTGCCCCTCCTTATTTTTAGTTGTATGAATGGCGTCCCCCTTATTTTTAGTTGCATGAATGGTGCCCCCCCCTTATTTTTAGTTGCATGAATGGTGCCCCCCCTTATTTTTAGTTGCATGAATGGTGCCCCCCCTTTTTTTGCCTGCATGAATGGTGCCCCCCTTATTTTTAGTTGCATGAATGGTGTCCCCTTCTTATTTTTAGTTGCATGAATGGTGCCGCCCCTTATTTTTAGTTGCATGAATGGTGCCCCCCTAATTTTTAGTTGCATGAATGGTGCCCCCCCCCTCCTTATTTTTAGTTGCATGAATGGTGCCCCCTTGTTTTTAGTTGCATGAGTAGTGCCCCTTCTTATTTTTAGTTGCATGAATGGTGCCCCCCCTAATTTTAGTTGCATGAATGGTGCCCCCCCTAATTTTTAGTTGCATGAATGGTGCCCCTCCTTATTTTTAGTTGCATGAATGGTGCCCCCTTGTTTTTAGTTGCATGAATGCCTCCCACTTATTTTTAGTTGCATGAATGGTGCCCCCTTATTTTTAGTTGCATGAACGGTGCCCCCCCTTATTTTTAGTTACATGAATGGTGCCCCCCTTATTTTTAGCTGCATGAATGGTGCCCTCTTATTTTTAGTTGCATGAATGGTGCCCCCCTTATTTTTAGTTGCATGAACGGTGCCCCCCTTATTTTCAGTTGCATCAACGGTGCCCCCCTTATTTTTAGTTGCATGAATGGTGCCCCCCTTATTTTTAGCTGCATGTATGGTGCTCCCTTTATTTTTAGCTGCATGAATGGTGCCCCCCATATTTTTTGTTGCATGAATGGTTTCCCCCTATTTTTAGTTGCCTTAATGTTGCCCCTCCCTATTTTTAGTTGCATGAATGGTGCCCCCCTTTGCTTTTAGTTGCATGAATGGTGCTCCCTTTATTTTTAGCTGCATGAATGGCGCCCCCTTATTTTTAGTTGCATGAATGGTGCCCCCCATATTTTTTGTTGCATGAATGGTTTCCCCCTATTTTTAGTTGCCTTAATGTTGCCCCTCCCTATTTTTAGTTGCATGAATGGTGCCCCCCTTTGCTTTTAGTTGCATGAATGGTGCCCCCCTTTGCTTTTAGTTGCATGAATGGTGCCCCCCTTATTTTTAGTTGCATGAATGGTGCCCCCTTATTTTTAGTTGCACGAATGGTGACCCCCTTATTTTTAGTTGCTTGAAGGGTCCCCCCTTATTTTTAGTTGCATGAATGGTGCCCCATTATGTTTAGCTGCATGGTGTCCCCCCATTTTAGTTGCAAGAATGGTGCCCCCTTATTTTTAGTTGCATGAATGCTGCCCCCTTCTTATTTTTCGTTGCATGAATGGTGCCCCCCCTTGTTTTTAGTTGCATGAATGGTGCCCCCCCCCCTTATTTTTAGTTTTATGAAGGGTCCCTCCCCTCTTATTTTTAGTTGCATGAATGCTGCCCCCTTCTTATTTTTAGTTGCATGAATGGTGCCCCCCCTTTGTTTTTAGTTGCATGAATGGTGCCCCCCCCCCTTATTTTTAATTGCATGAAGGGTGCCTCCCCCCTTATTTTCAGTTGCATGAATGGTGCCCCCTCCTTATTTTTAGTTGCGTGAATGATGCCCCCTTCTTATTTTTAGTTGCATGAATGGTGCAATTCCCTGTTTTTAGTTGCATGAATGGTGCCCCCCGTATTTTTAGTTGCATGAATGGTGACCCTCCCTATTTTTAGTTGCATGAATGGTGCCCACTTGTTTTTTGTTGTATGAATGATGCCCCCTTCTTATTTTTTGTTGCATGAATGGTACCCCCCTTATTTTTAATTGCATGAATGGTGCCACTCCCTGTTTTTAGTTGCATGAATGGTGCCCCCCTTATTTTTAGTTGCATGAATGGTGCCCCCCTTATTTTTAGTTGCATGAATGGTGCCCCCCTTATTTTTAGTTGCATGAATGGTGCCCCCTTATTTTTAGTTGCATGAATGGTACCCCCCTTATATTTTTAGTTGCATGAATGGTGCCCCCCTTATTTTTAGTTGCATAAATGGTGCCCCTCCTTATTTTAAGTTGCATGAATGGTGCCCCCTTGTTTTTAGTTGCATGAAGGGTCCCCCCCCCATTATTTTTAGTTGCATGGATGGTGCCCCCTTGTTTTTAGTTGCATGAATGTTGCCCCCATATTTTTAGTTGTATGAAGGGTTTACCCCCCATTATTTTTAGTTGCATGAATGGTGACCCACCCTTATTTTTAGTTGCATAATTGGTGCCCCCCCCCCTTATTTTTAGCTGCATGAATGGTGCCCCCTTATTTTTAGTTATATGAATGGTACCCCCTTATTTTTTGTTGCATGAATGCTGCCCCCCCCCCCCCAGTTTTAGTTGCATGAATGGATCCCCCTTATTTTTAGTGGCATGAATGGATCCCCCTTATTTTTAGTTGCATGAATGGTGCTCCCCCTTATTTTGGGTTCTTCTGCATTCAGTGTGGTAGCGATACAGATTTGACAAAGTTATAGTTTACAGTCAGCAGCCTGTGGATCCACAAGTGCCAGCATGTCTATTGGTATAGTTCCTGATACCCTGTAGCGCCCTCCAGCAGTATGCCATGGTAGGTCCTCTTCGTAGATGAAGGGTGTTGGTATTTTTGAGGATTTTATACGGATAAAGTAAAAAAAAAGGCACTTCTGGAGTATTTTAATGACAACCTTCTGTGCCTGCACTTCTGAGGTTCCCATCTGTTTAGTCCTTGGAGTGGCCGGCCCTGCAGCTGTCCTGATTAACAGTATGGTCTCGCCAGACTCCTTGCATGCCAGCGCCCGTTACCATGGCAATGCCGACTCCAAGACAAGATGACAAACAAGGCTGGAGAAGGCCCCAGCGAGTGAGAATGGAAAGCAGCTGGCACTTGGTCATGTCCCCCCCCCCCCACCACTGAGCTTCCACTTCACCAAGAAAGTGGATTTCACAAAACGCCTTCATACCAAATCCCCTCCATCCGCCTGAGAACTCCGAAACAACTACAACTAACTGTCCGCACATATCAGAGCTCCGTCACTTCAAGTCATGGGATCTAAAGCTGGCCATACAAGATTAGACCATACACATTAACCGTTTCAGCCCCGGAAGATTTTACCCCCTTCCTGACCAGAGCACTTTTTGCGATTTGGCACTGCGTCACTTTAACTGACAATTGCGCGGTCGTGCGACGCTGCAGCCAAACAAAATTGACGTCCTTTTTTCCCCACAAATAGAGCTTTCTTTTGGTGGTATTTGATCGCCTCTGCGGTTTTTATTTTTTGCACTATAAACAAAAAAAGAGTGACAATTTTGAAAAAAAAACACAATATTTTTTATTTTTTGCTATAATAAATATCCCCCAAAAATATGTAAAAAAACTAATTTTTTCCTCAGTTTAGGCCGATATTTATTCTTCTACATATTTTTGGTAAAAAAAAAAAAAATCGCAATAAGTGTATATTGATTGGCTTGCGCAAAAGTTATAGCGTCTACCAAAATAGGGGATAGTTTTATGGCATTTTTATTTTTATTAGTAATGGCGGCGATCTGCGATTTTTATCCTGACTGCGACATTATGGCGGACACATCGGACATTTTTGACATTATTTTGGGACCATTGTCATTTATACAGCGATCAGAGCTATAAAAATGCACTGATTACTGTGTAAATGACACTGGCAGGGAAGGGATTAACACTAGGGGACGATCAAGGGGTTAAGTGTGTGCTAGGGAGTGATTCTAACTGTGGGGGGGATGGGCTACCACTGACATGACAGCGATCACCGCTCCCGATGACAGAGAGCAGTGATCTCTGTCGTGTCACTAGGCAGAACAGGGAAATGCCTTGTTTACATAGGAATCTCCCCGTTCTGCGGCTCCGTGACATGATCGCGGGACAACGGCGGACATCGAGTCTGCCGGTCCCGTAGGCACGGTGACGCTGCTCCACCAACTAAAGGGGACGTACAGGTACGCCCATTTGCCCACCACTGCTATTGTGCCGACGTATATCAGCGTGCAGCGGTCGGCAAGTGGTTAAGATTCATTAACCCTTTTGCTGCCAGAGCCGTTTTTGTGCAGGGTGGGGGGGGGCGTTTAGAAACATGTTTAACCACTTGACACCTCTGGAAGATTTAACCCCCTTCACGACCAGTCCATTTTTTGCGATACGGCACTGCGTTACTTTAACTGACAATTGCGCAGTCATGCAACACTGTACACAAATAATATTTGTAATTTTTTCCCAGAAAATGAGCTTTCTTTTGGTAGCGTAACGGTTTATAGAATTGCAAACTTTCAGCAAAAGAACACATTAAAGTGAATTTTGGGGCACATAAACGCAATAAATTACCACTTTGGTAAAATATAAAAGATGAGGTTGCGCCGAGTAAATAGATACCCAACATGTCAAACCCTAAAATTGTGTGCGCCCGTGAAACGGCGACTAACTTCTGTAACCTGTATTTTCCATAGGCGACACTTTAACCACTTGAACTCCAAGCCTTTTTGTGACACTTTATATTATTTAATTTTTTTTTGAAGCAGAGGCCCTAGAGAATAAATTGGTGGGTTTTGCAATTTTTTATGTCACACAGTATTTGGCATCGGTTTTTCAAACGCAATTTTTTTTAGGGAAAAGAAATACACTTTTTTCAAACGGTTTTTCAAACGCAATTTTTTTTAGGGAAAAGAAATACACTTTTTTAAATTTTAACGCAAAAAACACAATACATAACCCAATATTTTGGGTAAAATATAAAAGATGATGTTACGTCGAGTAAATAGATGCCAAACATGTCACGCTTTAAAATTGCACACGCCCATGCAACAGCGGCAAGCGACGTAAACTTTACTATCCATAGGTGACGCTTTACAAGCCTTTACAGGTTACCGCTTTAGATGCACACAGGAGCTCTGGTGCTAGAATTGCTGCCCAAGATCCGACGTTCACGGCGATACCTCGCATGTGTGGGGCGATCGCTGCACAGGGGGAGGGCACATACATTTTAAATTTTTTTTATAATTATTTTTTTACACTGTCGCTTTAGACTTTTTTTTTTTAATCACTTTTATTGCTGTTACAAGGAATGTAAACATCCTTGTGACAGCAAAAGGCGTGTGCCCCTTGAGCTCGCACTGCCCCAAAATAAGTGGATTCGGGAGGGTCCAATAAAAATGTTTGCCCAGGGTCCAATCAATATCAACCACTTGCCACCCGCCCACCGTCAAATGATGGAGGAGCGGTGCGGCTCTCGTTCTGGGACGATGTCATATGACGGCGCCCCGGAACGGCCCGCTCTCTCAGGCGCCCACGCTGTATTCCTAGGACACGGCGCGACCCCGATCTCGGTAAAGAGCCGATGATGCGGCTCTTTAACCACTTAAGCCCCGCACCATTTGGGTGGCCAAAGACCGGAGCACTTTTTGGGTTCGGCACTGTGTCGATTTAACTGACAATTGCGCGGTCGTGCGACGTGGCTCCCAAACAAAATTGACGTCCTCATTTCCCCACTAATAGAGCTTTCTTTTGGTGGTATTTGATCACCTCTGCAGTTTTTATTTTTTGCGCTATAAACAAAAACAGAGCGACAATTTTGAAAAAAACACATTATTTTTTGCTGTTTGCTATAATAAATATCCCCCAAAAATTTATAAAAAACGATTTTTTTTCCTCAGTTTCGGCTGATATGTATTCTTCTACATATTTTTGGTAAAAAAAAAAAAAAAAAAAAAAAAGCAAAAAGCGTTTATTGATTGGTTTGCGCAAAAGTTATAGGGTCTACAAAATAGGGGATAGTTTTATGGCACTTTTAATAATATTTTTTTTTTTTACTAGTAATGGCGGCGATCAGCGATTTTTATCATGACTGTGACATTATGGCAGACGTGTCGGACAATTTTGTTGCGATTTTGGGACCATTCACATTTTTACAGCGATCAGTGCGATTAAAATTGCATTGACTACAGTGTAAATGTGACTGGCAGTGAAGGGGTTAACACTAGGTGGCGCTGTAGGGGTTAAGTGTGTCCTAGGGATGTGTTCTAACTGTAGGGGGGATGGGCTACGTGTGTCATGTCACTGATCTCTGCTCCCGATCACATGGAGCTGTGATCAGTGACGCTGTCACTAGGCAGAACGGGGAGATGCTTGTTTACATCAGCATCTCCCCCCTGTTCTTCCTCTCCGTGAGGCGATCGCGGGTATCCCCACGAACATAGAGTCCGCGGCACCCGCAATCCTACTCACGGAGCTCCCAGGCCGGCGCGCATGCGATGGCACTGCGGCAAATTCAAAGGGACGTACGGGTACGCCCATTTGCCCAGCCTTGCCATTCTGCCAATGTACATCGGCGTGCGCCGGTCGGGATCCGGTTAACCATGTGATCGTCTGTGTCCAATTACAGCCGGTCACATGTAAATGCAAAAGAGCTGTTTATCGGCTCTCCTCGCCTCACACTGACAGAGTGTGTGGCGAGGAGAGACGATCTGCGGCATCTCTTCGCAGGGGAGACCAGGACAGGTAATCAGGGCACTGATTATAGTAAAGTCCCAGCTGGGCCCATCAGTGACACCAATCAGTGCCCATTAGTGATGCCAGTCAGTGCAGCCTTTCAGTGCTCATCAGTGCTGCCCATCAATGCTGCCCATCAGTGCTGCCGTTTCAGTGCCCATCAGTGCCACCTCATTAGTGCCGCCTATCAGTGCCCATCAGTGAAGGAGAAAAATTACTTATTTACCAAATTTACTGACAGAAACTTAGAAAAACTTTTTGGTCTTTATTCTTTTTTATTGTAAAAAAAATAAAAAACCCAGCAGTGATTAAATTCCACCAAAAGAAAGCTCTATTTGTGTAAAGAAAATTCTAAAAATGTCATATGGGTACAGTGTTGTATGACCGCGCAAATGTCATTCAAAGTGCGACAGCGCTGAAAGCTGAAAATTGGCCTGGGCAGGAAGTGGGTGAAAGTGTGCTTTGGCACCCCTGATGTGTGAGTTTCATTCATACTTTTGTGTAAGTGGGGAGGGGGGGGGGGCAAGATATTTTTTGGGGGGAGATTTTAAGTGCTTGGGAGAAACTTTTTTTTTTTAAATTATACGTCTTTTTTTTTTTTTTTTTTTTTTTACTAAACTTTTTTCTTTTATATCACATAAGGGACAAAAGGTCCCCTATGTGATGCATTTAATGATGACAGTTTCTCTCTAGTGAGACATCAGGGGTGTCTTCCTTGCCCTCCAGTGGAGCACAGATTGCACACCATTAGCTTCTTCCCACTCAGCGATTGCAGCTGCTAGGAGCATGTATGACCCCCGAGACCACCAATATAGTGTACAGTGGTGGCAGTAAAAGGGGTAAAGGAGTTCTATGGTCACAGCATACACATTCATATTATAACATCAACATTGTAATTGCAATACAAACAATAGTTATTTTTTTTACAATCCAATATAAGATTACTTATACTCCAATCTCTTTTCATATTGTGAGTCCTGCCTGTGCTTGCCGCCTCTTTTCACAACTTCCTGGACTCCCATCATGCTTTGCAGCTTCTCCCCAAATTCTAACCATTTTTTTTTTAACACACCCGTTATTGCACACGGACATCTAAAAACGCCACCTTTTTTAACCACTTCCATACCGGGCCTATTCTGGCGCGCCTCTCCTACATGTAAAAATCATCTTTTTTTTTTTTTTGCTAGAAAATTACACAGAACCCCCCAAAAATTATATATGTGTTTTTAGCAGAGCCTAAGGAATACAATTTACAGTAAGTCAGGGTCACTATGACAAACTGTAAACTTCATGTAGTGCAGACTAAACTATGCAGGAAAAATTAAACACATCATAAACCAAAGTAAAGCGTAAGTAAATCCATTAGTGCTTAAAGGAACACACCCTCTTTCCTCCTCTATCCCTCCTCCCTTTCTCTCTCTCTCTCTGGGGACAATGATGCAAGGGGGGACTCTGGAGACATTGATGTAAGGAGTGAATCTGGGCACCCTGTGTATAGGGGAACTCTGGGGACTTTGATGTAAGGAGGTAGTCTGAAATAAGGGAGTCTCTGCAGACTCTAATGTAAAGAGAATGGTGAATATCGGCCTAAACTGAGAAAAAATTAGCTCTTAAAAAAAAAAAAATGGGGATATTTACTATAGCAAACAGTACAAATAGTGCATTTTTTTCAAAATTGTCACTCTTTCTTTGTTTATAGCGCAAAAAATTAAAACCGCAGAGGCGATCAAATACCACCAAAAGAAAGCTCTATTTGTGGGAAAAAAAGGACATCAATTTTGTTTGGGTGCAACGGCGCACGACTGCGCAATTGTCAGTTAAAGTGGCACAGTGACGAATCGCAAAAAGTGCTCTGGTCAGGAAGGGGGTAAATCCTTCCGGGGCTGAAGTGGTTAAACTCTCCAGTATCTTCCCAACTATAGAAGTTACACTAACAGGTCTTGGTAAAGACTTTGACCCCTTTTTAAATATGGGCACCACATTGGCACTGCGCCAATCTAGTGGTACCATTCCAGTCATTAATGAGTCACTAAAAATTAGATTCAATGGCTTTTAAATGACAGAGCTCAGTTCTTTTAGGATCCGTGGGTGGATGCCATCTGGTCCAGATGCTTTATCCACCTTTATTCTGTCTAAATATTTCTGGACCATATCCCTTTTGTGCCATTGTGGATCATTTGGGGGCTGTGTCACTACCACCCCCATTATGGACATGAGCTCCCCCCATGCTCCTGTGTATACATAGAGCTGAAGAAAGTATTTAATAAATTTGCCTTCTCTTTGTCTCGTCACCCACTCCAGATTATATTGTAAATGGCCGACATGCTCACACCTGACCTTTTTACTATTTATATATTTGAAGAATTTTTGAGGGGTTTGTCCTTTTGCAATCTGTTGTTCGTTTTGAATTATTGCGCCCTTGATTTTTACATATTCTGTTATATTCTTTGTAACATTTGAAACGATGATGAGTGTTCTTTCATTTTTATATTTTTTATAAGCTCTTTTCTTATTATTTATAGCTTTTTTTTTAACTTTGGCCGTGAGCCACATAGGTTTTATTTTAAGCCTTTTAAACGTATTGCCCATGGGAATATACTTTGCAGTGAGTTCACAGTCTTTTTTTGAAGAGTTTCTTGGGAAATTTGCTCCCTTAAAGCGGTAGTAAACTGTAGCCTTTAACAAAAAAAAACCAAAAAAAAAACCTGCAAGACAATTGCATAATTTGCATTATGAAAGGCTTACTGTAGAATGAAGCCCTCCAGTGGCGCACTGTCACCGCAGACAGGGCTCTGTCTTCACCCGATCCGCGTGCTTCGGCTGTCGGACTGGTCAAGCCACAATGACGTCACGGCCACGTATATGCCGTCCCTTCAGAGCACATGCGCAGGTGGCGTCACCGGCTGCATGCAATGTGAATATCTCCTTAACAGTGCAAGTTTAGGAGATAGTCACTGTTCCTACAGGTAAGCCTTATTATAGACTTACAGTACCTGTAAAAAAAAAGACTTTACTTCCACTTTAAGTTAAGTGTTTTTATATTTCCTGTATGCGTTTGTTGTTCACAGCTAACATTAAATTAAATCATGTAATGGTCACTGCTACCCAGATGTTCTTTTATATGAATATTAGTAATAAGCTTTGCATGATATGAAACGACAAATGTCTAGCAGAGCATCATTCTAGCCTGGGCCTCTATGAACTGGACCATAAAATTGTCTTTATGTTTATATATTTTTGCCCTTTAACTGTCCCAGCAGTGCCATTACTCCAGTCAATTTCCAGGTAGTTAAAATCCCCTATTATTATCACTGTCCCAGCCCTTGCAGCCCTTTCTATCTGTGCAAGGAGCTGAGTCTGCACCTCCTCATTAACACAGAGTGGCCTATAACACACTCCAATGATTACCTTTGTAGTGCACACACCCATAATGCTTCAGCCTCATCACACTCTCCATCGACTAGGTCCTCTTTCACACTGTTTTTGAGATCACTTCTCACATAGAGACAGACACCACCACCTTTGCTTTTTACCCCATCTCTCTCCGAAAGAGAGCATAGCCAGGAATATTAATAGCCCAGTCATGTGAAGAATGAAGCCAAGATTCTGCAATACCAATTAAATCCCAGTTCTCCTCGTGCACCAGAGAAGCCAGTCATTGGCTTGATGAAGGAACAAACTCCAATGATTACCTTTGTAGTGCACACACCCATGTGCAGTTCCCACTCATAACGCTTCAGCCTCATCACACTCTCCATCGACTAGGTCCTCTTTCACACTGTCTCTGAGATCACTTCCCACATAGAGACAGACACCACCACCTTTGCTTTTTACCCTGTCTCTCCGAAAGAGAGCAGAGCCAGGAATATTAATAGCCCAGTCATGTGAAGGATGAAGCCAAGATTCTGCAATACCAATTAAATCCCAGTTCTCCTCGTGCACAAGAGAAACCAATCATTGGCTTGATGAAGGAACCAATCAGAAGTTCCGAAACGCGTCCCATTTTGATGACTATTTCCGGTTTCCGGTCTACGCTGGTTGTTGTCCCCCTCTGCTGATGTTATTTCCGGGATCCTCTGCTCCTCACTGATCTGGACAGCGTGATTGTTCCATTAGTGTCTCCAGAGCCGTAGAACGTCCATCTGCAGGCTACCCTGGGATCTTCCGCTGCTATACACTGACATCGCTGGGATTTCTTAAACACACTGGGGACCCCTCTTATGGCGGACCACCTGCTTTATGAATATATGACATGCCTACATTTACTGCAGATCTTGTAAGTGTTTTTAACCCTTTTTGGGGATATTAAAAGTTTGTAATTCTGCATTTAGAGGCGCCTTTTTTGCTTTTGTTTCCTTTTATTTAGGTGCAAATCATCCTTAGCATATAGGTTGTACCCCTATAAAAAGTCAGCTTAGTACTCTAGAAACCCAAATCCTTCCCTCTTACACCAGGACTTTAGCAGTGCATTCAGTTCTCTAATCTCCTTGTCTATTTTGTGTTACATAGTTACATAGTAGGTGAGGTTGAAAAAAGACACAAGTCCAATCTATGAAAAAAATAGGCGCCCGAACAGGGACTTGAACCCTGGACCCTCAGTGTTGCGCATGGCCCAGCAATATTTCAGAGAATGCCACCTTGGAAGTCTTTCCCTTTGACTTACAGCCTAGTTCTTTAAATAGATTCTTAAGGAGTATCCACCTTCCATATATTCTGTCATTGGTTCCAGTATGGACCAAGACAGCTGGGTCATGCCCAGTCCCTCCCAGTAATTTATAAACCCGGTCCACCACATGCCGAACCCTGGCACCAGGGAAACAGCAAACCATTCAGTTGAGGCGATCCTGTTGGCAAATTTTTTTATAAGTCCTTCTGATTATAGAATCCCCTATTACAACTGTCTAGGCCAGGGATATGCAATTAGCGGACCTCCAGCTGTTGCAGTCCCATGACGCATAGCAAGACTGACAGCCACAAGCATGACACCCAGAGGCAGAGGCATGATGGGACTTGTAGTTTTGCAACAGTTGGAGGTCCGCTAATTGCATATCCCTGGTCTAGGCCTTCCTGCACCACCCTTACCACCCCTACTAGATGGGCTGTTAGCCGTAGATGTCACTGCTACCCCTGTCTTCTCTGCGCTTGCCAGCCCCACATCTTCACCCAGTTTACCAAATCTGTTTGGGTGCTAAAACCCAGGGCTGTTGTTTTGTATACAGTGCATCCGGAAAGTATTCACAGCACTTCACTTTTTACACATTTTGGTATGTCACAGCCTTATTCCAAAATAAATTAAATTCATTATTTTCTTCAACATTCTGTACTTTGTTGAGGCACCAATTACAGCCTCAAGTCTTTGAGTATGATGCTACAAGTTCGGTACACCTATTTTTGGACAGTTTCTCCCATTCTTCTTTGCAGGACTTCTCAAGCTCCATCAGGTTGGATGGGGAGTGTCAGGGCACAACCATTTTCAGATCTCTCCAGAGATGTTCAATAGGGTTCAAGTCTGGGCTCTGGCTGGGCCACTCAAGGACATTCACAGAGTCATCCCATAGCCACACGTTTATTATCTTGGCTGTGTGCTTAGGGTCATTGTCCTGTTGAAAGATGAACCTTCCCCCCCCGTCTGAGGTCCAGAGTGCTCTGGAGCAGGTTTTCATCAAGGATGTCTCTGTACATAGCTGGATTCATCTTTCCCTCGCAGTTCCTGCCGCTAAAAAACATCCCCACAACTTCCGGTTCCGGCGCCACATGGAGAGGAGGTAGCGAGCTTCAGCTCCCGCAGCGCCCCTCACGAAACTGCCTCTCAAGCCGGCTATTGCTCCGAGGAGACCCCCCAGCACAGTGCTGACACACAGCGGGCCCCCATGGATCGCTTTGTGGAGCGATCGTACGCCCGGGCGGTCACATCCGCGATCCCCACCGGAGGAGACACAGCGGCGGACACAGCCAAGATGGCGACCGCCCCAGGCTTGACGGAGCAGGCACACACGCTGCCACAGCCACAACCACCGCTCCCCTCAGCTCCAGACATACAAGGTACGGACCCTACCTCCCCTGCTGGGATTGCACAGGCTGTAGTCACGCTGCTGGGCCCCACTCTCACAGCTACAGTGGATGCAGCAGTCCATAGGGGTTTAGAGCAGTTACATATTGACCTACAAGCACAGGCACAGAGAATCAATCAGGTAGAGGATAGGATTTCCTCCCTGGAAGATGAACTCACAGCCTCATCTGCAGCAGTAGCACGCCTCACAGCTGCTAATAGGGACATATGGGACAAACTCGATGATTTGGAAAATCGCTCGAGAAGAAACAATTTGCGCATCATTGGTCTGCCTGAATCGGTCTCCACACCACAGTTAACCAATATCTGCGCAAAAATTATTCCAGAACAACTGGGCCTTCGCATTCCCTGCACTATTGAACGCGCGCACCGCATAGGTCAATTCTCAGAATCACGTGCCAAACCCCGCCACGTTATTGTAAAATACCTCAACTACGCAGACAAGAATGCCATAATGCAAAAGTTTCGCCGCTCACGGTCTTTAATGGTTGATGGCGCAAAACTCCTACTTTTTGCGGATTATTCCATAGAGGTAATGAAGCAGCGTAAAGCGTTTTCACCGATCTGCTCCAACCTTCACCATAACCAAATCCGGTTCTCTTTAGCCTATCCGGCTGTCCTCCGCATTCAAACACCTGAAGGAGAACACCTCACGTTCCATACCCCTGAGGAGGCGGAACACTTTCTCGCCACCAGAGGCACAGAAATGGAGCATAGTAACTTTGAAGAGAATTCACCATCATCATCACCATCGACAGCGAAGATGCCACCTAAACAGCAACGCAGCCCCACAAAACCCCCATACAAGCGCAGCCGCTTTACTAACCACGAGGATCGCTCTGCAAATCGATGAAGGACTCCAGGAACTTTATCTAACCATCTACATTTCCTCGGACGGGTAATTTTACCCCTCATTGTCCCTGACCTGCCTTCTGCCTTTTTTAACTTACTTTAATGTTAGCCTATCTTAGTTGCAATGTTTTACACGGCCGCTATTATCTGTTAGTTAATGGTCTTGTTATTACGCCTCCAAGCCTGGCTTACCACTACCCACCGCCCGCTTACTCTGTCTACCCAAAAGGTTATTATAATAACCCAGGTGATCTCCATAGCTATAGACCCCTAACGGGGCAAACCATTTGATCAAGTCACCCCCTTATTTCTCCACCTCATTATTTTAATTGAGCCCTTTATTTTGACACAGATACAACCAGCACTTCCCCTAACCCCATACCCTGATCCTACCCCTCCCTTCCCCCCCTCTCTCTCCCCCCTTTTCCCTCATCTCTTCCTCCCTTATCCCACTCCTCCTAGCCAAATTCATGCTCATATGTGAGGAGCTGGCGGGTCGCTGAGAGGCATTATGGGTAGTTGTATCCCATGTGGAAAAAAGTGAAGTACACTGTTTGTAGTTTGTTACGTTATAACCGTAATCCTGCTTTGTTACAGCTCAATACCTATTGCTCAATACAATTGCAATTCATATTTGCCCTGTTAGTACCTTTTCTACTATGTTACTTACGGTTTTTGGGTGATTCCCGTATGGTCGGCACTGTACATGTCGGGAGGCTCCCTGATCATCCTCCCTTATATAGCAACTATCATATCAAACCATGTCCTCTTCTGCCGACGGGAGTCACCTAAAATTTATATCATGGAATGTTAAGGGGCTCCGATCCCCAAATAAGCGAATGTCCATTCTCAGACACCTACGGCGTCTTCGGGTAGATGTGGCCCTATTACAGGAGACACATCTCTCCGCAGACGATTTAACACGCCTTCAAAAACTGTGGGTAGGTTCTGTATACGGATCCCCTGCAGTGGGCCGCAAGGCCGGTGTAGCTATCTTAATTCATAAAAACCTACAACACTCTGTCAGAGAAGTGAGGGCTGACACCTTAGGCCGCAAACTGACCTTACATATGACCATAGGTGACAAAGCCGTAGCTATCACTAATATCTATGCCCCCAACTCTCCAGACACATCATTCTTTCAGGACATGGTTCAATGGATTCTCACGGCCCCCGAGGTATTACATTTAGTGGGCGGGGACTTCAACTCTGCCATGTCCACACTAGCAGACCGCACACATCTCCCTAAGCAAACGACAAGACCCGGTCCCTCCCATGCACCGGACGCGACTCCCTTAGCACACTCTATTGAATCTATGCATTTTGTAGACATCTGGCGCCTGACACATCCGACCGACAGAGAATATACTTTCTTCTCGCCCCCACATAATACCTTCTCTCGTATAGACTACTTCTTTGTCTCCCCGGCCCTAGTATCGGTAATAAACACCTCAGACATCTACGATGCCAGAATCTCAGACCACAGTCCCATCGCAGTCCATATGACACAACTCACACCCTCAACTCCTTCCCCTATCTGGCGTTTCCCTTCATATCTGGCGGATAATGAAGACTTCCGACAAGTCTTGCACCAAACGTGGGAAGAATATATCACCACGAATGGAGCACATATCTCTGACCCAAACCTCTTCTGGGAAGCAGGCAAAGCTTTCCTACGGGGCAAAATTATCTCGTACACTGTACAATTCAAAAAACACACTCGACAACAATATATGCAAGCAAGCGACTCCCTACGCCTAGCTCACGACAAGCTAACATTAGACCGCACCTTAGCTAATATACAGGAATGGAAACGGGCCAAGTGTGCCTTTGATCTCTGGGCAGAACAACACGAAGCTGCTAAAACCTCGTACTCCACCCTCCACTTTCACAAATTCGGCAACAAGGCAGGCAGAATGCTAGCCAGACTATGTTCAGGACCAAGACGTCCTACACATATCCCAACTCTGAGAAATGCTTCCGGCTCGTTAGTTACCTCACCTACCGAAGTCAGCAAACTACTTGCAGATTATTACACTGATCTGTACCGTGCAGACCCAACGGATCAACCTGCCGTTGAAGCCCTGCTTGACAAGATACGCCTGCCCAGGCTTCAAGCGTCACACTTGGAGGCACTTAATGCGCCTATTACCTTAGAAGACATACAACACACGATCAAATCTATGGCCTCTGCTAAGGCTCCGGGTCCCGACGGGTACACTGCGGAATTCTTCAAATTAACGACTGACTTCATCCCCAACACACTGAAGCATGTATATGCAGCCATGTGGGACGGAGGTCCTTACCTCCCCACAGGGACACAAGCTCATATTAAACTAATCTCCAAGAAAGGAAAGGATCCATTACTCCCAGGCTCTTATCGTCCAATCTCATTAATAAATGTAGACGTTAAAATCCTGTCTAAAATTATAGCATCACGTCT
This sequence comes from Lithobates clamitans, assembly GCA_037952925.1. Classification (NCBI taxonomy): domain Eukaryota; kingdom Metazoa; phylum Chordata; class Amphibia; order Anura; family Ranidae; genus Lithobates; species Lithobates clamitans. The sequence continues at coordinate 113,731 of JBBGZY010001908.1, read as the reverse complement.
AGCTCTCTTACTTCCGTCCCTCTTACACCCAGCCCAATCAGGTTTTGTCTCAGGACGATCAGCCACATTAAATATACGTAAGGTCTTAATGGCGCTAGAATACGCTAAAACACACCCCGATCAAGATGTAGCAATCATGTCCCTAGACGCCGAAAAAGCCTTTGACAATATCGGTTTTTCATGGCTTTTTACGGTAATGGAAAAATTCGGCTTTTCAGGTCCAATCACGAGATTCCTCGCACAAATGTACGCCTCACCAACGGCACGTCTTGTCACCCCGAATTTTATTTCTGACACCATCCCCTTAGCGAAAGGAACAAGACAGGGATGCCCCCTATCCCCCTTGTTATTCAACATTGCGATTGAACCCTTATCCAGAATCCTCAATTCAACCGAAGGGGTTAGTGGCATCACCTTGGGAAACCAAATACTCCGCTCTGCACTATTTGCGGACGATATTTTACTGTTCTCTACTGACCCCGTATCAGACTTTGATAGACTTAAACAAATATTTGCGACCTTCCGACTCTGCTCAGGCTTTCGTATAAACTTTGATAAAAGTGAAATCCTAACACTACACCCTCGACTATCCACTAAATGGATACATTTATCCCCGCTGACTATTGCACCCCATCATATAACATACTTAGGAATACATATAGGCCGAGACCCATCTTCCTTATATGTACTTAACTATCCTCCCCTGGTGGCCAAAATTGTGCGGGAATTGGAGGCTTGGGGTGCCCTTCCCCTCTCGCTTTTTGGGAGAGCTCATCTTTTCAAAATGGTATCATTCGCACGCCTACTGTATCCTATGCAAACCATACCTCTACTACTGAGGCATTCAGACGTGCAGAAACTTCAGAAAGCTGTGACAGCTTTCCTATGGTCTAGCAAAAAACCACGCATCGCGCTCCAAAAACTATGTCTCCCGAAGAGCGAGGGTGGGGCGGGGCTCCCCAATATTCGTTTTTATAATTTAGCTTGCTTACTTAGACAGGGACTAGACTGGTTAACAGGAGGGTCCAAATACTCCAACTTTGCCCTAGAGGACTCTATGGCTTCTCCATACGACCTTGCAGGCATCCTACACTCCAATCCTAACAACCTGCCGCACCACCTTAAAACCAGCGTTTTGTTCAGAGACACTGTCATCGCCTGGAGAGAGGTCAGAAAACTGCTTGGTCTGCCTTCTAGTATCTCGAAACATCTCAAAATACAAGGCAACCCAATGTTCCTACCTTCCACTTTACATAAAGCCTATATCCAATGGCAATCCAAAGGACTCACGAAGATAACCTCGTTATACCAAAACAACACAAGCAAGCTCAAACCATACCAAAATCTGATGCGGGAATTCTCCCTACCGCCAGCACACAGCTTCTTCCATTACCAACTCACAAATTATCTGAAAACCTGCTATGGTCCCAAGACTGATCCTTTTAAACCTTCCTTTGTCGACAATCTATTGCAAAGCAAAGATTACTCAATCTCCAACATCTATTCTCACCTCATCCAGCACCAGTCACGGAAATACCGCCTCACGCCTTTTCAAAAATGGTCTCAAATACTAGGAGATGAGGACCTACCCAACAAAATCCTTGAGGGATATAGGCTCACCCGGAAACTTACAATCTCTGAAATATGGCGTGAAACTCAATTCAAGATTATCCACAGAGCATACTTCCCATTCCGTTTCAACAAAGAGGACCCGTCTCAAGCTCTATGTCCATGGTGCCTACTGCAGCGTCCTACGCTGCTCCATAGGCTTTGGGAGTGCTCTGCTATTAACAGTTACTGGAACGATGTGATAGCCTACATTAATAAAATCTGCAATACCAAACTACATAGAGACTGCTTACTATGCCTATTCAGCATCACCCCTCCAGCATCCTCCTCGTCCACATTGGACTTTTCAAACATACCGCACTGGGCCCATATCTGCCTTCTTGTAGCCCGCAGGACTATTATGTCCCACTGGATATCGACATCGCCGCCCAGTCTACCTGCGGTTATAAAAGCCTTGACTTCATTATTCTATCTAGAAAGATTGGACCTCATCAAGTCAAATCTTCGCTTTACCCCACGATTTTTCAAACGCTGGAGAAGATTCCTGGAAGCCACATTTCCCCAACAGACCATCCAAGACATAATGCACCCATTTAGATATACAGAATGGTACCTGACGAGAGACATCACCAACTCACTTGGCAAACTTAAAATTCCTCCGACCTCTGATCCTTCTTCATTTAAACCACCGTAGGCGGCATACAATCACCTGAAGCTCCTTGACATCCATCAACTTCAGCTATTACACTTCGGGACTATATTTACCCAAGTAACATGTTTCACCTAGACCATATTGTAGGTTATCTAGCTAGATAGACTCATAAGTCGCCTCCATTCCCTAAAGGTACGAAAATGTAGGATCAACCTTTTTGGCAACTTATTGCCCAATGTTAGTGACAAGCTGGCAAATGTGAATTGCTTACCCCCCTCCCCCCCCCTCTCTCCCCTCCCCTTCCCCAACGACCCCTATAAATCTGTTTTTGTTATGCTTAGATAGAACATGCATTCTATATACAGAATAATTGTTTATATTCATGCCTTACAATTGTTCTGTACAATGTCTTCTATGAATATATTTTGAAAAAATCAATAAATATTTTTCAAAAAAAAAAAAAAAAAACATCCCCACAGCATGATGCTACCACCACCATGCTTCACTGTAGGGATGGTATTGTCCAGGTGATGACATGCATGAATGCATTTTTATATTTACTTTAAGCTTTTCATTCTGTTAAGAGAGCCCTGTTATTCAGTGTTGGAATTCAGCATACAGGGCCCGTTTTGTTTTTGAAAGAGGACATTTAGTCTAGATGCGGGAAGAGAGGCAGGATATTCTTGGTGTTCTGTGGAAGGCAGTATTTCCTTCTCAACAAGCTACTGGCAATGTCACACAAGGCCTCCAGCCTCAGAATAACTGCCTTAGAATGGACCTTGAGCCACCCCACCCAATTTCTATCATTTCATTCCTCTCCCCATTCTTCATTCCAATCTGAATTTTGTTTATTTACTTTCTTTTTTCAGGGAATACATCCCTGCATCATCAGGTGGAGCAGCTGTCTTCTCCTGTTTTTTCCTGGCAAGAAACTTGAAAAGACAGCAAGCTACTGCTTACATCACAAAAGAAGATGGTGGCACAGGGGATTCCTACAGAACAGTGCTGGATGGCTAAAGAAATATATAGCTGGGGGGGGGGGGGGGGGGGTTCAAAGACTCTATGCATACTTCCTTTGTCACCCACTACTGGCACAATGGACACTAAAAGACTCTATGTAAGCTTCCTTTGTCACCCACTACTGGCACAATGGACACTCAGATTCATGGTGAGTCTTGTGGGAACCATCTTATTTAGGATCAACAAAAACGAGCTTCTGAGCTCACTAGGTTGGCAATAAGCAAAGGAAACTGAAAAAGTTTAGACACATCCACTCATTGAACACTTTGTTAGGAACACTATAGTTACATTACTAGATAACACCTCCCTTTACTTTCATAAAAGTCTTAATTCCATAAAGAACGGATTCCACAAACATGCCTTTGAGATTGCGGTCCATGTTTACATAATCATAGTTAAAGGTTAAGTTCACCTTTTGGGAACATGTGACATGCTCACAATGCTGCAGCCGCTGCCTGATCCCCGCGCGCTCCCTGCGACAGCGGTACAGGAAGAAGTTCCCCCGTACTAGCTGTCAATTTTTGAAATCAGTGCGGCAATGCGAGGCTCGGCCCACACGGCTGCATCATTCATTCACACAGCTGTGTGTGAACGATCTACAAGCCCCGACATCCTTTGCGGCTGTTGGCTTGTAGTTCTCCATGAACTACCATGGTGCTGTGGAGCACCATGGTAGTTCATCGATTCTTCCTGTCAATGTATCTGCTTCCCCGTACTGATAGATCTGAAGGAGACCTGCATGGCACCAGCCATCTGCTGATCGCCGGTGCAATGCTTTACAGGCTGAAATTTTTTTAAATAAATTAGCATTTTTTTTTTAAAGTGAACTTATCCTTAAAGTCCTGAAAAGTTCATGTTGACTCCTGCTGAATGCATTGATAGTTTTTCTCCAAAATGATTTGTCTTCTGTTTGGGTCCTAAATCCTTGCATCAGCATATACATAATTTCCATGATTGTCTCACCCATCTTATTGCTGGTTGTCCTCTTTTCCCTTCAACTTTTCCAGTAAGTTTGATTCTTTGCATGTGTTCATACTCACACAGCTGCAGCCTAGTCGTCTAGGCTTCTGGTTGGACTTGATTTGTTGAAGGGTCCTGTTCAATGGCATCAACACTTTTCCTGTTTTGCTTCTTCATTGTATAGCTTTCACATCCATAGTGAAAGAAAATACCATAGCCAGGACAGACTGGACTTGTGTCATGTTTAAGATCTTTTCTAGGTCTGTAACCCTTGTTGTATCATGCAATTTCTGTAGATTTGTCAGCTGCACATTAATGCTGTAAATCTCCTGTTTTATCATATCCCAAAGTTGTGCTATTGAATTTAGTTCTGGTAACTGGCCTTCAATCTGTATGCCTTCAGCAATATTCAAGATCCATCAGGCCAGATTACATGTTTCCAGTCAACAACGGTGCAGGTAGGGTGAGCTTGTAACCACCGCAGCCTCCACATTTCGTTTTTGGCCGACATTAGTGAGAACCCAACATGGCCTTCTGCTGTTGTAGTCTGTTCACCATAAGGTTGTGTATGCCGAGAAAATTTTCTGCTTATCACTATTGGAAATAATGGCCATCCAAGTTACCTCAGCCCCTGTAAGCTCCAACAAGTCTGGCAATTCTCCTCTGAACTTTCTTATCAACAAAGCACTTCTGCCTGCAGAACTTCTGCTCCATGGTGGTTTTCTTGCACCATTCTGAGAAAACTAAAGATTGCTGTGCTCAGCAGTTAAAAAAAATGCTCAAACCAGTCCGGTGTCTTGCCGAGAAAGTTCCCTCGGCGGATAAGTTCCACCCCTGTACTGCGCAGGCGCAGCGCCTGCGCAGTACGAACTACTGTCAGCCGCTGGAGATGGCCGAAGCTCAAACTCTTCAATCAGCTGTACACGGTGCCTGCGCCCTGGGTCCAGGTTCCTTCCCTACCATCCAAGTGGACCTAGAGGGTGAATAAAAAAGAGCCGAGCGAAGCGAGGCCGTGCCCGAAGCGTGGAGAGCGAAGCGAGCCCGCGAGGGGCCCTCTTACAGGCGCCGTGTACAGCTGATTTTCCCCTATTCATCCTCGGCTATTTCCGCCGGATCCTACTGCGCAGGCGCAGCGCCTGCGCAGTAGAGGGGGGGTCCTTATCCGCCGAGCGGAACTTTCTCGGCAGAACACCGGCTAGCACCAACAACATTCCTCAATCACAGAGATCACACCTTTCCCCATTCTGGTGTTTGATGTCAACATTAACTGAAGGTCCTGACTTGTATCTGCACGATTGTATGCATTGCACTGCTGCCACGATTGTCTGAATAGATTACTGCGTCAACAAGCAGTTGTACAGGTGTTCCTAAAGCGGAACTTTTTTGTCATTTTTTTTCGTCTTTCCATCAGTTAAATCTTCTGCCCTTGTTGTTGTTTTAACTTTGGATAGTAAAACATTTTCTTTCTGCCAGTAAATACCTTATAGAGTCCACCTCCTGTTCTTGCCTGGTAAAAAGCCTAGGCTTATGACATCATGCACAGCTCTCTCTCTCGTGAGATTTTGCCAGGAAGGGAGTGGGGATGAGTCACAAGAGGGCCCATGAGAGGTGCAGAGCTGGAGGTGTGCCTCTGTGAGTCTGTGTAAATCCAGGAAGTGAACAGGCAGCAGCTTCAGCTGCCCACAGTTCAAATGGCTGCATCCAGACTCAGTGGAGGGAGATTTCTGCAGCATATTTGGCAAGTAGAGAATCGCAGTATATATAAAATAATATGCAAAGTGGATGGAGGGAATCTTCAGAATGGCAAATATGTTTTTATTACAAATTATGTGAGCAGACTGCAGTTCCTCTTTAACACATTGCTTAATGAGTGAAGATGTGCATTAGAACTAGACACATTGTTCTCATTAAAAAAAAAAAAAATTACCACCAATGGAGAATCTGACACAAACATCATTTAAATATAAGATCCACTTTGATCTCCACATTTCTAAAAGTTATCAACAGGATTAGAATAGAATTCTAGGATGTATCACTAGAGGGGTCACCAGCAGGGGGGAGGAGGTCCCGATTCCTCTATAAAGATCTTCAGTTATCATTAGAGGAGTCACCAAAAGGAGAAAGAAGGTTCTGATTTCCCTATATAGATCTTTATATCACTAGAGGGCTCACCAGCAGGGGGAAGTAGGTCCTGATTTGTCTATACAGCTCTTTAGTTATCACCAGAAGGAAGGAGGTCCTGATTCTTCTGTATAGATCTTTAGCTATCGCTGCAGAGATCACCAGCAGGAGGTCCCATTTCTTCTCTATAGATCTTTAGAAGAGATCCTGATTCCACTATAGAGAGCTTTAGTTATCACTAGAGGGATCACCAGCAGGAGGAATTAGGTCCCAATTCCGCTATATAGCTCTTTAGTTATCAACAGTAGGAGGAAGGAGGTCTCGATTCTTCTATATAGGTCTTTAGTTATCACTAGAGGGAGCACCAGCAGGAGGAAGGAGGTCCTGATTCCTCTATATACAGTGGATATAAAAAGTCTACACACCCCTGTTAAAATTGAAGATTTCTGCGAGGTTAAAAAATGAGACAGATAAATTATTTCAGAACTTTTTCCACCTTTAATGTGACCTATAAACTGTACAACTCAATTGAAAAACAAACTGAAATTTTTTAGGGGGTGGGGAAGTAAAACTAAAAGAATGTGGTTGCATAAGTGTGCATAACTGGGGATGTAGCTGTGCTCTGAATGAAGCAATCACATTCAAACTCCTGTTAAATAGGAGTCAGTACACACCTGCCATCATTTAAAGTACCTCTGATTAACCCCAAATAAAGTTCAGCTGTTCTAGTAGGTCTTTCCTGACATTTTCTTAGTCACATTCTACAGCAAAAACCATGGTCCGCAGAGAGCTTCCAAACCATCAGAGGGATCTCATTGTTAAAAGGTATCAATCAGGAGAAGGGTACAAAAGAATTTTCAAGGCATTAGGTATACCCTGGAACACAGTGAAATCATCATCATCAAGTGGAGAAAATATGGCACAACAGTACCAAGAACTGGGCGTACCTCCAAAATTGATGAAAAGACGAGAAGAAAACTGGTCAGGGAGGCTGCCAAGAAGCCTACAGGAACATTAAAGGAGCTGCAGGAATATCTGGCAAGTACTAGCTATGTGGTACATATGACAACAATCTCCCATATTCTTCATATGTCTGGGCTATGGGGTAGGGTGGCAAGACAGTAGCCTTTTCTTACGAAGAAAAACATCCAAGCCCGGCTAAATGTTGCAAAAACATACCAGAAGTCTCCCAAAAGTACGTGGGAAAATGTGTTATGGTCTGATGAAATCAAGGTTGAACTTTTTGGCAATAATACCAAGATATGTTTGGGTAAAAACAACATTGCACATCACCAAAAGAACACCATACCCACCGTGAAGCATGGTGGTGGCAGCATCATGCTTGGGGGCTGTTTTTCTTCAGCTGGAACAGGGGCATTAGTTAAGGTAGAGAGAATTATGAACAGTTCCAAAAGTACCAGTCAATATTGGCACAAAACCTTCAGGCTTCTGCTAGAAAGCTGAACATGAAGAGGAACTTCATCTTTCAGCATGACAACGACCCAAAGCATACATCCAAATCATCAAACATAGCTTTGGAATAGCCCAGCCAGAGCCCAGACCTGAATCTGATTGAAAATCTGTGGGGTGATCTGAAGAGGGCTGTGCACAGGAGATGCCATCGCAATCTGACAGATTTGGAGTGTTTTTGCAAAGAAGAGTGGGCAAATATTGCCAAGTCGAGATGTGCCATGCTGATAGACTGGTACCCAAAAAGACTGAGGGCTGTAAGAGCCCTTTCACACTGGGGCAGTTTGCAGGCGCTATTGCGCTAATAATAGCGCCTGCAAACCGACCCGAAAGTGCCGCTGCTTGCATTTCAGTGTGAAAGCCCCGAGGGCTTTCACACTGGAGCGATGCGCTGGCAGGACGGTAAAAAAAAGTCCTGCCAGCAGCATCTTCGGAGCGGTGTGTATACCGCTCCTGCCCATTGAAATCAATGGGACGGCGCGGCTATACCGCCAGCAAAGCGCCTCTGCAGAGGTGCTTTGCAGTGGTATTTAACCCTTTCTCGGCCGCTAGCGGGGGGTAAAACTGAGGGCTAATAATAGCGGCGTTTTACCGCTGCCCCCCGCCCCAGTGTGAAAGGGCTCTAATAGAATAAAAAGGTGCTTCAACAAAATATTAGTTTAAGGGTGTGCACACTTATGCAACCATATTATTTTAGGTTTTTAATTTTATTTCCCACCACCTAAAAGATTTCAGTTTGATGTTCAACTGAGTTGTAGTTTATAGGTCACAATAAAGGTAGAAAATGTCCTGAAAAGATTTATCTTCGTCTCATTTTTTTTTTTTATATCAGAAACCTGACATTTTAACAGGGATGTGTAGACTTTTTATATCCATTGTAGATCTTTATATCACTAGAGGGATCACCAGCAGCAGGGAAGAAGAAGTCCCGATTCCCCTATATAGATCTTTAGTTATCACTAGAGGGATCACCAGCAGGAGAAAGAAGGTTCCGATTCTACTATATCTTTAGCTAGACCTCATTTAGATTACGGTGTCCAGTTCTGGAGACCTTACTTACAAAAAAGTATTCATAAGCTAGAATAAGTCCAGAGAAGGTCTGAGGGATAAAACATAACAGGAGACACTGCAGGAACTTAATATGTACAGTTTGGGGGAACGAAGTGAAAGGGGAGGCATCACTGAAACCTTTAAATAAAGTTCAGGAGGGCAGTATTTTCAATATGAAGCCAAGATCAACAACACTGGGACATGACCTCAAACTAGCAGGAAGAAAGTTTAAAACTAATCCTATAAAGCAGTGGTCATCAACCCTGTCCTCAGGGCCCACTAACAGGCCAGGTTTTATGTATTACCTTAGGGAGATGCAGACTAGAATACTGCAATCACTGAGCAGCAAATGATATCACCTGTGATGTATTTCAGTTATCTTGCAAACCTGGCCTGTTAGTGGGCCCTAAGGACAGGGTTGATGACCACTGCTATAAAGTATTATTTTACCCAAAAAGAGTGGTTGATGTTTGGAATAGTTCCAGTAGAGGTCAACAGTAAGTGGATTCAAACTTGCTTGGAACAACACATAGATCTATACTAAACAAAAAAAAATGGACTACTTTTTTCTGCCATCACTCTGTAAAGTACTCCCCCCCCCCCCTCCTAATATGACAGCACATGTACTTATGCCACGTACACACGAGCGGACTTTACGGCAGACTTTGCCCGGCGGACGGGATTTGGTCGGACAATTCGATCGTGTGTGGGCTCCAGCGGACTTTGTTTTCTCAAAAGTTGGACGGACTTAGATTTGAAACATGTTTCAAATCTATCCAACGGACTCGAGTCCGGTCGAAAAGTCCGCTCGTCTGTATGCTAGTTCGACGGACAAAAAGCCACGCTAGGGCAGCTATTGGCTATGAACTTCCTTATTTTAGTCCGGTGTACGTCATCACGTACGAATTCGATGGACTTTGGTTGATCGTATGTAGGCAAGTCCATTCATTCAGAAAGTCCGTCGAAAAGTCCGCCGTAAAAGTCCGCTCGTGTGTACGCGGCATTAGGGATTGGATGTTCAGGCACCCCATGAAGTCAAATGAACACAATTCTCGTCGGTACATCAACAAATGTGAAATCTACCAGTTCTGCAGCTAATGCAGTACAGGCAAGTCCCTGAGTTACAAACATCTTACTTACATACGACTCGTACTTACAAACCAGGGTTTCTCAACCAGGGTTCCTCCAGAGGTTGCTGGGGGTTCCTTGAGCAATGAACAATGTCTGCCTCTCAGATAAGTTCCCACTGACTTGAGATGTGAATAACACTGCGCTGACCCAATAAACAAAGGTTGAAGCGGCTACATACAAATATGACCAATATTCAAAACATGTAGTAAGTAAATGTAGCGCTAATAATGAACAAAATAAAAAGTGATAATATAATCAGTGGAAATGAACCACTGAGGCAAAAAAAAGTATAAAATGAGAGAAATTAAATAAATGAATGGAATTCAATGGTGAAATGTGGTACCACAATAAAAAAAAATAGTCCCATAATCAAAAATGTGCTACACTCTTCCCTACACTTGATTTTATCTTTCTACGTGATCACGCTATTTTAAACTGTTTTTTGTATTATTGGTGATATCCAATAAATGTATCATTTGATCTGCACCCTTGGCGCACTTTACACATTTTTTTCGAGCTTTACACATTTCCAGGACTCCCATGAGGTTTGGATTCTCCATCTTCCCCCCTGGTCTCTCCAGACTGGCAGTCGCGATTGGCGGAACATTCCCCTTGAGATCTGGGGCTCCTTGGACAACCACTTCCATCTTGGATCTCTAAGCCTGTCTGATTCGGTGTCACCGGCATCCGAATCCACCATTTCTGGTAAGCGTATTACATCTGTTTCCTGTTCAAGACCTTTAAGCTGATGATATACAGACCAGAACATCTCCCATTCATGTTGGACTCACTATATACATTTTTGATTTATGGGACTATTTTTTTTTATTGTGGTACCACATTTCACCATTGAATTCCATTCATTTATTTCATTTATACTTTTTTGCCTCAGTGGTTCATTTCCACTGATTATATTATCACTCTTTATTTTGTTAATTTTAGCGCTACATTTACTTACTACAAGTTCCCACTGACACCATTAATCTTTTTAGCTATCTATAACGGGGTAATTCTTCCCAATGACCACAAGTGTAAGGACCATTCTTCCCACCGACCATCACACTAATGTGTCATGGGTTGTAGACATAGTAATTTTTAGCAGGGGTACCCTGAGACTGGAAAGCTATTTCAAGGGTTCCTCTGTGTTGGAAAGGTTGTTACAAACGTAAGGAGTCAACAGGAAGTGAGAGGAAATCTCCCCCTAGGAAGGGAAATTTACTCCTGGAAGAGTTACCATGGGAAAAAGGTGTCTCCACTGAAGCTTTATCACCAATTGCTGTTTCCATGACAACCTATAATTTTAAAAATGGAATTGTCACAGGGACAGAAAGTGAGGTGAAATCTTCTGAACAGGGGCACAGACAGCAAAACAAAACTTTACAAGGGTGTTAACCCTTCTCTAATTCTATCCAAAAAACGTAAAAATAATTTTTTTTTGGCTGGCGCTACACTTAAAAAAATTTACCTGTTCCAACTTACGTAGAAATCCAACTTAACCCCTTTGGTGCCGGCGCCTCCTGGCCCTTTAAGAGGTTTCAAATGCCGGAAGGTAGGGGCGAGGATTACGTTAATGGGACGGCCGTGATTGGCTGTCACATGATCGGGAGCTTTCATAGAATACATTAAGATAAAAAAAAAACCTTCTGACTTTACAATCACTTTAACTACTTGCGGACCGCCCACCGCAGTTGTACATTGGTTGTTTGAAGTGGAATACAGCTGCCATAAACCGCAGTATCCTCAACAGTGGGTGGTCTGCTTTCAGAAAAAAGTGGTCTCTGCCGCGGATTGACCGCAAGATCACTTTTATCAGGGGCGGGAGAGATCCCCACCCCCCGCCACGCTCTGGTCATCTCCACCTCTTACCAGAGCAGTTGGTAGCGGCGGAGATGATCACGTCCGTGCACCTGACAGGCCTGAAAAGATGGCCCCCACTCGGCTCCATAACATTGGATGGCGGAAGCGATGTCAAACGTCACTTCCACCCAATTGTCTTAAAGGGGAACATTTTTTTTTTTGTAAAAGAAAAAGACATTTATTTATTTTTATTGAATTTTTGTGTCAGTGTGAGATCTGAGGTCTTTTTTGACCCCAGATCTCACATTAAAGGAGGTCCTGCCCTCTTTTTTCTTCTATTACAAGGGATGTTTACATTCCTTGTAATAGGAATAAAAGCGACCCAAACATTTTTTTTTTAAGGACAGTGTAAAAATAAAAAGTAAAATAAAAAAAAATTAAATTTAGCGCCCCGTCCCGCCGAGCTCACCGCACATGAAAACGGTGTTCAAACCACACATGTGAGGTATCACCGCGATCGGTAGAGCGAGGGCAATAATTCTAGCACTTAGATCTCCTCTGTAACTCAAAACTGGTAACCTGTAGAAATTTTTAAACGCCGCCTATGGAGATTTTTAATGGTCAAAGTTTGTCGCCATTCCACAAGCGGGCGCAATTTTGAAGCGTGACATGTTGGGTATCCATTTACTCGTGGTAACATTATCTTTCACAATATAAGAAAAAATTGGGCTAACTTTACTGTTGTCTTATTTTTTTATTTAAAAAAAGTGTATTTGTTTAAAAAAAAAATAGTGCTTGTAAGACCGCTGAGGAAATACGGTGTGACAAAGTATTGCAACGACCGCCATTTTATTCTCTAGGGTGTCTGAAAAAATATATATATAATGTTTGGTGGTTCAAAGTAATTTTCTAGCAAAAAAAAAAGATTTTAACTTGTAAACACAAAGTCTGAAAAATAGGCCCTGACCTTGCGTGGTTAAAGGGGTTGTAAAGGTTCAAGTTTTTTCACCTTAATGCATCCTATGCATTAAGGTGAAAAAACATCCAACAATGCCAGCCCCCCTGTTTTACTTACCTGACCCCTCAAAAGTCCCGCGCTCACTCCCGACATCCTCTTCGTCGCTCAGCCTGGCCGTTGATTGGCTAGAGTGGATTGATTGAAAGCAGCGCAGCCATTGGCTCGCGCTGCTGTCAATCACATCTAATGACGCGGCGGGGCCAAGTGATAGAGTGAGTGGCTATAGCCACCGGCTGTATCACGGGAGCGCGCCCGCAAGAACTAAACACCATGCAAGAGAGCTCTCATGAAGGTGTTTAGTTCTTGCGGAACGGAGCTGAGACAGCCGCAGAGGGACCCCAGAAGAGGAGGTTCGGGGGTCACTCTGTGCAAAACGAGCTGCACAGTGGAGGTAAGTATAACATGTTTGTTATTTTAAAAAAAACAAAAAAAACCTTTACAACCCCTTTAAGAACAAACCTACAGAACCCATCTTGTTTATAACTCGGGGACCGCCTGTACTAGAGTTTTGACCAAAGTGTAAAAGCATAATCAGGAGACATTCACAATACAGAATGAAAGAACCAGAGACACAAATGTTTTTCCCTCTTTTTTAAAGACTATAGCATCTCTAGTTTTCAAACATAGCAGAATATGGCACCTTTAAAAGAGTCTGTGTGAGAAGAGAGCAATAATAATATGCATTAATGACAGCGACAGAACAAGGTGAGATTAATAGTTTGTAGACTCCATCATTAAAATAAAAAGTCAGATAATTACAGTTTCTTTTTTTTTTTAAAACACTTGACATTCTAGAAATTTATACAGGCTCACTGAACAGGGGAGATTGAAATCTGTCCCACATGGCTGACAATACATCTAAGCTATGCAATTTCCCTGCATGTCAAGCCAACACACTTTAAGGCAGGGACTCCGTAAGGTGAAGGTCAGCCTAGTAATTACTTTTAACTACAGGTGCTTAACCAATAAGTCTAGGACAAGGCTCAACAATAAATTATTGTACTTTAAAATGTGTATTTGTCAGTATTTAAATCTGGAAAAAGCAAGGTGGAATTGATTTTGCCGACTGATGAGCTGGCAAATAACTGGCTACCTGGCAGAAATCAGGAGAGAAGCAACCCCCCCCCCCCCCCAATCCCCTTCCCCAACCATTCCTGTTTTCAGGTCCATAGAGATTGTGTGTGTTGCCCACACACAGGTCCAACCACGTTATAAGAATACAGCAGCAAAAGCGTCCTTATCCTGCAAGGTGGGGTTAAAGTTCACGCTGGCCAGCACAATGAAGTCATAGGGCACGCAGAGTCCAAGGTTTTTAATCTTCTGCACCAGGGTATGGAAAAAAAACAAAAGAAAAACAAAAAACACACAAAACCTTATAACAGTCATCCTTGATAGGATAAGCGAGATCATACCATTCCCGATTTAAAGGGAAGGTGCATAGCAACACAAATTGACTAGGGATGACAGGCTTTACAAAAAAAAAAAAAAAAAAGGACATAACAGCCTCCACCTTTCAATGGCAGCTTTAGATTTGAGATCCTTTTTTGTTAAAACATGCGGCAAAATCTTAAGTGTGAGGTATTGGAGTGATCGGAACTGTCAAGAATTTGTACTATGGGAGAAAACTTTGCTGCACCAAAACCCATCTGCAAAACTCCATTAAAAGCAGAGTTCCACCCAAAAATTGAACTTCCGCTTATCTCCCCCCCCCCCCCCCCCCGGTGTCACATTTGGCACCTTTCAGGAGGGAGGGGGGAGCAGATACCTATCCAATACAGGCATTTGCTGCCACTTCCGGCGATAGATCGGCACGGAATCTGCGGCGATCTATGCCATGTCCGGCCCCCTCCTCCGTCTTCTGGGAGACACACAGGTCCCAGAAGACAGCAGGGACCAATCATAAAGCGCAGAGTGACTTGCACATGCGCAGTAGGGAACCAGGCTGTGATGCTGCAAGGCTTCACTTCCCGATTCCCTTACTGAAGATGGCGGCGCCTCCACCTGTGAGCCGAGGGACGGGTCGGCTTCGGGTGAGGACATCGCTGGGGCGCCCTGGACAGGTAAGTGTCCTTATTTTAAAAGTCAGCAGCTGCAGTATTTGTAGCTGCTGACTTTTAATTTTTTTTTTTTCGGCAGAACTCTGCTTTAACATTATAGGTTTTTTAATAGGATGCATTTGAAATCAATGGATACTGGAGGGGAGGGGGTGGGACATTTCCAAATTGATAAACATAAAATGTCCAAGTAGTTATTAGCACCTCTTCTTTGTCATAAAGTGCTTTTACATGACAGTTGAATGTCTGAATGTATATATTTCTGTGGGTGACGCCATGGTATTATACACTGAATCACGCCCAAGGGGAAACCACTGATGACAGGATAGCAAATGAGCACCATGCAGAAAGCGGATGTGGGGATTTTGTGCCAAAAAAATTAAAGAATTTTGTTCAGTCATGTAGAAAAAAACAAAACATATGCAAAGGCTGTTGCATTATAGTAGCTGTTGGGGCCCCAAAAAAAAAAAAAGTTCCAAACCAAGGAATTTCCAAAAATGTTGTTAGACACTCCGCTCTACTGGTTTGATCCAGGCACTTTTAAGCAGCTGCAGCTTAACTTTGCAAAGCTGCACCCCCATCCCCCCCCCCCGTCTCCATTCAGTTACAGAAATGCCATGATAATATGTCATCTCTTTGGAAAAGTCTTCTCCGATTCCTATTCAAAAGTAAAGTCTTCTTTTCTAAAATACTTTCCAGAGTTAAGCACATTTACACATCCCCAAGAGCACTGAAAATACAATAACTCAAATATATAAAGCCATGTGTGGCCTTTCTGCAGCTTTAATGCACAAACTGAAGTATGTTAAGCTTGGATCTGAACTAAAAAGTCAAAATATAAACTGGAGGACATTTATGAAAACGCTTCCAAAAAGGTTACAGCCTACAAAGAGGATGGTGGCTGTCTCCATTGCTGGTCAGTTGTTGTACCACCACCAACCGCAAAGTCCAAAAAGCACCTATCATTATATAGTCTTGTCCTGGAAGTCATTCATACGCTTCCCCATACCTTTCTGTAGTTCTCTGCATACCCACCTCCTGTCTTCCCGAGCATGTTTGGTTTACTGCCCTCACTAAAATGGATATGAACTCCATGTAAAAACAGCCACTTTGGATTGGATTTACCAAAACTGGAGAGTGCAAAATCTGGTGCAGCTGTGCGTGGTAACCAATCAGCTTCCAGTTTTTTTTGTCAGTTTAAAGTGCAAGTTCACCTTTACAGAAAATCTGTAAGGTGAGCTTACACTGGACCCGCCCTCCCCATCCCCTCCGGTCCCGTTGTACCTGAGGCCGGCGATCACCCGCTAGGAGACATTGGGTCGCCACTTCACCGATCCAGGGATTTGAAATCGCTGCGGTTTTCACTCTTCTTCTCCCCCACTGACAGGACGGGCTAGGCGGGTTTTGATTGGTCGGCACCATGGACCAATTAGACGCCGACCAATTAGAATGAGAGAAAGGAGCGGCGCCACTCTGAGTGCAGTATGTCAGTTAAAATTCAAGTAAGTTCAACTCCCATTTTGGTGAGATATAATGTGCATGGCATAAGTAGCTTGGGCTCCTGTAGTCCAGCTGGGCAGCGGTGGTGGTCAGCAGTTCCCGGCAGCTCCGGTGGTTCCTGAGACTCCGAGGCTGAAGACGGTCACACAAGAAGCACGTCAGCTCGCATGCACGCTCCGAACGCGAGCTCAACCACGCCTCCCGTTCATCACCGCTGATGTGCTTGTTGTGTGACCGTCTTCAACCTCGGGAACCCCCGGAGCCGCCGGTAACTGCTGACCACCACTGCTGCCCAGCTGGACTACAGGAGCTCCAAGCTACTTATGCCGTGCACTTTATATGTCACCAAAATGTGAGTTGATCTTACTTTTATTAAACATTGAATTTTAACGGACATACTGCACTCAGAGTGGCGCCGCTCCTCTCTCTAACCCATATCCACAGAGTGGCTTCTGCTCTCTGCAGCTGGCTGTCCACAGATCAGAACCCCTAAACCCTGGTCTGATCTCAGCAGTGAATGAACTTTGCCTACTGGCACACCTGGACCTTGGAACTATTTCCATATCACACTAGCTGCGTTTCTAGCGTTCCATCTTTTTTCATTTTAATCTCAGACCAATTAAAATAAAATGCCTCCTATGCATACCTTTACGAGGTATGTTTAGGAGATTAAGCCGCTGGGAGACCCGATGTTTCCTTGTGGGTGATCGCTGGCCCAAGGTACAGCAGGACTGAGGGGGGGGGGGGGGATGGGATGGGATGGGATTGGGGAATGGGTCCAGTGTAAGTTCACCGTACAGATTTTCTGTAAAGATGAACTTACCCTTTAAAAATAAAGTTCAGGTTTCAAAATCATAATTATCTAGGTGGATGTAGCATCGGTTCGATGCTGCATCTGTCCCCCGCCGGCCCTAATACTGAGAACCGAGCGATCAAATACCGCCGATTGCTCCGTTCTCAGAGCTCTGGGCCACTCTGGGCCCCCTCCCACTGGAGTGCTGGCCTGTGGCAAGAGCGGCTCCAGGTGCCGGTCCAGGGTTGTGGGCGAATCCCGACTTTATTGCCGCGATCTTGCCCCAGCCTGGACTGGCTATGTGACTTCAACCCGCTGTCTGCTGAAAACAAGCTTTGGCTGTACTTCTCCTTTAATTGAACAAGCTGAAGTTGGAAGCTGATCAACTACAATGCACAGCTGCTCCAGATTGTGGGGTTCTATGTTAAAGCCTAACTCCATGTTTAATATCCCTTTAAATAGTTCATTTGGGACAAGCTGGCGCAAACAAATTATTTACAGAACAAGTCCTCTTGCTGCATGCGCTGTATTAAAGTGATTGTAGCTTTTTAAATTAGAACAACAAACATGTTGTTATACTTACCTGCTCTGCGAAATATTTTTGCACAGAGCAGTCCCCGAGCCTCTTCTTCTCAGGTCCCTTACTGGGGCCCCTGGCTCCTCCCCCTTTGCTGAGAGCACCTATAGCAAGCTGCTTGCTATGGGGGCGCACTCGTGCATGCTGGCTCCCAAGCCCCGCTCTGTGTGTCCATTGACACACAGAGCGCAGCTCGGCCTAGCTCCCTATTTACTGGCGGTGATTGACAGAAGCAGGAGCCAATGGCTCTCCCTGCTGTCTCTAAAACAATGAAGAGGGAGAGAGTCGAGAGAGCTGCTGCTCTCATGCACATCGCTGGATTGAGATCGGGCTCAGGTAAGTATAAGGGGGGAGGAGAGGGGCTGCATGCAGATAATGCATTAAAGTAAAAAAAAAAAAAAAACTTAAACCACTTTAACTGTACATAGCCTAAACGCTCAGCCCAACTATTTTGTTCTGAGAGTGGGAATTGAAGTCCCTTATGCACTGCCAAAACACAGCCCTGTATACTGTATGTAGCTGAGGCTACATACAGTTACTACAGCACCTGTTAGTGCTGCAAATATTTTGTTTGGGCCAGTTTGACCCAAATGAACTATTTTAAAGGAACATTAAATGTGGCGTTAAGCTTTAATCCTAAAACCTGTTTTGAACCAGTGAAATAAACTCTCTATTACAGAGCAAAATACTACAGTATGCTGCATGTGATCTCTCTACAGTATACCTAAAGGAAGACAAGAACCAATATTGTTGCGAATAAGAATCCAATCAGTCCAATTAGGGTAACCAGCAGGTCAAAATCAAGCAGGCCAAAACTCAAACAGCATGCACTTCCCATTTTAATTCATAAAAAAGTAAGAGCGAATGATGAATAATGAACCTATCTTGGTTACAGACTCTGTTTCAGGGGGTCAAGTGAGAATTTGGTCACAAGGCCAACCACCATGGGATTCTGAAGTGTTTTCGATATCAAGGTAATCATTTCATCTCTACTGTTACTTTCTTTCACTATTTTTAGTTAAAGTGAACTTGTTGTGAGAAAGGCAGAGGCGACCATTGTGGATCTCTCTTCAATAAAATGAAAATTCTTTTGCTTTAAAACTTGAATCGCTGACCTAGAGTAAGTACGCCGGTATGGACTTCCAACGCACCGCTGAACCTTTTTATCTGTATACTTGCTCCAGGCCAGTCATTTTAAAGGATAAGTTCACCGTTAAAAAATAAATGCACACTTTTTTGCAGGTAAAAATAAGCGCATTTATTTTTTTTCCTATGGAGCCTGCAGAGCATTGTACTTGTGATCAGATGGTGGGTGCAATGTCCAGCTCCTGCAGACTCTCAGGATAGCTGTCTACTCATACCTCATACGGGCAAGGCAGCTACCTGAGGGAAGGAAGATCGATGGACTAGAAGGATGCTCACCTGCGCCCCCTGCGGCTCATTTACAACTATAAGCCATCAGCTGCAATGGCTGAGGGTACTAATAGCATTCATTCACAGGTAACTGTGAATGAATGACGCGGCCGTGTGGGAGGAGTCTGGTACGGGAACGCTATTTTGGGGAGAAGATCCCTGGTCATGGTGGGATGGGAGGAGCAGGAAGACAGGCTGCAGATGCTCAAACATGTAACATGTTCTAAAAGTGAACTTATCCTTTAAAGTGTTACTGAACCCACAACAGTAAAATCAGTCTGTATCTGCAGTACAACACACTTGTTATACTCACTGTGGAACCCTAAGAAGTTAATCCTCCGCACTGTGTAAAAAAGGCTGTTTGATCGTACCCTCTTTCCCCAATAATTTCCTGATAACACAGAGTCTATAGAGTCAGGCTGCACATGCTCAGTTTGGTGTGTATTGCTAGAGAGGTTTTTTTTTTTTTTTTTTATTTCTTGGGAGGGTGCATGTGATCAGCACAGGGCCAATCAGCACTGTCCAGACAGAGGGTCAAGAGTCCTGCAGTCTCATAGGACAGTCAGAAAACTCCTCCTACAAGCTTTAACCAGTGCTTGGCTGTACACTAATAGAAGTCACAAGACCGCTCTAACTGCTGATGAGATAAGGTATATAGTAGTAAATATTTACTAAAATAATTGCACTTCCATGTTCTGTGTACTGTGGGAGACCAGATATAGTGAATGCAGGGTCCAGGGTTAAGTAACACTTTAAGTATTAAAGCTAGGAGTCAAACTGTGGCCCTCCAGCTGTTGCAGAACTACAAGTTCCATCATGCCTCTGCCTTTGAGAGTCAAGCTTGTAACGGTCAGCCTTGTAATGCCTTATGGGACTTGCAGTTTTGCAACAGTCAACATAAGTATTTTCTGAAGGACAGCAACAGCAGCCCCTCTATATCTCTCATAGCATTTTTTTTTTCCCGTTAAGGGAGACCCTGGATCTGCTTTGAGTAGTCTGTGATGATTAAAGTATTCCGCATACATATCAGCGAGCTAGCTCTAAAATGTGTCCAGGTAGAGATGTGAAGAAGCCAATAACACCATCATTTTAGAGTCACCTGTAGAAGAGATGTTTTCATGAATGTCCTCCATATAGCATTATATTATAATACAGCTCAGCAGGACCGCATGTGGCTAAAATGGAATAGAAAACAAAAACAAGAAGTGCAAAAAGCCCACATCATATCTGCAAGAAGACATGTAGTGTCGTAGGTAACACACATCCCTCAGAAATGAGCAATGCAGTTATGAGCGGTGATACCAGTTTGTTATCCGTTTTGACAGGTACATTGTGTGTTGGATATCGTTGCAGGTTAAAGATACTACGCCTTCCGTCTCCTCTCCTCTGAAAGTCTGTCTAGAAGGAAGCTGTGTTTATGGGGTGTACAGGTGCCTTTATTTGCCGGCAGCAGGGGGAGCAGCACTCCTAATTCCCACCCCGAGCACCAATAACACTGTGCTCACAAGGATTTGGTAACTGCTATGTGAGAACCCAGGTTTTCCTGCAGGTAATATAGGAGGTGCAGTTCATAATGTTCTCCTGACTCAGGAACCCGAATACTGTGACGCTCCTGAGGATAGATCTGTAAGAGAGGAAAGCACTTTACTAGTATATAACAAAACAGAGCAAATGGAGACATAATATATCATATATCAAAATGGAGAAGCATGATGGTATTTTAACCACTTGCTTATTGGGCACATATAACCCCTTCTTGCCCAGGGCAATTTTCAGATTTCAGCACTGTCACTCTTTGAATGACAGTCGTGCGATCGTGCTACGCTGTACCCATATGAAATTTTTTATTTTCTTCACACAAACAGAGCTTTCTTTTGGTGGTATTTAGTCACCACTGTTTTTTTTTTTTTTTTCTTTTGCTAAACAAACAAATAAAAGATGGGAAAATTTGCAAACAGGTAATTTTTCTCCTTAATTGATATGCGCTAATGAGGCAGCACTGATAGGTGGCACTGGTCAGCAGTACTGATGGGCACTGGTAGGTGGCACTGGTGGGCACTGCTTAGCAGCAGTGACTGTCACTGAGTGGGGCTGATGTCCCGTTTACACATTTTTTTCTCCTCATGCTTTCAGTCTGCCAGCTTCTGCTGATAGCTGATCACATGGTAAAGGGCCCAGGATCGGCCCTTTAGTCTGATCTGTAATTAGCTGAGTCCCAAGGACTCAGTGATGACAGAGAGCTCTGCCACATTTTATACAGCAAAACGCTATTAAAGGCTAAAGATGACTCACCACTGTTTGGTAGATACTCGTTAAAGTGTTACTAAACCTAAAAACGTTTTTTATCTTAATGCATTGTTTGCATTAAGCTAAAAAAAAACTTTTCGATTTGCCTGTGCACCCCCCCTGTGTGAAGAGTAAGAGAAGGGAGAAGAGATCAGTGCTGCATCTATTCTCCTGATCATCAGTGCCCCAATGATCAGTGCAACCCCAACAGTGCCCAGCAGTGCTGCCAATCAGTGCCGTCTCATCAGTAGTGCCAATCAAAGCCCATCAGTGCCGCCTATCAATGCTGCTCAGCAAGGGGAAAAAAGTACTAATTTACAAAATTTTATAACAGAAACTAGGAAAAATTTTGGTTTTTAAAATGCCCATTTTTTTTCTGTTTAGCAAAAAAAAAACCCAGTATTGATTAAATACCACCAAAAGAAACCTCTGTTTCACATAAAACGATAAGGCCATTTTCGCACTGAGGCACTTTACAGGCGTTTACAGATAAGCCCGAGAGCTTTCACACTGGAGCGGTGTGTGCTTGCAGGACGCTAAAAAAAGTCATCTGGGGTGGTGTATACACCGCCCTGCTCATTGAAATGGATAGGCAGCGTTGCTGAAGCGCCTGCAAAGCGATTCGGCAGCGGCGCTACACGGGTGGTATTAACCCCGCTTTACTGCCGACGCTCTCACCAACCCAGTGTGAAAGTAGCCTAAAAATTGTATTTGGGTACAGTGTAGCATGACCACGCAATTCTCAAAGTGTGAGAGCGCTGAAAGCTGAAAATTGGCCTGGGCAGGAAGGGGGTGAAAGTGCCCGGTAGGCAAGTTGTTAATAATTTGAATTACGTAAGAGCTACTATAGTTCTCTAAATTTTGCACCGTATTGGTAATGATGGTTATAACATCCACCAAGATTGCTTTCTTCAGCACAGTCCAGAACACTCACCTGTAAGTCATACGGTTTCCCGCTGCGCACCAAAAAGCTAAGCAGGATGCTCGTGTGAGCAAAGTGCACATTTTCATCCAGGAGACCATGCAAGAGGAGCAGACGACTTGGTCTGTAAGACATTATTAAAATACACTGTTTATACAATCCCATTCTGCATAGAAAATTGGTCAGTAATATACACAGGCTCCCAAAACAGTAATACATCAAATATAAAGTGTCAAAAAGAAAAAAAAATGAATTACAAACTGAAAATCTTTCAAAAATAAACATTATGTTGTATTTTCAGCTATTTTTTTTTTTTTTTTGCAAAAGACTTACTCTGAGGGGAACTTCTCAGCCTGCATCGCCACAGAACCCAGGTAATAACCATGCTCATTTTGGTCAGGGTGGCCCATATACCGCTCTGTATATCCCGTGTCGTAAAAGATCCAAAGTGTCACTGGAGCTCCAGCAATGGCCACCTGAGATACAAAGGAGAGACATCATTAAAGGAGAAGTTCACAAGTTCAAATTGTAAAATAAATAAATGCACATCTTTTTGCAAGTAAAAAAATGTGCATGTATTAATTTTTTTTTTTTACTAGGAGCCTGCAAGGCACTCCACCGAAGATCAGCAGATCACGAATGCAATGCAGGGTGTCTTGCAGAATACAAGTGTAAGCTGTCTGCTCAAACCTCATACAGAAAGGCAGCTAGACTCTGACAGGAAGCATCAATGAACTGCCTAGAACGCTCAACAGCTCCCTGGTAGTTCATTGAGAACTACAAGCCGACAGGGGAAAATAAAGGCTGCCGTTACTTGTAGTTCTCCCATTCACAGGACTCTGTGAATGAATGATGCGGTCGGGTGGGAGGAGCCCTGCAGGGCCATGGTTTTTTTTTGAAATGTGTGACAGCGGATGCAAGGAGAAAATCCCCCGCTTGATGTTATAACGGGAATTGGGAGGGGTTGCTGCAACAGTAACATGTTACACCCTGAATATGGGTGTAACATGTTACAAAAGGTGATCCTATCCTTTAAATCAGCGGTCCCCAAATTTTTTGGCACCAGGAACCAGTTTCACGGCAGCCAATTTTCACAGGGATGGGGGAGGAGGGGGGTTGGGGATATACACGAAATCTGTACTCAGCCCGCCTTTACAGCACAGTCCTCTCTTTATATGAGTGTCCTCAGTTTCCCTTCACATCACAGCCCCCCTTTATAGTGCAGTCCCCTTTGCATTAATATGCATTAATAATAATTTACATTATTGTAACAGGGACTGCTCTGTAACAGGGGCATTGTGGTGCAAAGGGGACACTGTGGTGTAAAAGGGGACACTGTGGTGTAAAAGGGGACACTGTGGTGTAAAAGGGGACACTGTGGTGTAAAAGGGGACACTGTAATGTATAGAGGACTCTGTAATGTAAAGGGGACACTGTGATGTTAAAAGGACACTGTGATGTAAAGAGGACTGCACTGTAATGATTACAGTGCTCCTTTACAGTGCAGTCCCCTTTATATTACAGTGCCCCTAGCAATCACACCCTCCTCCATCACAGTGCCCCTGCAGTCTGCACCCCCCCTTTCCTCTCTAACATGGCACTTCCCCATTCTAATGTCTGCCCCCCCGGCACAGGACTCCTACCTTTGGCTGGGCAGAGGGTCCCCCCAGCTCCCCCACCCACCCAACGAGGTCATCCTATTAGCAAAGCAGGGGGTGGGAGGAGCTCTCCATTCCGATCTGCAGCTCCTCCCACTCCCTGCCCTGCTGATTGGATGACATTGTCAGCCGGGTGGGTGGAGGAGTCGGGAAGAGGACAAACAGGTCAACTGCAGTCTGTGATAGCCCTGTGCGGACCGCGGTTGATGCTCATCTCCTGCTGCGTAGCCCGGAGACGTGTATCAACAAAAATACAAATCAATATTATTCAAAATACAGAGATACAGTTAGTTGTCACTATGGCACAAAGCAAGACATTCAGAGATATTTACTTTAAATATGTCAGGTCGCTGGATCAAGGCCATAAGGGAGAGGTAACCTCCATAAGACCAGCCATGGATTCCAACTCTGTCGAGGTCTATGAAGCTGTGCTTGGCAGCCAGATACTGCAGCCCCTCCACCTGATCTTCTATCTCCACTTGGCCCTAGAAATACCAATAATTGAAGGGAAAAGTGTGAATAAGAATGAGATAAAAGGAAAAGAGGAAAAAAATGTAGCTGGACATGTTCAATCCTAAAAACACATGTTGCATTTAAAAATATATCAGAGATCATGGGCAGGTGTGCAAAGCTGTACTATAGAGAGACTAGACAGAACTTATAAGATAAATCAATAAATTTCGGGTAATTCGGTTGTCTGCGAGCTGGTTGGTAAGTAGTCTTGGGTTTTTTTTCCTGGGCATTCCCCAGGCTTTGTTGTTACCATTTCCACTGGTTCGCCTGAGAAATGATCTGGCCGGCTGCTCGCATAGGCGATCAAAGAGTGCGTTCCCTATGGAGAATTTTTAAGTACCGTAGTTTGTCACCATTTTAAAGAGTACGCGCTATTTTAACGCGTGATATGTTAGGTATCTCTTTACTCAACGTAACATCAACTACCACATTATACAAAAAAAATTGGGGTAAATATTGTGTTTTTTTTTTTTTTAATTCATTAACCGGTTGCCGCCCGCCCACCGTCATATTACGTGATGGACTTTGAGCGGGGATATCTGAATGATGGGTGTAGCTACAGACATCATTCAGATATTGCCGTTTTCAGCCGGTGATTCCCTACACCATAAGAACAATCATAGCGGCTGTTCTACTGCTTGATAGTTCTTACGGGAGGCGAGAGGGGACGTTCCCCCCCCCTCCTGCCACCCCCCGGTGCTTCTTCCGACTCACCGCTACGATCGGTGAGTCGGACACAGGATCTGCCGGCCCCGGATGTTGATCATAGAGATTTCTGGCGGACCAGATGGTCACTGGTGTCTCTATGATCGTCGGAGGCCGGGCGCGATGTTATGACGTCATGCCCGGCCTCTCCATTAAAAAAAAAAACGGCGCCGCCTCGGCTGGGGAGCGGTGATCGTTTTTTTTTGTTTTTTTTTTAATTTCAGGCTTCCCAGCCTAGTGGTGAGATGTGGGGTCTCATTGACCCCATATCTCACTATAAAGAGGACCTGTCATGTCATATTCCTATTACAAGGGATGTTTACATTCCTTGTAATGGGAAAAGTGATCAATTTTTTTTTTTTTTTCAACAAAGTGTCAAAATAAAAAAAAGAAAGTATAATTAACAATAAAAAAAAATATTTTTGCCAGAAAAAGCCTGGTCGGCATGTGTGAAAATCAATAACTTAACTGCTACGCTACATTAATATAATCTTAATCATCAATATCACAAAAATAAATAAATATAATAAATTAATCGTGATCGTAATATAAAATGTATGTCGAATATAATCTGTATAAGATAAATTTTTTGCAAAGATAATTTTGCAAAACTCATACAGACTTAAACCCGGGCACTTCCCACATTTTTAAAAAGTATTTAAAATGATATTAGTTGCCTACTTAATTTTAACAGTTCGGTAATTAATTTTATTGAAAAGTATGGAAATGGTCTGTTATTTGTCATTCACATATGTGCCCAGACGTACACTTGAAAAGAAGGAAGCACTTCCACTCCACCTCTCCCCCCTTCTTACCATCTTGTACTTAAATGCGCCTTCAAACTTCAAACCACGGTGACAAGAACCACGGTTATCAAGGACTACAACTACATAACCAAGAGAAGCGAGGGTATTCAGCCGGAAATATTTCACTCCCTTAAATCGATTGTTAACTAGTTGAACCTGGGGAAAAAAATAAAGGAAAAAATAGCATTATATAAGATTATATCTACTGCTCTTGTACATTAATGAGACTCCCTTTTCCTTCATGTCATCCGTCCACCTCAGCCAACCAGAGGCCGTATATTAATTCATAAAATATGAGGCTTCCTGTGAATGGCAGAGCAGTGCTCAGTCCGACTCGATTTTGTTCCAGGAGTGGGACAGGAAGTCCCCGTACCGGAACACAGCGTTGTATACTGAATGTAGCTCATGCTCAATACAGTTTATACAGCAGCTGCATGCGTTAGTGAAGGACGTTAAAGTGATTGTAAACGATCACCTTGTAAAACAACCAATTCAGTTTAAAATAGAAATGAAAGGCAAAACACTTGTGTATAGATATAAAACATCATTATAAATACCTTTTTTTCCCCCATTTTTAAAAGTAACCACATTCCCTCCGTTCTCAACTGCATAAGAGCTGGGGGGGGGGGAGAAGCAGCAGCAGCACACTGAGCTTCACAGTAAATGGCTGTGCAGTGGGGGCGTGTCAGGACAAGTCTGATCACTGGCGGAGAGCTCACTGAGTTGTCAGCATAGCTAAAGAATTGACCACTGAATGCTCCCCTGCTTAGCGTGGTCAGTTTTTAATAGGAAAGCAGAGGGACTGGCAGGAACAGCAGGGATTTCACTCAGAGGAAGCAATACAAAGAGAACCGGAGACTTTCTCATATAAGTACATGGTACAGCAGCCACATATCAGGAATATGACGTTTTGGGGTAACAAATGCTTTAAAGGATGTAAACCTTTTTTTTTTTTTAAAAAACAAACATGTCATACTTACCTCCTCTGTGCAGTTAGTTTTGCACAGAGTGGCCCCGATCCTCCTCTTCTGGGGTCCCTCAACGGCGCTCATGGCTCCTCTCCTCGAGTGCCCCGTCGGAGAAGTGCTCTCCCTCCGGGGGCACCGTGTCCTGCTGCTGTGTCCATTGACAGACAGCAGGACTCGGCTCCGGCACCGGCTCCCACGTCATTGGATTTGAATGACAGCAGCGGGAGCCAATGGCTGCGCTGCTATCAATCTATCCAATCAGGACCCGAGACACCGGCTGGAGCTCAAACAATTTCCATGATTTACAGTCATTGAAAAAGAACTACCGTTTTTAGCGCCTTAAAGTCACTGGTAGTATTAAATGTTATCAGGTGTATCACTCACCTGTATACTGTAGGTTGCCTTTAGGAACTGACATGCCCATTTTTTTATACATGTGGCTCCATCTCTATATTCAGTTTAAGAAAATCAGCTTCAGATATTACTTTGAATAAACATTCTCACCTGTGGTCCTCCATAAATGTAAAGGACAGTAGGGTATTTCTTCCCTGGCTGTAGCTGATGAGGTCGATACATCATGCCATAAAGAGTAAATCCCGTCCGACTGGGGAAAGAGAACATTTCTGGGGCGACATACCCAGGGACAGCTCCTGAGGAAAAGAAAAAAGGTAAACGAGGTGTAAATGTTCAGGAAACAGGAACTGTGCTTTACAGTCAGCTACAATCGTTAGATACTTGACAATTACCCTCCCTTCTAGATTGTAAGCTCTAACGAGCAGGGCCCTCTGATCCCCCTCCTGTATTAATTTGTATTGTAATTGTACTGTCTGCCCTCATGTTGTAAAGCGCTGCGCAAACTGTTGGTGCCATACAAATCCTGTATAATAATAATAATAATAATTCCAACGTTATTGGTGTTTGTTTGCAGGATCTTACAGCTGGGATCTATTATTGCAGTTAATAAGCCATTCTCCCTATGACCAAAGACAGCAAATATTTAGGCATCTTACCCGGTGACTCAAGAAGTGTGGCCCAAAATTCCTTGTCCCTCTGGGAGGGATCGGGCCCAGTGCCTTTTATTTTAAAAAGATGTACTGCATGTGGAAGGGTTTGGCTGCTGAAACGGCTGATGAACATATCGCAGTGCTGCATGGAAGATAAAACAGAATGCCATATTGGTCCAGGTTACACACAGCTTAAATAAAATTTTGTGGAAATTAACATTTTGTTTCCTCTTTTTTTTTTTTTTTTTTTTTTTAAAGATAGGTTTATAAATTTTTATCAAAACAGTACATAAAAAATATGCAGAAAAAAACCCAAAAAGTGCAACAAACAAATCTAACAATGAATCACTGAATACAATACCCAAGCTCTACTGCTGGTGATGCTATCCAAGGCTAAAAAAAAGGTGATCATGGCTGGGATGTGCAGTTCCTCAATATAATAGATACAAGTTGGAAACGTTGAAAATATTTACTGGCTACACAAGTATATCCAGTAAAACAATGCTACATGATCCAACCGCCGTGGCCTTACTCATAGGATGACATCGGCAGGAGATCATGCTATCAGCAGGGCAGGGAGCGAGAGGAGCAGCAGGGCAGGGAGTGGGAGGAGAGAGGAGCAGCGGGGCAGGGGGCGAGAGGAGCAGCGGGGCAGGGGGCGAGAGGAGCAGCAGGGCAGGGGGCGAGAGGAGCAGCAGGGCAGGGAGCGGGAGGAGCAGCAGGGCAGGGGGCGAGAGGAGCAGCAGAGCAGGGAGCGAGAGGAGCAGCAGGGCAGGGGGCGAGAGGAGCAGCAGGGCAGGGGGCGAGAGGAGCAGCAGGGCAGGGGACGAGAGGAGCAGCAGGGCAGGGGGCGAGAGGAGCAGCAGGGCAGGGGGCGAGAGGAGCAGCAGGGCAGGGGGCGGGAGGAGCAGCAGGGCAGGGGGCGGGAGGAGCAGCAGGGCAGGGGGCGGGAGGAGCAGCAGAGCAGGGAGCGAGAGGAGCAGCAGAGCAGGGAGCGAGAGGAGCAGCAGAGCAGGGAGCGAGAGGAGCAGCAGAGCAGGGAGCGAGAGGAGCAGCAGAGCAGGGAGCGGGAGGAGCAGCAGGGCAGGGGGCGGGAGGAGCAGCAGGGCAGGGGGCGGGAGGAGCAGCAGGGCAGGGGGTGGTAGGAGCAGCAGGGCAGGGGGCGGGAGGAGCAGCAGGGCAGGGAGCGAGAAGAGCAGCATGGCAGGGAGCGAGAAGAGCAGCATGGCAGGGAGCGAGAAGAGCAGCATGGCAGGGAGCGAGAGGAGCAGCAGGGCAGGGAGCGAGAGGAGCAGCAGGGCAGGGAGCGAGAGGAGCAGCAGGGCAGGACAGAGAGTGGGAGTCTTTACATATTAAAGCGGAGTTCCAAACTAAAGTGGAACTTCCTCTCACTGGATTCCTCCCCCCCTCCGGTGCCTCAATTGGCACCTTTCAGGGGGGAGGGGGATGCAGATACCTGTATAATACAGGTATCTGCACCCACTTCCGGGAATAGCTAGCCGCAGCTAGGCGCAAATGCCCGCCCACCCCCGTTGTGTTCTGGGAAATACACAGTTCCCACAACACAACGGGGACCAGTGTAGACACGCAGCGCGACTCGCGCATGCGCAGTAGGGAACCGGGCAGTGAAGCCGCAACGCTTCACTTCCTGATTTCCTGACCGAGGATGGCGGTGGGGACAGCAAAGAGACGAGCGATCGATCAGCTTCGGCTGCCGACATCGCTGGACCCTGGGACAGGTAAGTGTCCATTTATCAAAAGTCAGCAGCTGCAGTATTTGTAGCTACTGGCTTTTAATATTTTTTGTTTAAGTGGACCTCCTCTTTAACAAGCAGGTAATCGCCCTCTTGTTAGCATTATAAGTTGGGCAGCTCCAACCCTCCCGTCCAGATCTGCAGCTCCTCCCGCCCTGCTGATAGGATGACATTGTCAGTGGGGTGGGAGATGACACACAGGCTGATAACTGCCTCTGCCCAGCCGAAGGTAGAGCGGTGAGAGAGAGGCAGCAATTAAAAGGGGGCATTGTGATGTTAGGGAGGAAAGGGCTGAGGACTGACTCAGTGAAACCCCAAAATGGAACGTTAAATACATTTGCGATAATGAACCAAAGAGCAAGAATTATTTTAACTACTTGCAGCCATATCACGTACCTGCTACGTTATTCGGGATGATATGCAGCTGCGGGTATCACCCTGGTGCCGTTTTTTTAGACAACAGTCGACTCTCTTGTAATAGCAATCGAAGTGGCTAAGTAGCCACTGGGCTGCTATTAAAAGCAGTGGGAGGGGCCGTCCGCCACCTTCCACGGCTCTCCCTTCCCACTGGGAGATCCAAGCTAACAACAGGTATGTCCGCCGACTGGCTGGAGACCCATACAAAGCCGGAATCAGCTTTGATTGGGTCTCCGCTATGGTAACCCGGGAAGCGATGACATGACTTCACTTCCGGTTTACCTGGCTGTCGTCAGCAGCATTTATTGGTAATCGCAAGTATTCAAAAACCCCGATCTTGGCGTTTTGAATGCTTTCAAGTTCAAAGGAGGGATGTGAGGGTCTTATGGACCCCACATCCCTCCATAAAGAGTACCTGTCAGGTCCCTTATTGCTGTCACAGGGATGTTTACATTCCTTATGACAGCAATAAAAGTGATAAAAAAAATTAAAAGCAACAGTGTAAAAAGCAAAAAATAAAATAAATAAATATTTTAAATGCCCCTGTCCCACAGGTGCTAGCACACAAAGGCGAATGTGTGCGTCGGTCCCGCACACACGCAAAAACAGTGATCGTCCCACGCATGTGAGGTATCCCTGTGAACGTCATATTATGGGCAGTAATTCTAGCACTAGACCACCTCTGTAGATATAAAGTGGTGACCTGTAAAGGCTTTTAAAGTACTACAGATAGTAAAATGTACGTCGTTTGTCACCGCTGCGCGGGCGTGCGCAATTTAAAAGCATGACATGTTTGGTATCTATTTACTCGGCATGACATCATCTTTTATAATTTACAAAAAAAAATTGAGTTATGTATTGTGTTTTCTTGCATTAAAATTAAAAAAAAAAAATTTAAATTTTCTCCAAAAATTGCGTGCAAATACCGCGTGACCTAAAAAATTGCAACGACCGCCATTTAATTCTCTAGGGTCTCGGCTTTAAAAAAAATATATATAATGTTTGGAGGTTCTAAGTAATTTTCTAGCAAAAAATACAGCAATATAGCAAATGTCAGAAAAAGGCTGGGGATGGATCCGCTCAGCGGAGTCTGCCAGCTCAGAGGGAGATCGCTCCGTTGATCTCCGCTGAGCCGGAGGATGACAGGTCCGTCTCTGCTCACTGAGCGGGGAGGGACCTGTCAGAGCCCCGCTGATTCCTATGGGAAGATCGTATGAAAATGGACAGCGTGTCCGTTTTCATCAGATGTCATCTGCCATACGTCTGTCTTAAGGGGATCTGATGGCAGGTGGGTATCAGTGGACATATCTCCGCTGACACCCGGATGCCCATAGAAGTCAATGGGTGGCCCGCTCGAATCCGCGTGAAAAAGGGACAGGTGGATCCAAGCGGGCTTGTCATGTGAAAAGGGCCTTAAGCATATGTCAAGGTAAAAAATACATGCGCATTTACCTATGTTTTATCCCTTTAAACATGTTGCATATACAGAAAAATAACAGTTGATATGCCGGAAATATAGTAAAGTGACTGTAAAGGGTTTTTTTTATTTTTTTTATTTATGTCATACTTACCTCCACTGTGCAGCTCGTTTTGCACAGAGTGGCCCCGAACCTCCTCTTCTGGGGTCCCCCGGCGGCTCCTCCCCGCATCAGATAACCCCCTAGGAGAATCACTCTCCCAGGGGGTTACCTTGCGAGCGCACTCCCGAGTCCAGCATTTGCATCCTTAGCCGCCGAGCGCTGGCCTCGGCCCTGCCCCCTGGCGCCTGCATCATTGGATTTGATTGACAGCAGAAGGAGCCAATGGTTGCGCTGCTATCAATCTATCCAATCAACAGCCGGGACCTCGTGGAGAGAGGGAGAGCACGTCACCGCCAAGAGGAATCCGAGGCACAGGTAAAACGGGGGGGGGCTGGGGGGTGGGGTGGGGTGCGGTCACTGCCAGGTGTTTTTTCACCTTAATGCATAGGATGCATTAAGGTGAAAAAACACGAGGGTTTACAACCCCTTAAGCCCCTACCTTTCTCTTTGACAGCACTGTGTATTTGTGGCTCTAAATTGTTAAGCATAGGGTGTCAGCCCTGCCTACTTCAGTTATGATGCATTACAAAGAACACAAACCTCTTCACCAAAACCCTTGCTTGCACACAGGCAGAGAGCACAAGAAGTTTACAACTCACAACATTTGTGCCCAAATAAACAGGTAATATTTGCACTTATTGAAGAGATATAACAAAAAAAACATTCAATGGTATGCTTAGCAGACCAAAAAGGGAGAGAATAAGGGAAGTCCGTTGTTTGGGTTTACATACAATTTAATGAAGCATCTTACCTTACTAACGCAACAGGAATGGGAAAAGCCCAGGTCCGTGAGTCTCGTCACCTCTCCAGGAGTCTCATAGCTGGTAACATACAAATGGTGTTCTAGAGGGGTGTCTTTTGTAGCCTCAAAATAGACCAACTTATTGATCTCATCCACGCGAATCTAAATAGAAAAGCAAAGTTATTGTGAATCCCAAGTAATGAAATATAGCTAGACAATATACAGTGGACATTTACAAGGGATGCAACGGGTGCACATCAGGGATTAAGAAGTATACAAAAGGTTTGCAAATATGCTAGAAATACAGCTGATGCAGGTAAAAGTATTTTTTAAACAAGGTGGCCAGATAGCATACAACTCATAAAAAACAGCCAATACCAACAGAAGTCAACAAGTGGGTAGAAAAAGAGAAAAAAAACATGTAAAAACATATTAAAGAAGATAAAATAGAGCCCTTACTGCCAGTGCAGAGGGGTACCGCCAACAAGGGGCCATCCTAGAGGCACAGACTATAACCCAGATCTCTGCTGCGTCCCCTTTTAAAAAACGCTGACTATCTCCTGAAAATGCTAGTTGATTGGTTTACTCTAACTTTAAAGGGGTTGCAAACCCTTGAGGTTTTTCACCTTAATGCATTCCATGCCAGAAAGGGAGGGGTGATGAGTCATAAGAGGGCCAATGAGAGCTGCAGAGCTGGAGGTGTGGTCTGTGTAAATCCAGGAAGTGAACAGGCAGCAGCTTCAGCTTCCCACAGTTAAAATGGTTGCAGCCAGACTGAGTGGATGGAGTTTTCTGCAGCATATTTGGCAAGTACAGAACCCCAGTATATTTAAAATAATATGCAAAGTGGTTGGAGGGAAGCTTCACAATGGCAAAGATTTTTTTATTACAAATTATGTGAGCAGACTGCAGTTCCTCTTTAAAGTTGCTTTCTCTGTATAATTTGTGATGAGGGTCACGGTTATGACAAGAAACTTACAGTGGACCCATGTCTGCCAAGAACCTCCCATTCTCCGCTGGTCACCGCCACTTCCTCCTTTATGGGGCACCTAAAGTCACCTGTAGGTATCAGAGAGTGGTAAGTTATTACTAAGACTATATACTGAACTTACAACAAAAGAACACCGCTCTAGGCAGACGTCTCATAATGCATCCCACCTGCTAATGAAAACAGGTGCTGGCTCTGCATGTAGGAATGGATCGAAGAAAAGACTGGACGGCCGCACTCTGTTGACACCTTTACTGAAGACGGTTTAAAAAGTCTTCTTTTACAAAGACATCAGAGGCACAGGATCAATGAAAAGATGACAAGTCTGTGGGGTGCTTAGTCATAGCTATGCTTAGTCACACCCCATAGTGGTGTGAAACATGTCAGCTTTTCATTGATCCTGTGCCTCTGATGTCTTTGTACCAGAAGAATTTTTAAACCGTCTTCAATAAAGGTGTCAACAGAGTGCGGCCATCCAGTCTTTTCTTCGATTCATATATACTGAACTTACAGAAAATTATTTTTAGCGACCAAACATCAACCAGAAACAACTAGAAACAATGGGCCTTAATATTGAACACATCAGTTGGGAGATCTGCCTCCTTCCATACTGCTAACAAACCTCCGATCATATCCTCCACCGATACAGTAAAAGGAAAATCTGAATATTGCGAGGGAGCATCATGAAGAGAATGTTTAGTGGTTCAATGCATGCTTTTTTATTCATTATTTTCAGGGCTAATTTTTTTCTTATAATTGAATAGATATTCGTCCTTGAATTCTATAGTCTTTTATTCAGCAAGCAGGAGGAACTTTATGCTTCTTTTTCACATGCTATACAGTTTCTGGTTACCACAGTGGTCTAAAAAGCATGCAGCTTCAGCTAAAGTAGTCAGACATGTGACTTATCCTTTTTATCAGACAAGCTATGCATTAGAGATCTATAATAATATATGGATATGTATAGTGAACTTTAAGAGACACAAATAGTACAGGTTAACTTACTGAGCCCTAACAGATCAGCTCCTGCCCTACCAGTACCAGCTCCTCTCAACAGGCTGGTGATCCGATAAAGGTGCCGAAATTCTGTCTTGCACTCGGAGGCAAAGAGGAACTGGATCTCATCCTCCCGGGTTTGCGGAAAAAAGTGCAAGATGTCATGAATCTGCAGTAGAGAATAAAGAATGAGAAAAAAAAATAGTTTAGAGACCACCACTTTGAAAATGGGAATATTCAACCTAATCACAACTGCAAGGAAAGGTTCAGTGTGCATAAAGCAGATTTACATTACTAGATTCAGACAAGGAACAGAGAGGGCACACCAACCTAGCACAATACCTTTGTGATGGCTTTATTAGTGTTAAAAGAAGAGATGTATACTAACAAACAACATCAGCAATAAGGTACATCAAAGTCCTTGAAACAGCCTGGTCATCCAGACAAGTCCCAGGCGCGAGAAGACCGTCCAAGCAGCTGACGTGTTTCCAGGGGAGATCCCCGAAGCTCTGAGGAAGAGGGGATCTCCCCTGGAAACGCGTCAGCCGTTTGGACCGTCTTCTTGTGCTTGGGACTTGTCTAGATGACCAGGCCGTTTGAAGTACATTGTGGACTTTGATGTACCTTATTGCTGATGTTGTTTGTTAGTATACATCTCGCCATCACAAAGGTAATGTGCTAGGTTGGTGCACCTTCTGTCTTGTCTTTGCAGTATTTCTTCTGGGTTTCCCCGGTCTGTAGGAGGGAGCAAAGCCGATGCAAATATTGCACTAGCCAAAGATGTCTGATTGATTTTTGCCACTGCACTTCTTTTGAGCGCAGGAGATTGTTCCTTTTTTGTCTAGTCAGCATAGGTGTTAGGAAGGGGGAGGAAGCATATTAAAGTGATTGTAAAGTCTCGCTTTAAAAAAAACATGTTATACTTACCTGCCCTGTTCAGTTGGTTTTGCACAGAGCAGCCTGGATCCTCCTCTTCTTGAGACCCTCTTTGCTGCTCCTGGCCCCACCCTCCTGACGAGTGCCCCCATAGACCAGCAGCTTGCTATGAGGGCACCCGAGCTGAGCTGAAGCCCTGTGTGTACAATCAGACACACAGCTGCCGTTCGACCCCACCCCTCTCTCTCCTGATTGGCTAACTGACTTTGATTGAAAGCCACGGGAGCCAATAGCACTGTGGCTGTGCCCCAGCAAATCAGGAGGAGAGTCCCGGACGGGTGAGGGAATTGTGGACATCGCTGGATAGAGAAGGGGCTCAGGGTAAGTGTTGGGGGGTGCTGGGGGGCCTATTACATTAATGCATTAAGATAAAAAAATCTTTTGCCTTTACAATGCCTTTAAGACAAGCTAGGTTTAGTCTGGACTTCTACTTTAACCCCTTTATGCCTAAGCCTTTTTCTGACATTTGTTGCTGACAAGTTAAAATTACTAGAAAATTACCTACAATCCTTAAATATATATATATATTTTTTTAGCAGAGACCCTGCAGTTTATCAATTTTAATGTAAAAAGATTTATAAGCTGTGGGCACTGGGGGGGGGGGATGATGAACTATTTTCATATTACTGGGTTTAGTAACACTTTAATGCCTTTCTGTGCTGTAGCACACATCAGTAAGTGAAGTGCAGTAGCTGAGCAGCTATTTTTCAATCAAAACCCAAACAAACTGATATCTTATCCCATGACCCCCTAAGGGATTTTAATAACATACATTTATCCATATATCTGTTGTCTCCTCGTATATCACAAGTGGTGCTATGGAGTCTGATGTGGATTCTGACAGTCGATGGTGCTCCGATAGGTCTTTAAAGGGTGCCACGAACAAGGAGGGTGGGATGAGGACAATCTGCAGACGTGTCTGTGGACGATCTAGTAGGATAGCCCAGGCACTGCAAATAGAGACAAGAAAAGTTAGAAGATACATAGAGTATGGCCTGTGCACTGCACTACCACATATACAGGGGTTGATTTGCTAATGGCAAATAGACTTTGTTTTTTTGCAAAGTGCAGTTGCTCCAGAGCTTAGTAAATGAGGTAAAGCTTCACTTTGCAAAGACTACCCAATCCTGTGCAAGAAAAAAAAAAAAAAAAACATTTAAGCTTGCACATAATTGGATGATGGGAGTCAGCAGAGATTCTGCTCATGTATTAAGCTCTGGAGCAGCTGCACTTGCAGAGAGCACAGTCTATTTTCCTTTAGTAAAAGAACCCCATAGTCTCTACAAACCCTGTACTACATCCATAGCAAGCCACCGGCATGGAGGCTGCAATTAAATTTCTCTTCCTGTGAAAATGCTAGTTACTTGGCTGTCATGCTAAACCTTTGTTTTAAATACTTTCAGTCAATTACTCACAATAAGTGTATAGCTAAAGGCTTTTCTGATTGAGTTACCATTCTGGAACACATACTGTATAGCAATGTACTGAAACCAGTAGGCAATATGACAGTCAAGGAACTAGCATTTCCATCATGACAGATTTCCTAACAACCGTGACACAGACTATAGGCGCTCGGTCATATGTGTTCCCGCAAGACGTTTAGCTTGCTGGCCTGACCCAGTCCAGGATGGAACTAAAAGAAAAAAGCTATGGAACCAGAGATCCCAGTAGGGAGCTAGGTCACTACTCCTACACTAGGCAGACAGAACTGGATTGCTTATGCAGAGAGGGGGTTTATATCAGTCAGGACTGCCCATAGGGGGTGCCAAGTTTCTTTTTCTGCCTAGTGTCCTACTCCTGCAGGCGGCGATATAACCCTATAGTCAAGAATAGAAGACGCTGTGTCCGTCAACGAACGTAAGAGAAAAACATTTTAAAGCAATCTGTTTCCTAGCAATGGAATGTAACCTGTCCTATGATATTTGGGATGTATAAATACAAAGTGTCTTAAACACTTAAGGACCGAGCCTCAGATTTGTTGTTTACAAGTTAAAAACAGTTTTTTTTTGCTAGAAAATTACTTAGAACCCCTAAACATTATATATATATATATATTTTTTTTTTCTAAGACCCTTGAGAATAAAATGGAGATCGTTCCAATACTTTCTGTCACACCGTATTTGCGCAGCGGTTTTACAAGCGCACTTTTTTTGTAAAACATACATTTTTTGACTTAAAAAATTAGACAACAGTAAAGTTAACACATTTTTTTTTATATTGTGAAAGATAATGTTATGCCAAGTAAATTGATACCCAACATGTCATGCTTCAAAATTGTGCCCGCTCGTGGAATGGCGACAATCTTTTACCCTTAAAAATCTCCATAGGCAACATTTAAAAAAAATTCTACAGGTTGCATGTTCTGAGTTACAGAGAAGGTCTAGGGCTAGAATGATTGCTCTCGCTCTACTGATCGCAGCGATACCTCACATGTCTGGTTTGAACACCGTTTTCATACGCGAGCGCTACTCATGTATGCCTTCGCTTCTGCACTGTTCTTTAAAAAAAAAAAAAATGGTGTCACTTTATTCCTATTACAAGGAATGTAAACATTCATGACAGGACCTCTTAAATATGAGATCTGGGGTCAAAAAGACCTCACATCTCATATTTTCACTAAAAAACAAAAAAAATTGTCATTTGAAAAACAAAAAAATGGCCCTTTAAGCTCTATGGGCGGAAGTGATGTTTTGACGTAGCTTCTGCCCTGCAATAATATGGAGACGGGTGGGGGCCATCTTCCCCTCACTCGTCTCCACGTCAAGCCAGGAGAAGCGGCGGAGGGCACCGAAGCACGGTGGGAGGGGGGCCTCTCCCGTCGCTGATAAAAGTGATCTTGTGGCGAATCCGCTGCAGAGACCACTTTTATCTGAAAGCGGACCGCCCGCTGAAGAAGAGGATACCGGGGTTATGGTACCTAGCTGCTGCCATAATGATATTCCTCTTCAAAGTTACTGCGGCGGGCGGTCCGTAAGTGGTTAACAGGGTATTTTAACTGTTTGGCTGTAAATGCATTTAATATTAAATTAATAAATTAAAAGTTAATGTTTCCATTTCAGCTGGAGAAATTAAAACAATTATTTTTGTGGGAACTGCACCTTACAGGGTTTAGTATTATTTTTATTTATGAAAGACAAAAAAAAAAAAAAGACCACTCACTACTTTCCATCAGGAGTCCATCCAGCTCTAGCAATGTATTCGCACCCTGAAAAAAGCACTTCAAACGGCTGCCGGAGTTCCTTGTCTACCACATCCAGCACCTACAGAAATAAAGATCAGTTGTTTTTTTTTGCAGCACAGTACCCCTGAGATCTGATAAAAACCTGTATGGTATATGTAGCCAGATAAAAACGATCCTTACATTGGATTAATCCTTACACAGGGTGACAACCAAGACACTGCGGTACCCACTAAAACGGTGGTTCTCAACTCCTGTCCTCAGGGCCCAATAACAGGCCAGATTTTAAGTATTACCTCGGGGGAGATGCAGACTAGAATACTGCAATCACTGAGCAGCAAATGATATCATCTGTGATGTATTTCAGTTATCTTGCAAACCTGGCCTGTTAGTGGGTCCCGAGGACAGGAGTTGAGAGCCACTGCACTAAAAGAAGACTCAAACGTCCTTAAAGTGATATTAAAGGCAATTTTTTTTCAATAGTAAACATGCTATACTTACCTGCTCTGTGTAATGGTTTTGCACAGAGCAGCCCTGATCCTCCTCCTCTTGGGTCCCTCACAGGTGCTTCTGGTCCGTCCCTCCCTCCTGCTGAGTGCCCCCAGAGCAAGTAGCTAGCTCTGGGGGGCACCGAATCAGGCTAGTTTCCAAGCCGCTGCTCTGCGTGTCTATTCACAGGGGGGGCTGCTGCACAGAGAAGGTTTTTTTACCTTCAAGCATAGAATGCACGAAGATAAAAAAAAAACCCTTGAGCCTTTAAAACCACTTTACCTAAATGAGTTGCTTTTGGCTGTAGTTCTGACTGTCAAACGCAATGCATTGGGGTTGATTTACTAAAACTGGAGAGTGCAAAATCTGGTGCAGCTCTGCATAGAAACCAATCAGCTTCCAGGTTTTTTTATGTCAACGCTTAACTGCACAAGTTGAACTTAGAAGCTGATTGGCTACCATGTACAGCTGCACCAGATTTTGAGCTCTCCAGTTTTAGCAGATCAACCCCTTTGTGTCAAATAATACTAACACGTGTTAAGTTGCTACTCAGCGGTCAGTGAAAGGCAAATCAACACATGTTTTCACTGTCACCCTTGTAAATAACGTCTTAAAGTAGACAGTGGCATTTTATTTTTTAAATAATAAACATGTTATACTTACCTCCAATGTGAAGTTCGTTTTGCACAGAGTTGCCCCGATCCACCTCTTCTGGGGTCCCCCGGCGGCGCTATCAGTTCCTCCCCGCATCAGGAAACCACCTAAGAGAAGCGCTCTCCTTGGGGGTCCCTGTGCAGGCGATTCCAGCTTTTGCGTCTATATACACAGAATGCTGGACTCGGCCCCACCTCGCGTCATTGGATTTGATTGACAGCAGCGGGAGCCAATGGCTGCGCTGCTATCAATCCATCCAATCAAGAGCCGAGACAACAGGCAGAGAGGTAGAGTGCGTCTCCGCCGTGTGAATGAACGAGCTCAGGTGAATAAAACGGGGGGGGGGGGGGCGCTGGTCAGTGTCAGAAGTTTTTTCACCTTAATGCATAGTATGCATTAAGGTGAAAAGACACAAGGGTTTACAACCCCTTTAAGGACTCATGCACACTGGGCGTTAAAATAACGTTATAAAAACGCCAGTAGCTTTGCAGCGAGTTTTTCAACATTTAACATTTCTGTAATAGCATTTTTTTAAATGGATGAAAAACGTTAAAAACCGCTGGTGAGCCGCGATTTTGAGCGCTTAGCGTTTTTTTTGACGTGAAAACAGCTGAAAAACTCCTCTCGGAACCCACTAGTTTTGGGGTTTTTTTTAAAGCCAAAAAACGCCCCAGCTAAAAACTGCTGATAACAGCCTATGTGTGCATGGACAGATAGGATAACATGCTGGATAGTTTATTGACTGTAGAAAAAAACGTCTGAAACCAAAAACAGCCGCTGTAAAAACGTCCAAAAACGTAGTGTGCATGAGGTCTAAAAGCTTAAAAATAAAATTCCTGCTCGAGAGCACATACTATAGGGCAGTGGTCCCCAACCTTTTTGCATCCAGGGCCTGTTTTTCACAGAAGCTAATTTTTCCAGGGAGGGGGGGGGGGGCTGCGGATTATTTGCGGTGTCTGTCCTCAGCACAGCAGGTGAGCAACAACCGCGGTCTGTGATAGCCCTGTGCGGACCACGGTCGGCACTCACCTCCTGCTGTGCATCATTAACAGGCTGCAGACCAGGGGTTAGGAACCTCTGCTGTAGGGTATCTGCTCTTAGGTTTATTAATAAGAAAACTGGCCACATCTATGATTTAAAGTGGACCTTCAGTCATTTTTTCAACTTTCCATCTATTAAATCTTCTGCCCTTGTTGTTGTTGTTTTAACTTTGGATAGTAAAACATTTTCTTCTGCCAGTAAATACCTTATACTGCCCACTTCCTGTTTCTTGTCTGGTAAAAAAGCCTAGGCTTATAACATCATACACAGCTCTCTCTCTCACACTCTGATGAGAGTTTGCCAGGAAGGGAGGGGGGATGAGTAATAAGAGGGCCAATGAGAGCTGCAAGGCTGGAGGTGTGCCTCTGTGTAAATCCTGGAAGAGAACAGGCAGCAGCTTCAGCTGCCCACAGTTAAAATGACTGCAGCCAGACTCAGTGGAGGGAGATTTCTGCAGCATATGTGGCAAGTACAGAATTACAGTATATATAAAATAATATGCAAAGTGGTTGGAGGGAAGCTTCAGAATGGCAAATATGTTTTTTATTACAAATTATGTGAGCAGGCAGCAGTTCCTCTTTAATTTTACTAATGCGTGACCTAAGCCCCACACACCTACCTGCACCTTAACCTATCAGAGCAGGGCTTAGCCCAGAATGATAAAAAAAATTCTTTAAGTAATTATAAAAACAGACCAGCTCCCTAGTCTCTTTGCTGCAATAACGGTCGGTTCACACTGGGGCGACTTGGGATCCGACTTGTACGCCCTCAAGTAGCCCCAAGTCGCCCCAGAAATAGATTCAATGGGAGTTAACGCTAGCGTCTTAATAGACACTACTGAAGTCGCTCCGACTTCAGAGCGTACTCCCTGTACTACTTTGATCCGACTTGGTAGGCGACCTGTACCATAGAAATCAATGGAAGTCGCCTCCAAGTTGGATCTCTCTGTAAAGTCAAGCGACTTTGCAGGGAAAACCCCTCCCTCCCCCCCTCCCTCCCAGAGAGCTGATTGCCCTGTGATTGGCCACAGCCGAAGTCGCCTGTCATGGAGGCGACTTCAAGTCGCCTTGTAATTTGCTGAAGTCGCGCTGAAGCCGCGTTGAAGTCGCGGTACAAAGTCGCGTTGAAGTCGTGTTGTCCCTGTGTGAACCGACCCTAAGGGTCATGATCAGTTGCACTACTCGCAACTACAGAAAGGAGTTTTTGATCACAGACAAATCAACTTAGTAGCACCACATCCCTTAGTAGGTTATATAAAGAAAGAGGGAATGGGATTTTTAGGGTGCAAATTAATTTGAAGAATAGTAACAACTATGTTACAAGAAATTTTTTTATTTTAGAAAAAATAAAAAATTAAATAAATAAAAATATTTAATTAATAATAATTACATTAAAATAAAAAATTGTTAATAACACAATAATTGGCAAGTACAGATCAACAAGATTTTGTGGATACAGCATAAAAGGATAGAATTCCCAACATGTTTCACCCACATATCTGGCTTCTTCAGGGGATGCTGTTCAGCAAGAGGTAACTCAATCCCTGACGAAGCCCGGTATATGGGTGAAACATGTTGGGAATTCTATCCTTTTATGCTGTATCCACAAAATCTTATTTATTTATTTTCTAGAATAAAGTTTTTTCTTATAACACAGTTGTTACTATTTTTCAAATTAATTTGCACCTTAAAAATCCCATTCCCTCTTTCTATATACCGTATATACTCGAGTATAAGTCGAGGCCCTAATTTACCACAAAAAAAATGGGAAAAACTTATTGACCCGAGTATAAGACGAGGGTGAGAAATGCACAGCTACTTTAAGTGGAAAAGAGGGTCAACAATGCCCATTTGCAGCATCACAGTGCCTATTTGCATGCCTCACTGTGCCCATTTGCAGCCATAGGTCCCCTGAACTTCAAACTCGGTAGGTAAGGGTTCCTAGATGCCCCCTAGCTGCAGCCAAAATTTGGGGTCTCTGAACCCAAAGGGTCCCGAAATGACATTGCTGCAGATAGACACAGTTGACTGAATTTGGGGCCCCGTATCTCGGGGCCACTTAGTGATAAGAACCCCAAATTTGGTGTGCAAACCCAGTGGAACTAGCCCCATAAAATTTCCAAAGCTGGGGTTTCTAGCACTAAGTGGCCCCGAGATACAGGGCCCCAAAAATCAGTTCAGAAAATGTCAAGCACTTTATTGCAGCAGAGAATGACATTTTCTGAACCAGTTTTGGGGCCCCATATCTCAGGGCCACTTGGTGCTAGGAACCCCAGCTTTGGATATGTTGTGGTACCAGGTCCACTGAGTTTGCCTACCAAATTTGGGGTTTCTAGCACTAAGTGGCCCTGAGATACGGGGCCCCAAATTCGGTTCAGAAAATGTCAAGCACTTTTCTGCAGCAGAAAATGACATTTTCCGAACCGACTTTGGGGCCCCGTATCTCGGGGCCACTTAGTGCTAGCAACTTCAGCTTTGGATATGTTGTGGTACCAGGTCCACTGGGTTTGCATACCAAATTTGGGGTTTCTAGCACCAAGTGGCCCTGAGATACAGGGCCCAAAAGTCGGTTCGGAAAATGAAATTTTTTGCTGCAGAAAAGTGCTTGACTCGAGTATAAGTCGAGGGGGGCACTTTCAGCACAAAAAAATGTGCTGAAAAATTCGACTTATACTCGAGTATATACGGTACTCGCAACTACACTCTTGGGCCTTCCCCTGCCATTCCAGTTGGCGGTCATCTCTAAACACTCACAGCCCCGGAATCCTTTCCATCATACAGAATATTTTCAATGATGTAAGGAAGCAGGAGTTAAATGAAAACTCTAATAAGAAAAAGTAAATAACGCACTCACCCTGCCCTCTGAATCCACTGTGATCTCTGACAACTTAAATGTCACTTTTGGATTTGAAGTCCCTGAAAAATTGAGTCAAAGTACAAAGATAGAATATTATTTGCAGAAAAAAAAATATTACATCTACAGTGACCATTTCCCTACCGAGACACAAGTTTGATGCTCACCAGCTTTGGGGTACCTAAATGAATCTGTCCTGCGAGTCTCCAGCATTGGGGAGGTCACATGAATTATCTCCACCTCGGATTCATCATTCTCTTCATACAGGATACGCAGAATCTGACCACCTGATGGTGCTGAGATATAAAATATGAAAGAGAGGGGGAAAAAAATTTTAAAAATCACACAATGGCGAAGGTGTACAATGTGAACCTAGCTATCATAACAATGAAAATCACATTATATAAATCATTTGGATTTGGAGTAGTATTAAAGATTTTTACTTTGCAAAAACTGCAGGCATACTATGCTTAAAATGTTACTAAAGCCAAAAACTTATTTTTTTTTTTTTACCTATACCTTGCATTAAGCTAAAAAAAAAACAAAAAACGTTTTATTGCTCTCTATCCTCCCCTTTCCCTGTGTGAAGGGGAAGAGAGGGGAGAAGAGATCCAGCGCTGTGAAGAGGAAGTGGAGGTGGGGCGGGGCTAAGTCCCGCTGTGTGTGTCTATGGAGCGCGGCTCCATAGACACACAGCTTGGCAGCGATCAGTCACACTGTATGCCTCCATAGGCTTACTATGGGGACACATGAAAAAGAGGAAACGCAGCCAAGATCGCTGTCAGGGGACACGAGAAGAGGACGATCGGGGCCACTCTGTGCAATACCACTGCACACCGCAGGTGAGTATAACATTTTTGTTATTTTAATTAAAAGAAATTTACCTTAGTAACACTTAGTCTAATGAGGTGCCTGCCGCTTGGTAAACTTATCTCTATTATTGACATCTGACAGGTTTATTGTGCTCCAGGACGATAACTTCCCAAGCTCCAATGCTGCTCACGCTCGTCTCAGTTGCTTCAAAAGCAGAGTCACTGGAGCTGCTATGCCCTTCCCTCCGCCCCTTCTGCCCATTCACAGAAGCCTTTGTATTATGTGAACTCATTCACTAAATACATAGGCTTCTGTGAATGGGCAGCAGAGGGGAGGGGCAGGCGTAGCTGCTGTGTGTGCTTCTCTAA
Source organism: Lithobates clamitans (assembly GCA_037952925.1). Lineage (NCBI taxonomy): Eukaryota > Metazoa > Chordata > Amphibia > Anura > Ranidae > Lithobates > Lithobates clamitans. The sequence goes on along the minus strand of JBBGZY010001908.1, from coordinate 68,935 downwards.
CAGCCAAAGTGTGTCCTCCAGGAGTGCAATAAACCTGTCACATACAGTGCCAGGAAAAAGTATTCATACACCTTGTAATTTTCCACAAATGATAAATGGTTTTCAACTTTTTTTTACAAATAAATATGTGAAAAGTGTGGCGTGCATTTGTATTCAGTCCCCTTTACACTGATACCCCTAATTAAAGTCTAGTGGAACCCATTGCCTTCAGAAGTCACCCGATTAGTAAATAGAGTCCACCTGTATGTAAATTAATCCCAGTATAAATACAGCTGTTCTGTGAAGGCCTCAGAGGTTTGTTAGAGAACCTTAGTGAACAAACAGCATCGTGAAGGCCAAGGAACACACCAAACAGGTCAGGGATAAAGTTGTGGAAAAGTGTAAAGCAGGGTTAAGTTATAAAAAATGTCCCAAGCTTTGAACATCTCACGGAGCTCTGTTCAATCCATCATCCGAAAATGGAAAGAGTATGGCACAACTGCAAACCTACCAAGACATGGCCGTCCACCTAAACTGACAATCTGACAGAGCTTGAGATATTTTACAAAGAAGAATGGGCAAAAATGTCACTCTCTAGATATGCAAAGCTGGTAGAGACATCCCCAAAAAAGTATTGCAGCTGTAATTGCAGCGAAAGGTGGTTATACAAAGTATTGACTCCGGGGGCAGAATACAAATGCCCCCCACACTTTTCACATATTTATTTGTAAAAAAAATTGAAAATCATTTATCCTTTTCCTTCCACTTCACAATTATGTGCCACTTTGTGTTGGTCTATCACATAAAATCCCAATAAAATACATTTATGTTTTTGGTTGTAACATGACAAAACGTGGAAAATTTTAAGGGGTATGAATACTTTTTCAAGGTACTATATAAGTAATAGAGAAAAGTCCTGGAGGTGACATGCACCTAATTGGACTTAAAGTGATAGTAAACTAATTTTTTTTTATTTTTACCTACATGTAAGCTTACCTGTAGGTTAAACGAATATGTCCTAAACGTGCACCGTTTAGGATATTCTAGTGAGCAGCAGCAGGTGACATCACCGGCGCATGCACTCTGAAGTAACGCGGCATACCTGTTCCATTCCTTCAAAGCTCTGTGCCGTGGCTCCCCTGTGCATGTGTGGGAGTGACGTCATCGCGGCTCAGCCATTTAAACGGCTGCAGCCTGCAAACCTGGAAGGAAGACCAGGTGAAGGTGGAAGCCTCTGCAGCAGCTACAGCGGAGGGCTTAGTTTCAAGGTAAGTCTTTCATAATGTGCCAGTATGCGATGCTGATCGGGCTCAAGTAAGAAAAAAAGGGGGTCTGGGGGGCAGTTGCCGCACAGAAGGTTTTTCACCTTAAAGGGGTTGTAAAGGCAGAAGGTTTTATATCTTAATGCATTCTATATATTAAGATAAAAAACCTTTTGTGTGTAGCAGCTGCCCCAGCACCCCCCTAATTACTTACCTAAGCCCCATCTCTCTCCAGCGATGTCCACCTATGTCCAAGCCATCCGGGAGACTCCTTCCGATTGGCTGAGACACAGCAGCGGCGCCATTGGCTGTCAATCAAAGTCAGTCAGCCTAACAGGAAAGAGAGGAGGCAGGGCCAGGTCGGGGCTCCATGTCTGAATCGACACACAGAGCTGTGACTCAGCTCCAGTGGCCCCAAAGGAAGCTGCTGACTCTGGGGGCACTCAATAGGCAAGAGGGGCCGGGAGCAGCAAAGAGAGACCAGAGAAGAGGAGGATCCGGGCTGCTCTGTGCAAAACCAACTGCACAGAGCAGGTAAGTATAACATTGTTATTTTTTATTTTAAACAAGACTTTACAATCACTTTACCACCTCAATACCAGGCACTTACACCCACTTCCTGTCCAGGCCATTTTTCAGCTTACTGCGCTGTCACACTTTGAATACCAATTGTGCGGTCATGCTACACTGTAACCATGTAACATTTTTATCATTTTCTTCACACAAATAGAGCTTTCTTTTGGTGGTATTTAATCAGTTCTGGGTTTTTTATTTTTTCCTAAAAAAAAAAAAAAAGACCGAAAATTTTGAAAAAAAAAAAAAAGTTTTTCTTAGTTTCTGTCAGTAAAGTAAAAAATAAGTAATTTTTCTTCTTCACTGTTTGGCACTGATGAGGTGGCACAAATATGCCGCACTTATGGGCACAGATAGGTGGCACTGGTGGGCACAGATAGGTGGCACTGGTGGGCACAGATAGGTGGCACTGGTGGGCACAGATAGGCGGCACTGGTGGGCACAGATAGGCGGCACTGGTGGGCACAGATAGGCGGCACTGGTGGGCACAGATAGGCGGCACTGGTGGGCACAGATAGGCGGCACTGGTGGGCACAGATAGGCGGCACTGGTGGGCACAGATAGGCGGCACTGGTGGGCACAGATAGGCAGCACTGGTGGGCACAGATAGGCGGCATTGATAAGCAGCACTGACTGGCATCACTAATGGCCACTGATTGCTGGCACAGGTGGGCACTCATTGCTGGCCCTGTGGGGGCTTTATTGTAATTAGAGCACTGATGATCAGTGCCCTGATTACATACCTAGATGTCCTCTGCGAGGAGATGCCGATTCCGCCATCTCCATGTTTACATGTGACCGGCTGTGATTGGACACAGCTGATCACATGGTTAAAGAGCCGCGGCTCTTTACAGAGATTGGGGTTGCGCCATGTCCTAGCAACACGGTGCGGTCGCCGTGCTGCACGACACCGCAGGCGCACGAGAGTGGCTGTTCTGGAAAGCCGTCATATAACGTCCACCCAGAACGAGAGCCGCACCGCCACGCCATCATTTGACGGTGGGCGGGCGGCAAGTGGTTAATGCAGAGAATGCATTAAAGCGGAGTTCCACCCAAAAGTGTTACTTCCGCTCATTTGTCTTCTCCCCCCCTGCGGTGCCACAGTTGGCACCTTTTGGGGGGGGGGGGGGGGGGTCTTTGACAGGTATGCTGTCCCCACTTTCGGGTGTCCGGGCTGCAGCTCGGCTCTCTCCCTCCTGGTGGTGACATCGCTGGACTCCAGGACAGGTAAGTGTCCTATTATTAAAAGCCAGAAGCTGCAGTATGTGTGCTGCTGGCTTTTAATTTTTTCAGCGATGGGCAGACCTCCGCTTAAGGCTTTAGAACCACTTTAACTCGTCAGGCATGTGATGTTTCTTTAATTAAAAAAACGTTTGGACGAAGAAGATCCTTGGTGTGCTGGCAAATACCTACATTATTCTGTTAAATTAAGTTGCAAGCCGCAACGAAATTGGCAGTGCAAATCGCACTGATGTGCGACTTTGAAATTGCACTAAAGCAGTGCGATTTCAAAGCCGCACTGGTGTGAACGGGGGCCACAAAAGATATATATTTACAAATTACCAGTGGGGCCGTATGAAACCGGACCAGGGGTTGCAATTGGCCCACGAGCCGGACTTTAGACATGCCTGGGCTAAATGCTCCCAAGTTTTTTGAATGACTACATTCTAGCCAACCTGGGAAACTTTGCTGCCCAGTACATTGACAGAAGATGTGTGTGCAAACGCTTACTATTTTTACTCATCTTAATAATCAGCAGAATGGTTCTTACTTGATTCATTGCGAGGACACCACCAATATCCAGTGTAGCGATCAAATTCCTCCTGCAGCACAAACGAAGCTACACCTGCAGACCGTGAATCTTCCTCCACTCCAACCATATCTGTGTAGAACCAAATCAATCAGTATCAGAGTAGAATAAGCAGGAAAAGGGCAGAATAAACCATCCATAGGATCACTATCATATGACCTATACATTCTCCAGTTATCTGAAAACCCCTGGAGCACTATCAACATCACTATGACATCATTCTGCCATGAATTCAGAGACTAGCCTTTGTGTACGAAGGTCAGCCTGCGCTCCTCTCCGCTCTCTATATTGGCGACCCACAAGTCATTACTGTGTACAAACGATATCCAATTGGGGTCTGCAGGACAGATGGTGGGATCCATGCGGATATTGGGACAACTGCTTTCCAATAAATGAGGCTGAAGAGGCTGCTTCTGTAGGTACAAAATAGGGAAGATAAAACACAGCGACTCCTAACAAAATTGTATTGCTGTAAAAACATATGTTTATTATTATTTAGGATATAATGCGCCAACAGTTTGCATAGAACTTTATAACACGAGGGAAGACATTACAGTTACCATACAATTCAAAACAGGAGGAATCAGAGGGCCCTGCTTGTTAGAGCTTACAATCCAGGAGGGATATATTAGGGACAAACGTTTTACCTTATATATAGAGCAATCACAAGCTGCTATGCGTTCCCACTAGACACGTGCAATTCGTTTAGCTCCGAATTCGTTTTTTAACAAATTTCGACAAATTAGTAAATTTGGAAATCCGAAAATTCAAAAATATGAAATAACAAATAACTATTAAAATTCTAGGTATTGGAATTTCCTTTCAAATTTTGCTGTTAGTGAATGTAACAAATACATCCGAAGTTATGAATTTATCCGTAGTTACGAATGCCGTATCAAAACGAATAGAACGTAACGATTTAATAATAATAAATAACAATAATAATAAAAACGTTTTATTATTATTATTAATTTGTTCCGTTCTATTTGTTTAGATGCGACATTCGTTATTTCAGATAATTCGTAAATTCGGATAAATTTGTATTCGTTACGTTCAGTAACAGCCAAGTTTGAAAGGAAATTCCAATACCTAGAATTTAACCGCTTCAGACCCAGAAGATTTTATCCCCTTCCTGACCAGAGCACTTTTTGCGATTCGGCACTGCATCGCTTTAACCGACAATTACGCGGTCGTGCGACGTTGCACCCATACAAAATTGACATCCTTTTTTTCCCACAAATAGAGCTTTCTTTTGGTGGTATTTGATTGCCTCTGCGCTTTTTATTCTTTGCTCTATAAACAAAAAAAAGAGTGACAATTTTGAAAAAAATTCAATATTTTTTACTTTTTGCTATAATAAATATCCTCAAAAATATATAAAAAAACTATTTTTTCCTCAGTTTAGGCTGATATGTATTCTTCTACATAATTTTGGTAAAAAAAAAAAAAAAAAAAAAAAAAAAAATCGCAATAAGCGTATATTGATTGGTTTGCACAAAAGTTATTGTGTCTACAAAATTGGGGATAGTTTTATGACGGCGACCTGCGATTTTTATTGTGATTGCGACATTATGGCGGACACAACGGATACTTGACACTATTTTGGGACCATTGTCATTTATACAGCGAGCAGTGCTAAAAAAATGCACTGATTACTGTATAAATGACACTGGCAGGGAAGGGGTTAAACACTAGGGGGCGATCAAGGAGTCAAGTGTGTCCTAGGGAGTGATTCTAACTGTGGGGGGATGGGCTACAACTCACATGACAGCGATTACTACTCCCGATGACAGGGAGCAGTGATGTCTGTCATGTCACAAGAAAGAACAGGGAAATGCCTTGTCTACATAGGCACTTCCCCGCTCTGCGGCTCCATGACACGATCGCCTGGAGACCGTCAAACATCGAGTCCGCGGGTCCCGCGGGCACGGTCACGCTGTACACGGCGGACGTGCGTGCCCGCCTGCTAACCCCGCCAATTAAAAGGGATATACAGGTACGCCCATTTGCCCACCGCTGCCATTGTGCCAACGTATATCGGCGTGCAGCGGTCGGCAAGTGGTTAATAGGTTAGTTATTATTAGTTAGTTGTTATTTCGAATTTCCGGATTTTGGAATTTACGAATTTCCAGATTTCGGATTTTCTAATTTACGACTTTCAATCATAACGAATGACCCGCAAAAACATGTCTAGTTCCCACTCACCTTTGGCATTTTCACATTATCCTATTAACCTTTTTGCTGCCAGTTCCGTACGTTGTACAGACCTGACAGCGGGTGTTTTGCAGACATTCCTGATGCCTGCAGCCACCAGGGAGAGGGGAGGGAGCAGAGCCGACATACGTCTGCTCTCCTCCCCTCCTTGTTACTGACCCAGAAAGCCACGAGCTTGATGTCACTTCCAGGTCCGCCTCTCTGTGTCCCCAGAATACCTGGGAATGGATGTAATGCAATGTGATGACACTGGCTCAGAAGGGGTTAAAATCAAGGGGCAATCAAGGGGTTAGCCGTGTGCCTAACAACTGTAATGTGTGCTGCTTGAACTTACTGATCTGACTGTTTTTCCTCCCTGCTTTTCAGGCTGTTTTCTGTACACAGAGTTCTGTGTGTTTGTAAACACAGAACTCTGTACTGTGATTGGACACAACTGATCAACGGATTTCAGCCAAAACCATTGACTGCAATCTGCTGCCAAACTCATGCTGTGTCCAAACACAGCTCAGGTCAAGTACACTGCGACATACGGGTGTGCCGCCCGTCATCTACGGGTCAACAAGAGCTTAACCACTTCCCATCCCGCATATTGTAATATGACAGCCGCAAGGTGGCTCTGCCATCCCTGGCAGGCGTCATATGACGTCCTCAGCTTCCCGGCGGTCTGGGGGGGACCTGCCCATCCCCCAGTCAGTCCCATCCCCCCACAGTTAGAATCAGTCCGTAGAAAACACATTTAACCCCTTTATCGCCCCCTAGTGTTAATCCCTTCCCTGCCAGTGACATTTATACAGTAATCAGTGCATATTTATAACACTGATCGCTGTATAATTGTCAATGGTCCCAAAATAGTGTCAAAAGTGTTCGATCTGTCCGCTGCAAAGTCACAGTCCTGACAAAAATCGCAGACTGCCGCCATTACTAGTAAAAAAATGTTTATAGCGAAAAAAAACACAAAACAACACAGAGGTAATCAAATACCACCAAAAGAAAGCTATTTGTGGGGAAAAAAAATATCAAAATTTCATCTGAGTAAAGTGTTGCATGGCCGCGCAATTGTCATTCAAAATGTTACATTGCTGAAAGCTGAAAATTGGCCTGGGCAGGAAAGGGATGAAAATGCCCGGTATAGAAGTGGTTAAAGGATAACTAAGCCCCGGTTCACACAGGGGCAGCCCGACTTGCAGCGCGACTCAGTAAGGCGACCTGCACACGACTTCAGCGGTGGCTTGCAAAATGACTTCTGTATAGAAGTCAATGCAAGTTGCCCTGAAGTTGTCCCAAAGTAGTACACGAACCTTTTTCTAAGTCGGAGCGACTTGAGTCGTTCCTATTAGAATGGTTCCATAGTACAGAACGGAACGCAACTTGTCAGGCAGCTAAGTCGCCTGACAAGTCGCCCCTGTGTGAACCGGGGCTTAAGGTTTGTGTTTAAAAAAAAACAAAAAAAAAAAACAAACATGTCATACCTCCTCTGTGCAGTTGGTTTTGCAAAGAGGGCCCAGATCCGCCTCTTCTGGGGTCCCTCAGAGGCGCACCTGGCTCCTCCTGTTTTTCGACTTCCCCGTTGGAGAGCCGCACTCCCTTGGGGCACTCGTACGGGCGCACTCCAGTGTTCTGCTGCTGCGTCTATCGACACTGACAGCAGGTCTCGCCCCCCGGCTCCCGCGTCATTGGATATGACAGCAGCGGGAACCAATGGCTGCGCTGCTATCAATCTATCCAATCAGGACCCGAGACACCAGCTGAAGCTGGTGTGGTCATCCCTGTCGCTGGAAAGACCGGGTTCAGGTAAGTAAAAGGCAGGCTCTGGGGGGCTGCTGCATCACAGGAGGTTGTTTTTCACCTTAATGCATAGAATGCATTAAGGTGAAAAACCACAAGGGTTTACAATCCCTTTAAAGCGGTTGTATATCCTGAAAAACAAAAACAAAAAAACAAAAAAACAAGAAAAAACTAAAACTGTAAGACAAAGGCATAATGAGAGTCTTTACAAATTAGGGGTAAGTGGCGCTACCTTTTTGGGGTATCTGGTGTGAAGAATATATAATTAAGAGCAAACCGCTCTAAGGAATGAATCCATAAGTCAAATGCAATATAATAAATTATAAATATAGTAAAATAAACTAGTGTATGACTGTGTCCCCACCTACTCGTGAAAAAAGGGGACCTAATCTACAGAAGTCCCCTTTAAGGATAAGTGTATCAAACCAGTTAATTAATCATACGTGAACTAGTATAGAACATGTATTTAATACCCTCCAACCATCCAAGGACCCAATGGGTGATTGATGAGAGGAGTATTAAATAATATAACAGACCAAATATTAAAGTGCTTAGTGATCACATGAAACATAAAAAGTCCTTATAAATTCAAAAGTCCAATCCTACATGTGAGGGGAAAAAATTGTAAATTATAAATAAATATTCCAGTGGGAAAAAAACTTTAACAGTCCCAAACGTGGCTTATAAAAAATGTTTCAACAAAGAAGTGTATCTATGATGTGTTCCAACAGTATTCTTTATAGTTTGTGACTTTTGTGCAGATATTCAGCTATCATCCAGTGACTTGCGGTGCTCCCCCTCAAGGGTCCCCACTCACCGGCTCCCTATACCCCTGCAGGGGTAATAGGCATGTAGTGTTACACTCTGATATGGTATCCTAGACTCCACTGATGTTGTTCCTGGGTCCTCCCGCTTCAGCCACAAGCCCGTCCGTAGCAAGGTAATCCACATAGGAAAGGAAACAGGGCTCCCGTAGTGTAATACGTTTAAAAATGTATTTTATTAAAAGTTAAACATACCGGGATAAATAAATAAAATAGAACTAAAACAAAAACCGGAGGCGGAGCTACGCGATTAAAAGTTAAACATACCGGGATAAATAAATAAAATAGAACTAAAACAAAAACCGGAGGCGGAGCTACGCGATTACGTCACACGCGGAAGTGGAAGGGAGTGTGGAACGCAGCTGAGGCGCACGCCGCTCAGCTGACGGCCTGGAATCCACTAGCTCTCTTTGCGGACACCACTAAACGCAGTGTGGTAGCTTGGCTTGGTTTTTGTTTTAGTTCTATTTTATTTATTTATCCCGGTATGTTTAACTTTTAATAAAATACATTTTTATACGTATTACACTACGGGAGCCCTGTTTCCTTTCCTATGTGGATTACCTTGCTACGGACGGGCTTGTGGCTGAAGCGGGAGGACCCAGGAACAACATCAGTGGAGTCTAGGATACCATATCAGAGTGTAACACTACATGCCTATTACCCCTGCAGGGGTATAGGGAGCCGGTGAGTGGGGACCCTTGAGGGGGAGCACCGCAAGTCACTGGATGATAGCTGAATATCTGCACAAAAGTCACAAACTATAAAGAATACTGTTGGAACACATCATAGATACACTTCTTTGTTGAAACATTTTTTATAAGCCACGTTTGGGACTGTTAAAGTTTTTTTCCCACTGGAATATTTATTTATAATTTACAATTTTTTCCCCTCACATGTAGGATTGGACTTTTGAATTTATAAGGACTTTTTATGTTTCATGTGATCACTAAGCACTTTAATATTTGGTCTGTTATATTATTTAATACTCCTCTCATCAATCACCCATTGGGTCCTTGGATGGTTGGAGGGTATTAAATACATGTTCTATACTAGTTCACGTATGATTAATTAACTGGTTTGATACACTTATCCTTAAAGGGGACTTCTGTAGATTAGGTCCCCTTTTTTCACGAGTAGGTGGGGACACAGTCATACACTAGTTTATTTTACTATATTTATAATTTATTATATTGCATTTGACTTATGGATTCATTCCTTAGAGCGGTTTGCTCTTAATTATATATTCTTCACACCAGATACCCCAAAAAGGTAGCGCCACTTACCCCTAATTTGTAAAGACTCTCCTGTATTAGCCACCCTCTAGTAGGGTTGTCTAAAAAGGGGGGGCTGCACACCTAAGTCTGTGAGCGCGGAAATCCACTTATTTATTTATAAAGGCATAATGAGCTAGTGTGCATAATAGCTCATTATAAAAATACTTGCCTTAAAACAAAGCCCCCGCAGCAGCCACCGCTGAGGGGGGCCCACATATTCCCCCCGGCGCTTCTTCTGGGTTCGCTGGTTCCGGCGCTGTGAGTGGCTGAAGCCGCAATGACCTCACTCCGGCGCATGCTCGCGGGATCCCACAGTTTCCGGCAAGAAGCTATGAAGTTTACGGCATGATACCCTGGATCTTCAGAGCGCATGCGCCGCTGACATCAGTGGCTACATGCAGGGTGAATATCTCCTAGACGGTGCACATTTTAGAAGAACTTCATTTTACCTACAAGTAATCCTTATTATAGACTTACCTGTAGGTAAGAACGACCAAGTGTGTATACAACCGCTTTGACACCACCTTCAAAGTCACAAACAGGTAAAAACATGTGCCATACAATAAAACATTTCTGGTAACCTCACCGTGAACCCACGGGCGCCCCCATCTCGAACAGTGTAGATGGCACTGCCAGCTTGGAAGAGGAAGGTTCCACTCTTTGCGTGGTAATCAAAAGCTGAGATGCCCACCGTCCCGATACGTTTTCTCTCTCGCAGAAGCTCCTCTTCCCGGGAGTACATGCCGTAATCAGGGGTGGCCTATAAAAAGCAACAACATTTTTAAAACGTTATTTTTCACAAGTTACTCTTCCAAATTAAGACACTTTGGGGTTGATTTACTAAAACTGGAGAGTGCAATATCTGGTGCAGCTCCGCATGGTAGCCAATCGGCTTCGAACTTCAGCTTGTTCAAATAAGCTTTGACAATAAAACCTGGAAGCGGACTGGTTTCTATGCAGAGCCGCACCAGATTTTGCACTCTCCAGTTTTAGTAAAACAACCCCTATTAACCCGATATTATAGATCAAAATGTTTAGGACTGTGAAGCAAGGGTTTCATTTGCACCAGGAGTTCATTTTTCCCAAACTTTCAAGAGAATTTTGTAAGATAAAAACCCAACTCTATAAAGCTTGTCCTGAAAGAGGTACTATTGGGCCAGCCAGAGACGGATCGAAATTCAGCCGATTGAGCAGGACCCAGCCAAATTATGATCCAACTTTGGGCAAATCTATCAATAGACTTCAGTACATCCAGCCTGTCGTGTTTTTTTCTTGTGTGATCACTGCTGAGGGCGGCTATAGCTGCCAGCAGTGATCATTGTATTCTGACAGTGGGGAAACCTCCTGCTGTCAGAATACAATAGTGCAGCGGGAGGGATCCCCCCCCCAAACAGACTGTGCTGATAAGGGGGGGAAAATTGAGCAATTTTCTTTACTTCCATCCGTGGTTGAAGGATCGAATACTGCATATTCTATGGCTTGCTTTAGTGTAAACAAAAGAAAAAATAAATTACTGACTGTTGCCGTATTCAACGTATCCTAATCGCAAAAGTACAGGACACTTAACAGGCAACTTACACCACGGGTCATAGGTAGAGGCACACCGAATGGAAATTTTGGCGCCAAAACCAAAAAATGAAGAGTGCACTTTGCCAAAAACCGAAAATGACAGTTTTTAAAAAATATTTATATTTTTATATAATTGTATTATATTCGACTTTTTAATTAAAGTGATTGTAAATGATCCCCTTGTAAAACAACCCATTCAGTTTGAAATAGAAATGAAAGGCAAAACACTTTTGTATAAATGCAAAAAAAAAAAAAAAAAACATTCTAAATACCCTTTTTTATAAGTGATCACATTCCCTCTGTTCTTAGCTACATAAGAGCTGGGAGGGAGGAGGAGAAGCAGCAGCACACTGAGCTTCCCAGTTAATAGCTGTGCAGCAGGGGCATATCAGGACAAGTCATATCATTGGAGGAGAGCAGACTAAGCTCCCAGCACAGCTAGAGAACTGACCACGTTGTGCTCTCCTGCTTAGTGTGGTCAGTTTTTAATAGGAAAGCAGAGGGACTGTCAGGAACACCAGGGATTTCACACAAAGTACATGGTACAGCAGGCACAGATCAGGAATATGAAGTGTTGGGGTAACAAACACTTTAATATCATTAATTTAAATGAATCTGAATTTGTCAGACATTATTATTATTGCCACCTTTAGTGCAAGAAAAGCTCAAGAAAAATGCATCCCTTTCACACTAATCTGTTGGGCTTCCACTGTGGTGTTAAAAATCCTGATGAATGCATTTTTGGTCAGTAAAAAAACAAAAAAACACACACAGCCCGGTTCAAATGCATTGAAAACGCAGCAAAAGTGCATCATTAATGCACCCGTTTTACATTTTTGATGTGGTTTTTGAGTCACATGACCAATGAAAAACACACCATAAGCACAGTAAATCATGGTAAAATCGCTGCGAATTTGTAGTATAAATCGCTGCGAATTCACATTTACATCATCATTATCGGCACCTTTTCTATTATCGGCGGAACACCCTTTTCAACGGACGAAATCTCGGTGAATCTCTAGTCATTATTATTTCATCAGGTACTTATATAGCGCTGTCAATTTACTCAGCGCTTTACATATACATTGTACATTCACATCTGTCTCTGCCCTCAAGGAGCTTACAATCTAAGGTCCCTAACTCACATTCATACATACTAGGGACAATTTAGACAGAAGCCAATTAACCTCCCAGCATGTCTTTGGAGTGTGGGAGGAAACCGGAGTACCCGGAGGAAACCCATGCAGGCACAGGGAGAACATGCAAACTCCAGGCAGGTAGTGTCGTGGTTGGGATTCGAACCAGCGACCCTTTTTTACTGCTAGGCGAAAGTGCTGCCCACTAGTCATAGGCTGGTACCTTCAGGTGATTGGCCACTGGCAAGCTTTTGAGGACATGCTCCCCTGGGGCACCTCCCCTTTAACCCCCCCCCCCCCCAACTCTCCTCCACAAGTCCTTAGTTCCTTGCTAGTGTCTGCTGGAGATGGACCTCTTCTCCTTCCCAGAGAAACCAGCTTCATTCGTTTATTATTTTATCTTACAATTCTTTAACCACTTGACCTCCATAAGATTTACCCCCCCTTCATGACCAGGCCAATTTTTGTGATACGGCACTGCACTACTTTAACTGACATTTGCGCGACCACAGTGCAGCACTGTACTCAAATAAAATTGATGTCATTTTTTTTCCCACAAATAGAGCTTTATTTTAAATATTTTTTTTACTTTCTAATGTAATGTGTTGAATTGTTTTGTATGTATTCCTTTGTTTCTGAGCATGCGTAGGCTCGCTCTTACAATATTTTTCGGACAAAAACTGTACCGATTAAACGAAAATTGGATGTTGTGTTCACATACAACAAAAATGTAATTGCCTGCACATCAAGTTTTTGTCATCCGAAAATTTGGACTCGACCCTGACTGGTCTGCAGCTACACAGCCCCATACACCACAAAGTGCGATGCCCATTTTTTTTTTGCTTTCAACAAATCAACTTCAGGGACAACATGTTTACTTGCTGCCCAATATATCCCACTGACTTTCATATGCCATTTTAACACGATAATCAATGGTGTCCTTTTAACCTGTTATGGCTGATCAGTGTAAATACAACGAGAACGTCCAAAATGTCTCATATCTCACCTGAAAGGTATCCAGTAGGGGTTTCCAGGACAGCATGAGAACTGCGCCTCTGTTTATGTTCTTTGGGATCTCAGAGTAGAATAGTGTATTCTCTCGGTTCTCTCCGGACATTGCTGAAGGGACAAGAGAAAAAAAAAAAAGATGTGTGCTAAAGAAGATGCTGGACAGCGATGCTTTACATACAAACACATCACATTAGTATATCATATCAGATTAATAACCACTTTGCTACAATGTAAAGTAGTGAGTGTACAGCTTGTATAACAGTGTAAATTTGCTGTCCCCTCAAAATAACTCAACACACAGCCATTAATGTCTAAACCGCTGGCAACAAAAGTCAGTACACCCCTAAGTGAAAATGTCCAAATTGGGACCAAAGTGTCAATATTTTGTGTGGTCTCTATTATTTTCCAGCACTGCCTTAACCCTCTTGGGCATGGAGGTCACCAGAGCTTCACAGGTTGTCACTGGAGTCCTCTTCCCCTCCTCCATGACGACATCACGGAGCTGGTGGATGTTAGAGACCTTGCGCTCCTCCACCTTCCATTTGAGGATGTCCCACAGATGATCAATAGGGTTTAGGTCTGGAGATATGCTTGGCCAGTCCATCACCTTTACCCTCAGCTTCTTTAGCAAAGTAGTGGTCGTCTTGGAGGTGTGTTTGGGGTGGTTATCATGTTGGAATACTGCCCTGCGGTCCAGTCTCTGAAGGGAGGGGATGATGCTCTGCTTTAGTATATCACAGTACATGTTGGCATTCATGGTTCCCTCAATGAAATCAGCAAATTTACACTGTTATACAAGCTGTACACTCACTACTTTACATTGTAGCAAAGTGTCATTTCTTCAGTGTTGTCACATGAAAAGATAGAAGAAAATATTTACAAAAAATGTGAGGGGTGTACTGACTTCTGTGAGATACTGTATATGATCCGGCACTTTCGCCTGCAGGGGGCGTGGTGCCACCAGCGGGCTACTTCTGCTGTGATTTTTTTACAGCAGAAGCCGATCTGCGGGTGCTGGGCACTCAATATCCTCCAGCACCCACTGATCATCGGTAAACCACACAGAACGGGGATCTATGTAAACAAGGCAGATCTCAGTTCTGACAGAGGGGGAAGGGATGGATTCTGTGTTCCTGCAAAGCAGGGAATAAAATTAGTCTCTTCCCCTAGTAAAAACAGCACACAGTAAACAAACACAGTCTAAGCACAAATGTAACCCTTTGATCGCCCCCTAGATGTTTACCTCCTTCCCAGCCAGTGTCATTAGTACAGTGACAGTGCATATTTTTTTGGCACTGATCACTGCATTAGCGTTACTGGTTCTCATAAAGTGTCAGTTTGTGTCAGACTGTCCGCCGCAATATTGCAGTCCCGCTATAAGTCGCTGATCGCCACCATTACTAGTATTAAAAAAAAAAATCCATAAATCTTGTAGACGCTAGAACTTTTGCGTAAACCAAACAATATACGCTTATTGGGATTTTTTTTTACCAAAAATATGTAGCAGAATATATATTGGCCTAAGTAGATGAAGAAATTCGATTTTTTTTCTATTTTTTATTGGATATGTTTTATAGCAGAAAGTAAAAAATAGTGGGGGGGGGGGTTTTTTCAAAAATTGTCGTTCTTTTTTTTTTTGTTTATAGCGCAAAAAATAGAGGTGATCAAATACCACCAAAAGAAAGCTCTGTTTGTGGGGAAAAAAGGACATAAATTTTATTTGGGTGCAATTGTTAATGTAACGCAGTGCCGTATCGCTAAAAGTGGCCTGGTCAATGAAGGTTGTGACCGCTCACTGCTTATTAAAAAACAAAACAAAAAAAAAAAACAGGGTAGGTTCACCTGTAGGAACATGCCTAACACATATTTAAAGTGTAACATGTTCCCAAGAATCCTCACACCACCCCCAGAATTCCCACACAAATAGAGCTTTCTTTTGGTGGTCTTTGATCATCTCTGCGGTTTTTATTTTTTTTGCGCTATAAACAAAAAAAGACCAATAATTTTGAGGAAAAAAATTAAAATAAAATAACTTTCTGCTATAAAACACATCCAATAATAAAAAGAAAAACATTTTTTTTTTTTTTATATAAATTTAGGCCAATGTGTATTCTCCTACATATTTTCTCATTACAAAAAAAAATCCCAATAAGCGTATATTGATTGTAAACGATATAACATTTGCGTAAACCAAACTATTGGATACATTTATGGAATTTTTATTTATTTTTTACTAGTAATGGCGGCGATCAGTGACATATAGCGGGACTGCGATTTTGCGGCGGACAAATTGGACACTAAAGCCTCGCACACACAATCGGATTTTCCGCAGAGCACGCCTCAGACTTTTGTACGAAGGGCGTTGTCCAAAAACTTTGTCTTGCATACAAACGGCACACAATTGTCGGCCGACAAACACGAACGTAGTGACGTAATACGTGGAATTTCACCTCTTGAGCCCCACCCTTTGGGCACTTTCTGCTAATGTTGTGTTTGGCGAGCATTGACTCCGATCATGCGTCTTTGTACTCTGGACTTTTGTCCGACGGACTTGTGTACACACGATCGGAAAATTCGACAACAGACCGTAAATTTATAAACCTGCCATCCAACATGTGTCCACGGAAAGTTGGCCCAGCAATTGTCTGATGGAGCGTACAAACGGTCAGATTTTCCGCCCAACAGCCTGTCATCACACAATTCCCATCGGAAAATCTGATCGTCTGTAAGAGGCTTTAAGTGACACTTTGTGGGAACCAGTGACACTAATACAGTGATCGGTGCTAAAAATATGCACTGTCACTGTACTAATGACACTGGCTGGGAAGAGGTTAAACATCAAGGAGCGATCAAAGGGTTAAATGTGTGCCTAGCCAGTGTTTATGTGTACTGTGTGAGGAGCTTTTTTTACTAGGGGAAGAGATGGATTTTATTCCCTGTGGGAACACAAAATCCATTCCCCCCCCGAACTGAGATCTGCTTTGTTTACATCGGCAGATCCCCGTTCTGTGTGTTTTACTGATGATCGGCGGATGCCAGACGACATCCAGCTCCCGGCAACGGCAGATCGGCTTTTGCTGTGAATAATCACAGCAGAAGAAGTGTGCCCCCTGCAGGCGGAACTGCAGAATCGCACACACACACACACATATATATATATATATATATATATATATATATATATATATATATATATATAGATATATAGATATAGATATAGAGAGAGAGAGAGAGAGAGAGAGAGAGAGAGAGAGAGAGAGAGAGAGAGAGAGAGAGATATGATTCTGCATAGAAGAGCTGCCCCTGTAGTGGTAAAACTGCTATGGGGCGATCTTTAAGTGGTTAAAGAATAGAAGAACACATGTCCATGCACTGGGAGGACACAGAAAAAACACATTTTGTCTTGTAATTTTCAGTGCACAGATATGAAAAGGACCGAGGCAAAAACAAAAATTGACTAATTTCGCTAATTGCTACTGATACAAATCCTACAAGTACAAAGCACAGGGACAAAGATTGTAGGCTAAGCTCCCTGGGAAATGTATGTAAATAACTCTCTAGAAACAGACTAAGGACTTGTGAATAATGACATGTAAACATTCTCCTGTTGGAGTTTGCACACAAATAGCGATCCTCTTATAGGATAATCTGTCCAATAGGGAACAGCCAGACTAGGAATGCGACTCCTTCTCAGTCTATACTACTGATAATGTCTGCCAGCTGGTGAACTCTACATGATCTTCTCTATATAGATAATGGACACCATCCCATCTGTGTCTAGTAATTCACACCACGGCTTTAAATAATTCATTCCCAACTAACCATTATTTTAAATGCAAAAGCATGGATCTCAAACACTAAGGCTGGGTTCACACTATTGCGAATTGGATGCAGATTTCTCCGCATATAATTTGCACGTCAGGAGACTGCGACCGACTCTCTATGGAGCGGGTTCACACACCTCCGGGACGGCTGTGAAGCAGATCACACAGGAGCCCTATCTGTCTTCTGGTCCGTTTCATGTCCAAATTCAGCCAAAAATTCAGAGTGAAATCGGACTTCAAACAGGGACGCACCGGACCCCCCCAGCTGTGATCCACTCAATGCGACAGTGTGAACCCAGACTAAATGACTCTTAACCCCTTAGTGACTAAGGGTAAAACAAATGATAATGCCTAAGCACAATTTTGCAACTTTGACATGTATCAGTAAGACTGTATATATCAGCACAACTACTTTGTGTATCCATGAGGATTATACCGCGTCCTTAAAAAAATAGCGCCTGCAAAGCGTCTCTCCTGTCACTCCAATGTGAAAGCCTGAGTGCGCTGGCAAGACGTCAAAAAAAGTCCTGCAAGCAGCATCTTTGAGGAGCTTTAGGAGCAGTGTATGTACCACTCCTAAAGCGCCTCTGCCCATTGAAATCAATAGGCAGCGGCGCTTTTAACACTTCTTTGACTGCTAGTGGGGGTTAAAAGCGCCCCCCCTAGAGGCTGAAAAGCGCCACTAAAACGACGATGAAGTACCGCTAAAAAATGGGTTAACCATTTAAGTGATACGGTGACATCCAGCTTGTCAATAAATGACTGCATGAGTCCAGTGGTCACGTGGCCTTCTTTCTTTTGTAGTAGTTTAGCTGCTGTGAGAATGCAATTAGCTACAAGATAGTAAATTTACATGGATTGTTTTCAGCATGGCAAGTATGGAACACCATGGAAGATAGGAGGCAAAACAAGGTAAAGATACTTGGAAAGGAGAGGAAAGGAAAGGAAAGAAAGGAAAGGAAAGAAAGGAGAGGAAAAGAAAAAAAGAAAAGAAAAGAAAAGAAAAAAAAGAAAAGAAAAGAAAAAGAAAGAAAAAAAGAAATGAAAGGGAAGGGTAAAAGAAGGAAAAGGAAGAAAAGAAACAAATAAAGAGGAAGGGAAGGAAGGAAAGAAAGGAGAGAAAGAAAGAAAGGAGAGAAAGAAAGAAAGGAGAGAAAGAAAGAAAGGAGAGAAAGAAAGAAAGGAGAGAAAGAAAGAAAGGAGAGAGAAAGGAGAGAAAGAAAGAAAGGAGAGAGAAAGGAGAGAAAGAAAGAAAGGAGAGAGAAAGGAGAGAAAGAAAGAAAGAAAGAAAGAAAGAAAGAAAGAAAGAAAGAAAGAAAGAAAGGAGAGAGAAAGGAGAGAGAAAGGAGAGAAAGAAAGAAAGAAAGAAAGGAGAGAGAAAGGAGAGAAAGAAAGAAAGAAAGGAGAGAGAAAGGAGAGAAAGAAAGAAAGAAAGGAGAGAGAAAGGAGAGAAAGAAAGAAAGGAGAGAAAGAAAGAAAGAAAGAAAGAAAGAAAGAAAGAAAGAAAGAAAGAAAGAAAGAAAGAAAGAAAGAAAGAAAGAAAGAAAGAAAGAAAGAAGAAAGAAAGAAAGAAAGAAAGAAAGAAAGAAAGAAAGAAAGAAAGAAAGAAAGAAAGAAAGAAAGAAAGAAAGAAAGAAAGAAAGAACAAAAGGAAAGACAAGGAAGGAAGGAAGGAAAGAAAGAAAGAAAGAAAGAAAGAAAGAAAGAAAGAAAGAAAGAAAGAAAGAAAGAAAGAAAGAAAGAAAGAAAGAAAGAAAGAAAGAAAGAAAGAAAGGAAGGAAGGAAGGAAGGAAGGAAAGAAAGAAAGAAAGAAAGAAAGAAAGAAAGAAAGAAAGAAAGAAAGAAAGAAAGAACAAAAGGAAAGACAGAGAAGGAAGGAAGGAAGGAAGACAGAGAAGGAAGGAAGGAAGGAAGGAAGGAAGGAAGGAAGGAAGGAAGGAAGGAAGGAAGGAAGGAAGGAAGGAAGGAAGGAAGGAAGGAAGGAAGGAAAGAAAGAAAGAAAGAAAGAAAGAAAGAAAGAAAGAAAGAAAGAAAGAAAGAAAGAAAGAAAGAAAGAAAGAAAGAAAGAAAGAAAGAAAGGAAAAATGGGACGACTGTCCGTTCTTTTTTTTGCATGCTAGTCTTATATCGAAAACCACCAAGTTACTAAAGTTACGAAAATTCTTGTACAACAGAATACAACTTCAAACAAAAGGTGCTCACAGGAGAGGCGGTTACAACAGAATGATCTCCTCACTGCAGGGCGTTCGCCCAGTCACATCTGAAGCAATAATGAAAGGAAAATCTGGATGGCTGCACACCACACTGAGATCCAAACGCCTTTATTCACATAAAATGATGAAGAACATGAGGAGCACTACATGTACAAGCAAGGGAGGAACGGCTTACATATTTTGCACATGAATTGTGCTTTATCAAAGCCCCAGAACACAACTTCAGAAGTGATAATTGTATTATAATGTATTCTTTTGTTTGTGAGCAAGCGCGGTCTTGCTCACGCGATTTTTTTCGGACATGTACTATACTGATTACAGGAAAATCGTTAGTTCTGTTATCATACGAGAAAAATTTTCATGTTTCTCCCTTCAGATATTTTTGCGTGAACTGTCGCGATCGGCTCTCAAAATCTGTGTACTAACGACCAGATTATCGGACAATCTCTTTTTTTTTGTCTCATTGTGTGTACTTGGGCATAACAGGCAACAAACACTCAAAGTCCAATTATAAAACACAAAGAAGATGTACTTACACATACCCAGATAGTACATTCTATCAGAGTGAGGGCTATCTGGGTCATTCCTCTTTACGAAGGTGAAGCTGTGAGGGGCCTTGGCCATCATATACCCATGGTACTTCCTGGTGTCTGCTAGCAGCTTCCGCATCTGGCTCCATGAATGGCGCTCCACAAAGAAGGGGTCTGGCTTGGAGTCTCCCCCGATGGGCTCTGTGCTTCCATGGCTGCTTGCCGACTCAAAAATCTCTACTCCGACCTGCTCAGTCTCCATAGCTGCCGCCATGTTGCATCCTGTGGAAAAGTACCATTGTCGTTATTTCTAATACAATCCAATGAACTCTCCCAACCCTTCATCCACATCCATAGACATTAGAGACACATCTTCCAGTACCCGGAATATTAGACATTATTTAGATATTGTGAGAACTGTAAATGCCACAAGTTTTGATAAAGTGATACTAAACATACACTGCTTAACCGGTTGCCACTCGGTCTATGGCAAGATGACACCGGCGGGAACCTCCCGCGATCCGTGTTGAGGTCATATGATGGACGCAGAGCAGCCCGATCCGTCACCGGCTGTGTCCTATGACTGATCACTGTACCGGTACCATGTGATCGCTGTAATCAATCACAGCAGGACACATGACAGTTGTAAACAATAGATGGCTTCCTTTCCAAGCCATCCATTGTGTACAATTGTGTTGCTAGCTGTGATTGGTCAGTGTGATCATATGGTAAATCCTGGGCCAATCACAGCCCATCTATACCATGTGATTAGCTCTGGCTAATCACAACAAAACAACTAAGGCTGGGTTCCCACTAGTGCAAATTGGATGAGGTTTTCCCACATCCAATTCGCATTGTCAGGAGATTGTGACCGGCTCTCTATGGAGACGGTTCACACATCCCTGTAGCGGCTCCGGTGCTCAGGAGTCCTGTGCGTCTTCTGGTCCGTTTAAGGTCCGAATTCAGCCAAACATTCGGACTGAAATCGGACCTGAAAGGGTGAACAGGGAAGCACCGGACTCCCGCTGTGAGCCGCTCCGTGCTGCAATGTGAACCCAGCCATTCAATTCGCACAGCAGGAGAACGTGACCGGCTCTCTATGAAGCTGGTTCACATAATCTCCGGGGCGCACTGCACACTGTGCGTCTTTGGCTCCGTTTCAGGGCCAAATTCAAGCAAAGATTCGGCCCTGAAACAGAGAATGGGGGCGCACAGCGCTCCTGTGCGATCCGAGCCTTAGCCAATGCCTTTAGCCAAAACCAGCTGATCGACTGCGTCCATTAACACACACAGAGCTCTGTGTTTACAAAACACACAGGGCTCTGTGCACAGAAAATAGTGATCTGGTTGTTTCTTCTCCCTGAAAAGCAGGGAGAAAAAGCAGCCAGATCTGAGTGTACGCACCAAGGTTCACACTGAGGCGGTAGAGAAATCGTGCGATTTCAGGTGAACTTGCACAATTTCAAACCGGCAATGCAGTCCGACTTGGGGGGGGGGGGGGGGACTTGACAGACATCTGTGTTCATGCACAAATGTCTATTCAAATTGCCCCTGAAGTCGTATAGGAACTACTTCGGGCGGTGCCACTGCCAGCGATTTGACATGTCAAATCGCATTTGTCAAAGCAGCCCGGTGTGATTTTGAGCTAAAAGCAGCACACATTACACTGGTTAGGCACACAGTAAACCCCTTTATTGCCCCTCGATGTTTAACCCCTTCCCAGCCAGGGTCATCAGTACAGTATTATCACTGATCACTGTATTCGTGTCACCAGCGACGTGTCAGTGTCAGCATTGGGTGACCCTCCCAGCCAGTATCAGCGCCAGATCGCCCGCCACCCTATCACAGTCCCACTGTAAGTTGCTGATCACCATTACATTATAGCGTCTATTAGTTGCGTAAATTCCAGTATATATCCCCTAGTTTGTAGACGCCATGAATTTCACTCACACCAATCAATATACACTTATTGCGATTTGTTTTCAAAGAAAGTTATTTCTTTGAATTTGAAATGTTTTCAAAGAAAGAAAAGAAATGTTTCCAAAGAAATGTAGCAGAATACATTTATGAAGAAAGACGATTTGTTTGCAAAATTGAATAATATAAACTTTTTTCTGTTCGTTTTCAAATTTTTTTTTTTTCTTTTCGTTTCTGGACTTTTTTTTTTTTTATCTCACGCTTCCCAGACTTAGAGGAGAGATTTCAAGTCTTTTTGACCCCAGACCTTACCATGAAGAGGACCTGTCATCCTTCATTTCTATTACAAGAGATGTTTACATTTCCTATGATAGGAATAAAAGTGATAAAAAAAATTAAAAAGGGACAGTGTTAAAAAAAATAAAATAAAATAAGAAGCGCCCGCCCCCCCCCGTTCCCTCGCACAGAAGCGAACGCGTACATCTGTAAACGGTGTTCGCACCACACATGTGAGGCGTCACCGCGAATGTTAGAGCGAGAGCAATAATTCTAGTGCTAGACCTCCTCTGTGACTATAAACAGGTAACCTGCAAAATTTTTTTAAAGCATCGCCTATGGAGTTTCTTTCTTTTTTTTTTTTTTTAAGTAGCGTATTTGAACGCCATTCCGCGAGCGTGTGCAATTTTGAAGCGCAACATGTTTGCTTTCTATTTACTCGGGATAACATCATCTTTTATATTTTACCAAACTAATTGTTTTGTTTTTTGTTTTGTTTTTTTGCATCTAAACACATTAGAGTGTATTTTTTAAACACAGAAAAAGTGTTTGAAAAAGTGTTGCACAAATACTTTATAATGCAACAATCGCCATTTTATTCTCTAGGGTCTCTGCTTAAAAAAATAAAAAAAAAATCTATATAAATGTTTGCGGGTTCCGAGTAATTTTCTAGCAAAAAAATGATGCCGATTTTTACTTTGTAGGAGAGAAATGACAGAATAAGCCTGGTAGGGAAGGGGTTAATAAGGAGGGAATTTATTACATTTTACCCTCTCACTTCCTGGTTTGTAGACCCAAAAGGAAGAGGGGGGAAATCTCTCCAGACTGAATGAACACCCTCCCCCCTCCCCTCTCAGTTGTCATGGTAACCAGTGTCCCCATTGTAAAGTTACCCTCACTTTCTATTTTGTAGACCCAACAGGAAGTGAGGAAAAATCTCTCCAGAACGAAGGAACATGGCCCCCCCTCAGTTGTCATGGTAATCAGTAGGGCCGGAACAACCAATCGTTTAATCGACAACTAATCGATTATTTTCATAATCGATTAATCGCCCAGTAACATAATGGGGTTAAAAAAACTAAAATTCGCCCTATATAGTACAAAAAGAGTAAATAATCACTACTGTAAATATTACTTTCACTGTTGCACAGTAAAAAATGACCCCCTTACAGTAGTGATCATTTGCTCTTTTTCTACTATAAAGGGACTTTTTTTTTTTTTTTTTTTTTTAACCCCATTATGTTACTAAACGTCTTAGACCTGGTTCACATCTGTGTGTTTTTTGGTGCTTTTTGCAGAAACGCACTACAGTTCATTTGAAGTTCACATCTATGCTTTTTTTCAGCCGCTGCGTATTTGGAAAGGGTCAGGGACTTTTTTCAATGCAAAAATGGTGCTTTTTGGGCTCAATATACTTCAATGGAGAAGCTGTAGAAAAGCATGTAATGTGTTTTTGCAGCAGTTTGTGTTTTTTTTTTTTAATCTGCCCAACAACAAATTGGCCAAAAAGGCATAAAAAAAAATGCAAAAACGCAAATCGCAGCAAAATCACGTGTGCAAAAAAAAATCAAAAACGCAACAGCAAAAATCACTTCAGAAACAGATCAAAAAAAAAACTGCCCAGGTGTGTACCGAGCCTTATGCTGGCCACACCAATCAATTTTCAGATAAGAATATTCAGATGAAAAATCTTTGTACATTCGCTGAATGATAGAATGTTGTTCGAAATTTTCACTTGTTTTTAACATTCTGTTTTAAAACAAAAGTAATTTCTGAACGAAAACCACAAACACTGTCTGAAAATTCCTTTGATCGAGAAGTTTTCTATTATTTCTACATTTTCCTGTCACTGAGGTTGAAAACAAACATCGATTTGACCCCCACTAATGATTAGAAAATCGAACGAACGTTCTTAGAATGAAATTTTTGAAGGAAGACATTGTTTTGTATGGCCAGCATATAATATATTACAGTTCTGTTTGAAAATCTGCAAAACAGTCTTTAACTTAGATTTTAAAAATTGATCTCTGAGCCTGATGATATTTACTAGATTCAACCTCTAATAGTATATACAGTATATATCTCCTCTAATAGTATATACAGTATATATCTCCTCTAATAGTATATACAGTATATATCTCCTCTAATAGTATATACAGTATATATCTCCTCTAATAGTATATACAGTATATATCTCCTCTAATAGTATATATCTCCTCTAATAGTATATACAGTATATATCTCCTCTAATAGTATATATCTCCTCTAATAGTATATACAGTATATCTCTCCTCTAATAGTATATACAGTATATCTTTCCTCTAATAGTATATACAGTAGATCTCCTCTAATAGTATATACAGTATATATCTCTCCTCTAATAGTATATCTCCTCTAATAGTATATACAGTAGATCTCCTCTAATAGTATATACAGTATATATCTCTCCTCTAATAGTATATACAGTAGATCTCCTCTAATAGTATATACAGTATATATCTCCTCTAATAGTATATACAGTAGATCTCCTCTAATAGTATATACAGTATATATCTCTCCTCTAATAGTATATACAGTAGAGTTCCTCTAATAGAATATACAGTATATCTCTCCTCTAATAGTATATACAGTAGATCTCCTCTAATAGTATATACAGTATATATCTCTCCTCTAATAGTATATCTCCTCTAATAGTATATACAGTAGATCTCCTCTAATAGTATATACAGTATATATCTCTCCTCTAATAGTATATACAGTAGATCTCCTCTAATAGTATATACAGTATATATCTCTCCTCTAATAGTATATACAGTAGATCTCCTCTAATAGTAAATACAGTATATATCTCTCCTCTAATAGTATATACAGTAGATCTCCTCTAATAGTATATACAGTATATATCTCTCCTCTAATAGTATATACAGTAGAGTTCCTCTAATAGAATATACAGTATATCTCTCCTCTAATAGTATATACAGTATATCTCTCCTCTAATAGTATATACAGTAGATCTCCTCTAATAGTATATACAGTATATATCTCTCCTCTAATAGTATATCTCCTCTAATAGTATATACAGTAGATCTCCTCTAATAGAATATACAGTATATATCTCTCATCTAATAGTATATCTCCTCTAATAGTATATACAGTAGAGTTCCTCTAATAGTATATACAGTATATATCTCCTCTAATAGTATATACAGTAGATCTCCTCTAATAGTATATACAGTATATCTCTCCTCTAATAGTATATACAGTATATCTCTCCTCTAATAGTATATACAGTATATCTCTCCTCTAATAGTATATACAGTATATCTCTCCTCTAATAGTATATACAGTATATATCTCTCCTCTAATAGTATATACAGTATCTCTCCTCTAATAGTATATACAGTATCTCTCCTCTAATAGTATATACAGTACCTCTCCTCTAATAGTATATACAGTATATCTCTTCTAATAGAATATACAGTATATCTCATCTCTAATAGTATATACAGTATATATCTCTTCTAATAGTATATATCTCTTCTAATAGTATATACAGTATATCTCCTCTAATAGTATATACGGTATATCTCTTCTAATAGTATATCACTTCTAATAGTATATACAGTATATCTCTCCTCTAATAGTATATGCAGTATATCTCCTCTAATAGTATATACAGTATATCTCTCCTCTAATAGTATATACAATATATATATCTCCTCTAATAGTATATACAGTATCTCTCCTCTAATAGTATACACAGTATATATCTCTCCTCTAATAGTATATACAGTATATCTCCTCTCTAATAGTTTATACAGTATATCTCCTCTAATAGTATATATCTCCTCTAATAGTATATACAGTATATATCTCCTCTAATAGTATATACAGTATATATCTCCTCTAATAGTATATACAGTATATATCTCCTCTAATAGTATATACAGTATATCTCCTCTAATAGTATATACAGTATATCTCCTCTAATAGTATATACAGTATATCTCCTCTAATAGTATATACAGTATATCTCCTCTAATAGTATATACAGTATATCTCTTCTGTCTGTTATTCTCAGAGTGGATTTGATATTTTGCTCCCTAACCATATAGTTGGTTATTTTTATTTACCACTGCATAGAGATATTTAAGAATAAATTACCTTTTTTTTAAACTTTACATATTAACTAAATTATACACCACACTCTTAAAAGGGGGGAATTTGGGGTCTTTGAGTGAGGCACATATGTGGTGTGCCTCCATCCCTGATTCAGAAAATAAGGTGGGAAGTTTGGGACCTTGAATGAGGTCTATAGACAAGGTGGAGGTTGATGGAATAAAGTGCATATTTATTGGTCATGCAGAGCTGTATACAACATATCAGTAATAAAAAAACATATAATGAAAAACATTGTAGTGAATGTCAATTCATAAATAATCGCACCCACATATGTATGCCCGTGCGATATAGGAATCATTTTATTTTGCTTAGACCCCCTTTCACATTGGGGCGGTTTGCAGGCGCCATTGCGCTAAAAAATAGCGCCTGCAAACCGACCTGAAACAGCCGCTACTGTGTCTCCAGTGTGAAAGCCCCCGAGGGCCTTGCACACTGGAGCGGTGCGCTGGCAGGATGGGAAAAAAAGTCCTGCTAGCAGCATTCTCGGAGCGGTGTGTATACCGCTCCTTCACCTCTCCTGCCCATTGAAAGCAATGGGGCACCGCGGCTATACCGCCGGCAAAGTGCCTCTGCAGAGGCACTTTGCGGTGGTTTTTAACCCTTTCTCGGCCCCCCGCTAGCAGCCGAATACCGCTGCTAAAACGACGGTAAAGCGCCGCTAGAAATAGCCGGCGCTTTACCGCCGACGCCACCCCAGTGTGAAAGGGGCCTTAGAAATAAAGATCACGATTATCGCGGCGTAACATCATTTTTTCACATTATACAAAAAAAAAAAATTGGACTGACTTTACAGTTTAGTTTTTTTTTGTTTTTATTCATTAAAGTGTATTCTTTTCCAAAAAAAAAAAAATTGTGTTTGAAAGACCGCTGCGCAAATACCGCGTGACATAAAATATTGCAACGATCTCCATTTTATTCTCTAGGGTCTCTGCTAAAATATATATAATGTTTGGGGGTTCCAAGTAATTTTCTAGCAAAAAATGTACTGATTTTATCCTGTGAGCAACAGATGTCAGAAAAAGGTTTAGTCTTTAGGTGGTTAAACTGACCTCCTTTACAGACTGAAGTTCATTCCTTTGATCTAGGAATGAAATGTTACTTTGTTTATAGTTATCTTGAGATAAACCTGTCCGGCTGCCTGGATTTTTTATTTTTTATTTTTTTCAGCTGTCAGAAGTGAGCAGAGAACTCTCTGCACTTGTTACATAGAATCGGGGAAATTTTGTTTTAAGATCAGGAGGGGGTAAAATCGCGATCTCGATTCTTTAAAGAGGAACTGCAGTCTACTCACATAATTTGTAATAAAAAAAAAAAAAATATTTGCCATTCTGAAGCTTCCTTCCAACCACTTTGCATATTATTTTATATATACTGTGATTCTGTACTTGCCAAATATGCTGCAGAAATCTCCCTCCACTGAGTCTGGCTGCAGCCATTTTAACTGTGGGCAGCTGAAGCTGCTGCCTGTTCACTTCCTGGATTTAAACAGACACACAAGAGGCACACCTCCAGCTCTCATTGGCCCTCTTATGACTCATCCCCCCTCCTTTCCTAGCAAACTCTCAGGAGAGAGAGCTGTGTATGATGTCATAATCCTAGGCTAATGACCAGACAAGAAACAGGAAGTGGGCTGTATAAGGTATTTACTGGCAGAAAAAAAATGTTTTGCTATCCAAAGATAAAACAACAACAACAAGGGCAGAAGATTTAATAGATGGAAAGATGAAAAAATGACCGAAGTTCAGTTTTAACTATTAATTGTGCAGCTCTACCCCAATATAAAGGTAATCCTGTTTTGTAGACCCGACAGGAAGTGAGCGGGAAGTCTCTCCATAGTGAAGGAACCTTCTCAGTTGTCATGGTAACCAGTGTAAAGGTTTCCCCCTCACTTCCTGTCCTGTAGATCCAACAGGAAGTGAGGGGAAATCTCTCCAGAGCAAAAGAAAGCCCCGCCCTGCACTCATTTGTCATGGTAACCAGCGTCCCCAATGAAAAGTTTCCCCTCACTGTTTTGTAAATCCGAAAGGAAGTGAGCGGGAAGTCTCTCCAGAGCAAAGGAATGCCCCCCCCCCCTCCCCCTCAGTTGTCATAGTAACCAGTGTCCCCAGCGTAAAAATGTAACCTCATGTCCTGTTTTGTAGACCCGACAGGAAGTGAGGGGAAATCTCTCCAGACCGAAGGAATGCCCTCCCCCCACCCTCTCAGTTGTCATAGTAAACAACATCACCAATGTAAAGTTTCCCCCCCACTTCCTGTCTTGTAGACCCAACAGGAAGTGGGGGGGGTCACTCCAGAGTGAAGGAGTCCCTCTCAGTTGTCATGGTAACCAGTATCCCCAATGGAACGTTTCCCCTCACTTCCTGCTTTAATGACGACATAGTTTTAGATTTGTCCCCACTTCCTGTCCTAATGAGAGGATACAGTGAGGGGGGTGAATCTCCTCCTGGGGGGGGGGGGGGGGGGAGAGACAATAAACAAACACCTGACTGAGGCTCCGACCCTCCTCTATAGAAGTGTTCCCGTACAGAGGAGGCCCGGCGCCCAGGACACCGCCACACACCCGGCCTGAGGGCACACAGGCGGCCCCGGAGGACCGATCAGGGCGGGGATCCCCCCTGTGATCTGCGGAGGCCCCAGGCGGATCCATTGTGAG
Organism: Lithobates clamitans; assembly: GCA_037952925.1. NCBI lineage: Eukaryota > Metazoa > Chordata > Amphibia > Anura > Ranidae > Lithobates > Lithobates clamitans. The sequence goes on along the minus strand of JBBGZY010001908.1, from coordinate 39,900 downwards.
GAGACTCCCCATCCCCCCCACCTCCGGTGTCCGGTACAACCCCCCGCCTCCTCCACCCCACACAGCCCTCACCTAGCATGGAGAAGCGGGCGGGGGAAAGAGGCCGGGCCCGGCTCCTATTCTCTCTTCTCCCCGGTTATGACTTGGCTCCTCTCCGGCTCCCGGTGCCGCTGCTGATTCTGGAACTCTCACTTCCGCTTCCGGGAGAATGACGGGGCCGCCGGGCGGGGAAGCTGAGGACCCCTGCTGGCTGGAGGCGGCAGCGCACCCTGCCCGCACAATTCCCTCATTACTCCGCATATAACCCTGAACTTCATTTTTATTTATATTATTGTTATATCATATTAGAGTGTAAGCTCTTATGATCAGCGCCCTCCCAACCCTCCTGATTTGTTTTGTAGCTGTACTGCCCCCCTTTATATTGTAAAGTGCTGGGAACAAATGTTACTGCTATATAAATGCTGTATAATAATAACAATAATATATTTTATGTTAGATTTTATTATATATTAATTTATATAAATGTATTAAATATAATATAAATTCTATATTATATTTTATATATTATTTTGTATTATATTAATACTCTATTATATAATTAAATATAATACAAATGATAGTATAATATAAAATAAAAAATAGAATATATTATATTTTAATATATTTTTTTTTTAAAAAGTGAATCAAATACAATATCAATTAAATTCTATTTTATATTATATTTTGTATTATACTCATACTCTCTTATATATTATATTATATGATTAAATATAATACAAATTATAGTATAATATAAAATAAAAAATATAATATATTATATTTTATTATATTTTTTAAATAAAAAAATGGATTACATATAATATCAATTAAATTCTATATGATATTTTATATATTATTTTGTATTATATTCATACTCTATTATATATTATATAATGCAAATTATAGTATAATATAAAATAAAAAATAGAATGTATTATATTTTATTATATTTTTTTTATATAAAAAATGAATCAGATATAATATCAATTAAATTCTATATTATATTTTATATATTATTTTGTATTATATTTATAATCTATTATATATATTTTATAATTAAATATAATACAAATTATAGTATAATATAAAAAATAGACTATATTGTATATATATTTTTTTCTTAATAAAAAAATGAATCAAATATAATATCAATTACATTCTATATTATATTTTATATATTATTTTGTATTATATTCATACTCTAGTATATATTATATAATTAAATATAATACAAATTGTAGCATAATATAAAATAAAAAATAGAATATATTATATTTTATTACATATTATTTTATAAAACATGTATCAAATATAATATCAATTAAATCCTATATTATATTTTATATATTATTTTGTATTTTATTAATACGCTATTATATATTATATTACATCATTAAATATAATACAAATTATAGTATAATATAAAATAAAAAATAGAATATATTTTATCATATACAGTTGTGCTCATAAGTTTACACACCCTGGCAGAATTTATGATTTCTTGGCCATTTTTCAGAGAATATAAATGATAACACAAAAACATTTCTTTCACTCATGATTAGTGTTTGGCTGAAGCCATTTATTATCAATCAACTGTGTTTGCTCTTTTTAAATCATAATGGCAACAGAAACTACCCAAATGACCCTGATCAAAAGTTTACATACCCTGGTGATTTTGGCCTGATAACATGCACACAAGTTGACACAAAGGGGTTTGAATGGCTATTAAAGGTAACCATCCTCACCTGTGATCTGTTTGCTGTAATTAGTGTGTGTATAAAAGGTCAGTGAGTTTCTGGACTCCTGACAGACCCTTGCATCTTTCATCCAGTTCTGCACTGACATTTCTGGATTCTGAGTCATGGGGAAAGCAAAATAATTCTCAAAGGATCTGCAGGAAAAGGTAGTTGAACTGTATAAAACAGGAAAGGTATATAAAAAGATATCCAAGGAATTGAGAATGTCGATCAGCAGTGTTCAAACTCTAATCAAGAAGTGGAAAATGAGGGGTTCTGTTGAAACCAAACCACGGTCAGGTAGACCAACTAAAATTTCAGCCATAACTGCCAGGAAAATTGTTCGGGATGCAAAGAAAAAAACACGAATAACTTCAGGTGAAATGCAGGACTCTCTGAAAACATGTGGTGTGGCTGTTTCAAGGTGCACAATAAGGAGGCACATGAAGAAAGATGGGCTGCATGGTCGAGTTGCCAGAAGAAAGCCATTACTACGCAAATGCCACAAAGTATCCCGCTTACAATACGCCAAACAGCACAGAGACAAGCCTCAAACCTTCTGGCATAAATTCATGTAGAACGATGAGACCAAAATTGAGTTTTTTGGCCACAACCATCAACTTTACATTTGGAGAGGAGTCAACAAGGCCTATGATGAAAGGTCCACCATTCCTACTGTGAAACATGGAGGTGGATCGCTGATGTTTTGGGGGATGTGTGAGCTACAAAGGCACAAGAAATTTGGTCAAAATTGATGGCAAGATGAATGCAGTATGTTATCAAAAAATACTGGAGGAACATTTGCATTCATCAGCCAGGAAGCTGCGCATGGGACGTACTTGGACATTCCAACAGGACAATGATCCAAAACACACAAGGCCAAGTCGACCTGTCATTGGCTACAGCAGAATAAAGTAAAGGTTCTGGAGTGGCCATCTCAGTCTCCTGACCTCAATATCATTGAGCCACTCTGGGGAGATCTCAAACGTGCAGTTCATGCAAGACAGCCCAAGAATTTACAGGAACTGGAGGGTTTGTGCCAAGAGGAATGGGCAGCTTTACCATCTGAGAAGATAAAGAGCCTCATCCACAAATACCACAAAAGACTTCTAACTGTCATTGATGGTAAAGGGGTTGTAAAGGTTAGTGTTTTCTCACCTTAATGCATTAAGGTGAAAAAACACCTGGCAGTGACGGCCCCCCCCCCCCAGCCCCCCCGTTTTACTTACCTGAACCCTCAAACTTGACCCGGCAGGGATAGATTGATAGCAGTGCAGGCATCTTCCTGTTCTGCCTAGTGACACAACACTGATCATCTGCTCCCTCTCATCGGGAGCAGCTATCAGTGATGTGTCACAGTAAGCCACGCCCCCTAACAGTTAGAATCACTCCCTAGGACACACTTAACCCCTTCCCCGCCCCCTAGGGGTTAACCCCCTTCACTGCCAGTGTCATTTACACAGTAATCAATGCATTTTTATAGCACTGATCGCTGTATAAATGACAAAGGTCCCAAAATAGTGTTAAAAATGTCCGATGTGCCCGCCATAATGTCGCAGTCACGATAAAAATCGCAGATCGCCGCCATAACTAGTAAAAAAAAAAAATTATAAAAATGCCATAAAACTATCCACTATTTTGTAGACGCTATAACTTTTGTGCATACCAATCAATAAACGCTTATTGCGATTTTTTTTTTTTTTACCAAAAATATGTAGAAGCATACATATCAACCTAAACTGAGGGAAATAAAATGTTTTTTTATATATTTTTTGGGGGGATAGTTATTATAGCAAAAAGTAAAAAAGAATGCATTTTTTTTTCAAAATTGTCGCTCTTTTTATGTTTATAGCGCAAAAAATAAAAACCACAGGAGGTGATCAAATACCCCCAAAAGAAAGCTCTATTTGTGGGGGGAAAAAAAGGACGTCAATTTTGTTTAGGTGCAACGTCGCACGACCGCGCAATTGTCAGTTAAAGCGACGCAGTGCCGAATCGCAAAAAGTGCTCTGATCTTTTGCCAGCCAAATGGTCCGGGGCTGAAGTGGTTAAAAAAGAAAAAAAAAAAAAGAGGAACCCTTACAAATCACTTTAAAGGGGGTATGTAAACTTTTGATCAGGGTCATTTTGGGTACTTTCTGTTGCCATTATGATTTAAAAAGACTAAACACAGTTGATTGATAATAAATCAAACACTAACCATGAGTGAAAGAAAAGTTTTTGTGTTATCATTCATATTCTCAGAAAAATAGCCAAGAAATCATAAATTTTGCAAGGGTATGTAAACTTATGAGAAAACTGTATTGTTTTATAAAAAAATGTATCAAATATAATATCAATTACATTTTATATTACATTTTATATATTATTTTGGATTTATATTAATACTCTATTATATAAATAAATATAATACAAATTATAGTATAATATAAAATAAAAAAACAGAATATATTATATTTTATTATATATTATGTTATAAAAATGTATCTAATATAAATTAAATTATAGATTACATTGTATTATATTTTATATTATGTTATATATTATATTGTTTCATAATATATTTTTCTTCTATTTTATATCATATTATAACAATTAAATATATTACAAACTATAGTATATTATGAATTAAAATATAGATTATTTTGTGTTCGATTTTTTATTATGTTATATATTCTATATTATTTTACATTGTTTCATATCATATTTATATTCTATTTTATATTAAATATATTATAAAATCGGATCTTATGTATGACACCTGTTATGTTTGTACAGTCTTGTTGTTCAATAAAAAACCTTTCTGTTAAAAAAAAAAAAATAATATAAAACAAATCATAGTAAAATATATATATTATTTGTATATTATGTTATACATCAGTGGTCTCCAAACTTCGACCCTTTGCTTGTTTTTATCTGGCCCTAGCGGAGCTTCTTTGTTTACTGACACCAATGATGGGGCACTTTTCCTCCCACTAACACCAATGATGGGGCACTATTCTTCCCACTGATACCAATGATGGGGCACTATTCCTCCCACTGACACCAATGATGGGACACTATTCCTCCCACTGACACCAATGATGGGGCACTATTCCTCCCACTGACACCAATGATGGGACACTATTCCTCCCACTGACACCAATGATGGGACACTATTCCTCCCACTGACACCAATGATGGGACACTATTCCTTCCACTAACACCAACGATGGGGCACTATTCCCCCCACTAACACCAATAATGGGGCACCATTCCTTTCACTGACACCAATGAAATTATAGATGATATTTTTCATATTATATTGATATTGCTATAGAATTTTTTTTTAGCCATAATCAGCCTTCTGGGCAGCACAGTTCATTTCTAGTATGGAATACCCCTGTTTGGAGGACTGATGACCTGTGTTGGGAGGACTGATGGTGGGAATACCTGTGTTGGGAGGACTGATGATTGGAATACCTGTGTTGGGAGGACTGATGATGAGAATACCTGTGTTGGGAGGACTGATGATGAGAATACCTGTGTTGGGAGGACTGATGATGAGAATACCTGTGTTGGGAGGACTGATGATGAGAATACCTGTGTTGGGAGGACTGATGATGACAATACCTGTGTTGGGAGGACTGATGATGGGAATACCTGTGTTGGGAGGACTGATGATTGGAATACCTGTGTTGGGAGGACTGATGATGGGAATACCTGTGTTGGGAGGACTGATGATGAGAATACCTGTGTTGGGAGGACTGATGGTGGGAATACCTGTGTTGGGAGAAATGATGGTGGGAATACCTGTGTTGGGAGGACTGATGACCTGTGTTGGGAAGACTGATGATGAGAATACCTGTGTTGGGAGGACTGATGATGGGAATACCTGTGTTGGGAGGACTGATGATGAGAATACCTGTGTTGGGAGGACTGATGGTGGGAATACCTGTGTTGGGAGGACTGATGGTGGGAATACCTGTGTTGGGAGGACTGATGATGAGAATACCTGTGTTGGGAGGACTGATGATGGGAATACCTGTGTTGGGAGGACTGATGGTGGGAATACCTGTGTTGGGAGGACTGATGATGACAATACCTGTGTTGGGAGGACTGATGGTGAGAATACCTGTGTTGGGAGGACTGATGATGAGAATACCTGTGTTGGGAGGACTGATGATGAGAATACCTGTGTTGGGAGGACTGATGGTGAGAATACCTGTGTTGGGAGGACTGATGATGAGAATACCTGTGTTGGGAGGACTGATGGTGAGAATACCTGTGTTGGGAGGACTGATGGTGAGAATACCTGTGTTGGGAGGACTGATGGTGAGAATACCTGTGTTGGGAGGACTGATGGTGACAATACCTGTGTTGGGAGGACTGATGATGGGAATACCTGTGTTGGGAGGACTGATGGTGGGAATACCTGTGTTGGGAGGACTGATGATGAGAATACCTGTGTTGGGAGGACTGATGATGAGAATACCTGTGTTGGGAGGACTGATGATGGGAATACCTGTGTTGGGAGGACTGATGGTGGGAATACCTGTGTTGGGAGGACTGATGATGGGAATACCTGTGTTGGGAGGACTGATGATGGGAATACCTGTGTTGGGAGGACTGATGGTGGGAATACCTGTGTTGGGAGGACTGATGATGGGAATACCTGTGTTGGGAGGACTGATGATGAGAATACCTGTGTTGGGAGGACTGATGATGGGAATACCTGTGTTGGGAGGACTGATGGTGGGAATACCTGTGTTGGGAGGACTGATGATGGGAATACCCCTGTTGGGAGGACTGATGATGGGAATACCTGTGTTGGGAGGACTGATGGTTGGAATACCCAAGTTGGGAGGACTGATGATGAGAATACCTGTGTTGGGAGGACTGATGATGATGGGAATACCTGTGTTGGGAGGACTGATGATGGGAATACCTGTGTTGGGAGGACTGATGATGATGGGAATACCTGTGTTGGGAGGACTGATGATGATGAGAATACCCGTGTTGGGAGGACTGATGATGAGAATACCTGTGTTGGGAGGACTGATGGTGGGAATACCTGTGTTGGGAGGACTGATGATGAGAATACTTGTGTTGGGAGGACTGATGATGGGAATACCTGTGTTGGGAGGACTGATGATGAGAATACCTGTGTTGGGAGGACTGATGATGGGAATACCTGTGTTGGGAGGACTGATGATGGGAATACCTGTGTTGGGAGGACTGATGATGAGAATACCTGTGTTGGGAGGACTGATGATGGGAATACCTGTGTTGGGAGGACTGATGGTGGGAATACCTGTGTTGGGAGGACTGATGATGAGAATACCTGTGTTGGGAGGACTGATGATGAGAATACCTGTGTTGGGAGGACTGATGATGAGAATACCTGTGTTGGGAGGACTGATGATGGGAATACCTGTGTTGGGAGGACTGATGATGAGAATACCTGTGTTGGGAGGACTGATGATGAGAATACCTGTGTTGGGAGGACTGATGATGAGAATAGCTGTGTTGGGAGGACTGATGATGGGAATACCTGTGTTGGGAGGACTGATGATGGGAATACCCCTGTTGGGAGGACTGATGATGGGAATACCTGTGTTGGGAGGACTGATGGTTGGAATACCCAAGTTGGGAGGACTGATGATGAGAATACCTGTGTTGGGAGGACTGATGATGAGAATACCTGTGTTGGGAGGACTGATGATGATGGGAATACCTGTGTTGGGAGGACTGATGATGAGAATACCTGTGTTGAGAGGACTGATGATGATGGGAATACCTGTGTTGGGAGGACTGATGATGGGAATACCTGTGTTGGGAGGACTGATGATGGGAATACCTGTGTTGGGAGGACTGATGATGAGAATACCTGTGTTGGGGGGACTGATGATGAGAATACCTGTGTTGGGAGGACTGATGGTGGGAATACCTGTGTTGGGAGGACTGATGATGGGAATACCTGTGTTAGGAGGACTGATGATGGGAATACCTGTGTTGGGAGGACTGATGATGATGGGAATACCTGTGTTGGGAGGACTGATGATGATGGGAATACCTGTGTTGGGAGGACTGATGATGATGAGAATACCTGTGTTGGGAGGACTGATGATGATGGGAATACCTGTGTTGGGAGGACTGATGATGAGAATACCTGTGTTGGGAGGACTGATGATGGGAATACCTGTGTTGGGAGGACTGATGATGAGAATACCTGTGTTGGGAGGACTGATGATGGGAATACCTGTGTTGGGAGGACTGATGATGGGAATACCTGTGTTGGGAGGACTGATGATGAGAATACCTGTGTTGGGAGGACTGATGATGGGAATACCTGTGTTGGGAGGACTGATGATGGGAATACCTGTGTTGGGAGGACTGATGGTGAGAATACCTGTGTTGGGAGGACTGATGATGATGGGAATACCTGTGTTGGGAGGACTGATGATGAGAATACCTGTGTTGGGAGGACTGATGATGGGAATACCTGTGTTGGGAGGACTGATGATGGGAATACCTGTGTTGGGAGGACTGATGATGATGAGAATACCTGTGTTGGGAGGACTGATGATGAGAATACCTGTGTTGGGAGGACTGATGATGAGAATACCTGTGTTGGGAGGACTGATGATGAGAATACCTGTGTTGGGAGGACTGATGATGACAATACCTGTGTTGGGAGGACTGATGGTGAGAATACCTGTGTTGGGAGGACTGATGATGAGAATACCTGTGTTGGGAGGACTGATGATTGGAATACCTGTGTTGGGAGGACTGATGATGGGAATACCTGTGTTGGGAGGACTGATGATGAGAATACCTGTGTTGGGAGGACTGATGATGAGAATACCAGTGTTGGGAGGACTGATGATGAGAATACCTGTGTTGGGAGGATTGATGATGAGAATACCTGTGTTGGGAGGACTGATGATGAGAATACCTGTGTTGGGAGGACTGATGATGAGAATACCTGTGTTGGGGGGACTGATGATGAGAATACCTGTGTTGGGAGGACTGATGATGGGAATACCTGTGTTGGGAGGACTGATGGTGGGAATACCTGTGTTGGGAGGACTGATGATGAGAATACCTGTGTTGGGAGGACTGATGATGGGAATACCTGTGTTGGGAGGACTGATGGTGGGAATACCTGTGTTGGGAGGACTGATGATGGGAATACCTGTGTTGGGAGGACTGATGATGGGAATACCTGTGTTGGGAGGACTGATGATGAGAATACCTGTGTTGGGAGGACTGATGATGAGAATACCTGTGTTGGGAGGACTGATGATGGGAATACCTGTGTTGGGAGGACTGATGATGGGAATACCTGTGTTGGGAGGACTGATGATGAGAATACCTGTGTTGGGAGGACTGATGGTGAGAATACCTGTGTTGGGAGGACTGATGATGGGAATACCTGTGTTGGGAGGACTGATGATGGGAATACCTGTGTTGGGAGGACTGATGATGGGAATACCTGTGTTGGGAGGACTGATGATGGGAATACCTGTGTTGGGAGGACTGATGATGGGAATACCTGTGTTGGGAGGACTGATGATGGGAATACCTGTGTTGGGAGGACTGATGATGGGAATACCTGTGTTGGGAGGACTGATGATGAGAATACCTGTGTTGGGAGGACTGATGGTGAGAATACCTGTGTTGGGAGGACTGATGATGGGAATACCTGTGTTGGGAGGACTGATGATGGGAATACCTGTGTTGGGAGGACTGATGATGGGAATACCTGTGTTGGGAGGACTGATGGTGGGAATACCTGTGTTGGGAGGACTGATGGTGGGAATACCTGTGTTGGGAGGACTGATGATGGGAATACCTGTGTTGGGAGGACTGATGGTGAGAATACCTGTGTTGGGAGGACTGATGATGGGAATACCTGTGTTGGGAGGACTGATGATGAGAATACCTGTGTTGGGAGGACTGATGATGGGAATACCTGTGTTGGGAGGACTGATGATGGGAATACCTGTGTTGGGAGGACTGATGGTGAGAATACCTGTGTTGGGAGGACTGATGGTGGGAATACCTGTGTTGGGAGGACTGATGATGGGAATACCTGTGTTGGGAGGACTGATGATGAGAATACCTGTGTTGGGAGGACTGATGATGAGAATACCTGTGTTGGGAAGACTGATGGTGGGAATACCTGTGTTGGGAGGACTGATGATGAGAATACCTGTGTTGGGAGGACTGATGATGGGAATACCTGTGTTGGGAGGACTGATGATGGGAATACCTGTGTTGGGAGGACTGATGATGAGAATACCTGTGTTGGGAGGACTGATGATGAGAATACCTGTGTTGGGAAGACTGATGGTGGGAATACCTGTGTTGGGAGGACTGATGATGAGAATACCTGTGTTGGGAGGACTGATGATGAGAATACCTGTGTTGGGAAGACTGATGGTGGGAATACCTGTGTTGGGAGGACTGATGATGAGAATACCTGTGTTGGGAGGACTGATGATGGGAATACCTGTGTTGGGAGGACTGATGATGGGAATACCTGTGTTGGGAGGACTGATGATGGGAATACCTGTGTTGGGAGGACTGATGATGGGAATACCTGTGTTGGGAGGACTGATGGTGGGAATACCTGTGTTGGGAGGACTGATGATGAGAATACCTGTGTTGGGAGGACTGATGAATGGAGCTTTTCTCAGCATTGCCCTGGATCAGGCCCGTCCCCGGTGATGATGTAATAAGGATCGGTCAGGGTGTCACTTCCATTCCCGGGGACAGAAGATCCTCCGTCACAATATCACCCCGGAGGTGACTTCGGATGCGGATCGGTGTTTGCTGAAAATCGCCTCCCTTCTGCCCAGGGAACCAAGTACTGGTTTCTTTCCCTTAGTCAAGATGGCCGCCCCGGGGTCATGTCATGCCCTCACTTATCATGGCGGACGGAAGTGACTGGTTTGCCCTTATGTGGGATGGACGGCTGAACTTCTCCCCGCCCGCCTCCAGGTGGTGCAGTGACAGCTCGGCCGGTGTGTGTCAGTCGGTGAGCGGAAAGATGAGTCTGACCCCTCAGGTGTTCTGGGCGCAGCGGCACCGGGAGATCTACCTGAGGGTGGAGCTCAGCGATGTGCAGGTACTGGGGGGAGGGGATCTGTATATACAATGAGGGGGTACAGAGTGTGACCCCCCCATTACCTGACCGCAATACAGGAGACACGAGGAGAGGACCGAGATGGAAGTAGAGGAGATGGAGGTAGAGATGGAGTTGTGTAGATGGAAGTAGAGGTGTGGAGATGGAAGTAGAGGTGGAGATGGAAGTAGAGGTGTGGAGATGGAAGTAGAGGTGTGGAGATGGAAGTAGGGGTGTGGAGATGGAAGTAGGGGTGTGGAGATGGAAGTAGGGGTGTGGAGATGGAAGTAGGGGTGTGGAGATGGAAGTAGGGGTGTGGAGATGGAAGTAGGGGTGTGGAGATGGAAGTAGGGTTGTGGAGGTGGAAGTAGGGTAGTGGAGGTTGAGGTGTAGATGTAAGGGGGTGGAGGTGGAGATGGAGGGGTTTGGAGGTGCGAAGATTGGAAGTAGTGGTGTAGAGATGGAGGTGTAGATGGAAGTAGGGGTGTGGAGGTTGAGGTGTAGATGTAAGGGGGTGGAGGTGGAGCTGGAGATGGAGGGGTTTGGAGGTGCGAAGATTGGAAGTAGTGGTGTAGAGATGGAGGTGTAGATGGAAGTAGGGGTGTGGAGATGGAAGTAGGGGTGTGGAGATGGAAGTAGGGGTGTGGAGATGGAAGTAGGGGTGTGGAGATGGAAGTAGAGGTGGAGATGGAAGTAGGGGTGTGGAGGTGGAAGTAGGGTTGTGGAGGTTGAGGTGTAGATGTAAGGGGGTGGAGGTGGAGATGGAGGGGTTTGGAGGTGCGAAGATTGGAAGTAGTGGTGTAGAGATGGAGGTGTAGATGGAAGTAGGAGTGTGGAGATGGAAGTAGGGCTGTAGAAAAGGAGGTGTGGAGGTAGAGGTGGAGATGTAGGGGTGTAGAGGTGGTGATGTAGATGGAAGTAGGGGTGGAGATGTAGATGGAAGTAGGGGTGGAGATGTAGATGGAAGTAGGGGTGGAGATGTAGATGGAAGTAGGGGTGGAGATGGAAGTAGGGGTGTAGAGGTGGAGATGGAAGTAGGGGTGTATAGGTGGAGATGGAAGTAGGGGTGTATAGGTGGAGATGGAAGTAGGGGTGTAGAGGTGGAGATGGAAGTAGAGGTGGAGATGGAAGTAGAGGTGGAGATGGAAGTAGAGGTGGAGATGGAAGTAGGGGTGTGGAGATGGAAGTAGGGGTGTGGAGATGGAAGTAGGGGTGTGGAGATGGAAGTAGGGGTGTGGAGATGGAAGTAGGGGTGTGGAGATGGAAGTAGGGGTGTGGAGATGGAAGTAGGGGTGTGGAGATGGAAGTAGGGGTGTGGAGATGGAAGTAGGGGTGTGGAGATGGAAGTAGGGGTGTGGAGATGGAAGTAGGGTTGTGGAGATGGAAGTAGGGTTGTGGAGGTGGAAGTAGGGTTGTGGAGGTTGAGGTGTAGATGTAAGGGGGTGGAGGTGGAGGTGGAGATGGAGGGGTTTGGAGGTGCGAAGATTGGAAGTAGTGGTGTAGAGATGGAGGTGTAGATGGAAGTAGGAGTGTGGAGATGGAAGTAGGGCTGTAGAAAAGGAGGTGTGGAGATAGAGTTGTAGATGGATGTAGGGGTGTAGAGGTGGAGATGTAGGGGTGTAGAGGTGGAGATGTAGATGGAAGTAGGGGTGGAGATGTAGATGGGAAGTAGGGGTGGAGATGTAGATGGAAGTAGGGGTGGAGATGTAGATGGAAGTAGGGGTGGAGATGTAGATGGAAGTAGGGGTGGAGATGTAGATGGAAGTAGGGGTGGAGATGTAGATGGAAGTAGGGGTGGAGATGTAGATGGAAGTAGGGGTGGAGATGGAAGTAGGGGTGTAGAGGTGGAGATGGAAGTAGGGGTGTAGAGGTGGAGATGGAAGAGGTGGAGATGGAAGTAGAGGTGGAGATGGAAGTAGGGGTGTGGAGATGGAAGTAGGGGTGTGGAGATGGAAGTAGGGGTGTGGAGATGGAAGTAGGGGTGTGAGATGGAAGTAGGGGTGTGGAGATGGAAGTAGGGGTGTGGAGATGGAAGTAGGGTTGTGGAGATGGAAGTAGGGTTGTGGAGGTGGAAGCAGGTTGTGGAGGTGGAAGTAGGGTTGTGGAGGTTGAGGTGTAGATGTAAGGGGGTGGAGGTGGAAGTGGAGATGGAGGGGTTTGGAGGTGCGAAGATTGAAGTAGTGGTGTAGAGATGGAGGTGTAGATGGAAGTAGGAGTGTGGAGATGGAAGTAGGGCTGTAGAAAAGGAGGTGTGGAGATAGAGTTGTAGATGGATGTAGGGGTGTAGAGGTGGAGATTTAGATGGAAGTAGGGGTGGAGATGTAGATGGAAGTAGGGGTGGAGATGGAAGTAGGGGTGTAGAGGTGGAGATGGAAGTAGGGGTGTAGAGGTGGAGATGGAAGTAGGGGTGTAGAGGTGGAGATGGAAGTAGGTGTGTAGAGGTGGAGATGGAAGTAGGTGTGTAGAGGTGGAGATGGAAGTAGATGTGTAGAGGTGGAGATGAAAGTAGGGGTGTAGAGGTGGAGATGGAAGTAGGGGTGTAGAGGTGGAGATGGAAGTAGGGGTGTAGAGGTGGAGATGGAAGTAGGGGTGTAGAGGTGGAGATGGAAGTAGGGGTGTAGAGGTGGAGATGGAAGTAGGGGTGTAGAGGTGGAGATGGAAGTAGGGGTGTAGAGGTGGAGATGGAAGTAGGGGTGTAGAGGTGGAGATGGAAGTAGGGGTGTAGAGGTGGAGATGGAAGTAGAGGTGTAGAGGTGGAGATGGAAGTAGAGATGTAGATGGAAGTAGGGGTGTAGAGATGTAGATGGAAGTAGGGGTGTAGAGATGTAGATGGAAGTAGGGGTGTCGAGATGTAGATGGAAGTAGGGGTGTAGAGATGTAGATGGAAGTAGGGGTGTAGAGATGTAGATGGAAGTAGGGGTGTAGAGATGTAGATGGAAGTAGGGGTGTAGAGATGTAGATGGAAGTAGGGGTGTAGAGATGTAGATGGAAGTAGGGGTGTAGAGATGTAGATGGAAGTAGGGTGTAGAGATGTAGATGGAAGTAGGGGTGTAGAGATGTAGATGGAAGTAGGGGTGTAGAGATGTAGATGGAAGTAGGGGTGGAGATGTAGATGGAAGTAGGGGTGTAGAGGTGGAGATGGAAGTAGGGGTGTAGGGGTGTAGATGGAAGTAGGGGTGTAGATGGAAGTAGGGGTGTAGAGATGGAGATGGAAGTAGGGGTGTAGAGATGGAGATGGAAGTAGGGGTGTAGAGATGGAGATGGAAGTAGGGGTGTGGAGATGGAAGTAGGGGTGTGGAGATGGAAGTAGAGGTGGAGATGGAAGTAGGGGTGTGGAGGTTGAGGTGTAGATGTAAGGGGGTGGAGGTGGAGCTGGAGATGGAGGGGTTTGGAGGTGCGAAGATTGGAAGTAGTGGTGTAGAGATGGAGGTGTAGATGGAAGTAGGAGTGTGGAGATGGAAGTAGGGCTGTAGAAAAGGAGGTGTGGAGATGGAGTTGTAGAGGTGGAGGTGTAGGGGTTGAGATGTAGATGGAAGTAGGGGTGGAGATGGAAGTAGGGGTGGAGATGGAAGTAGGGGTGTAGAGGTGGAATTGGAAGTAGGGGTGTAGAGGTGGAGATGGAAGTAGGGGTGTAGAGGTGGAGATGGAAGTAGGGGTGTAGAGGTGGAGATGGAAGTAGGGGTGTAGAGGTGGAGATGGAAGTAGGGGTGTGGAGATGGAAGTAGGGGTGTGGAGATGGAAGTAGGGGTGTGGAGATGGAAGTAGGGGTGTAGAGGTGGAGATGGAAGTAGGGGTGTAGAAGTGGAGATGGAAGTAGGGGTGTAGAGGTGGAGATGGAAGTAGGGGTGTAGAGGTGGAGATGGAAGTAGGGGTGTAGAGGTGGAGATGGAAGTAGGGGTGTAGAGGTGGAGATGGAAGTAGGGGTGTAGAGGTGGAGATGGAAGTAGGGGTGTAGAGGTGGAGATGGAAGTAGGGGTGTGGAGGTGGAGATGTAGATGGAAGTAGGGGTGTGGAGATGGAGGTGCAGATGGAAGTAGGGGTGTGGAGATGGAGATGGAGGTGGAGATGGAGGTGCAGATGGAAGTAGGGGTGTGGAGATGGAGGTGCAGATGGAAGTAGGGGTGTGGAGATGGAGGTGCAGATGGAAGTAGAGGTGTGGAGATGGAGGTGCAGATGGAAGTAGGGGTGTGGAGGTGGAGATGTAGATGGAAGTAGGGCTGTGGAGATGGAGGTGCAGATGGAAGTAGGGGTGTGGAGATGGAGGTGCAGATGGAAGTAGGGGTGTGGAGATGGAGGTGCAGATGGAAGTAGGGGTGTGGAGATGGAGGTGGAGATGGAGGTGCAGATGGAAGTAGGGGTGTGGAGATGGAGGTGCAGATGGAAGTAGGGGTGTGGAGATGGAGGTGCAGATGGAAGTAGGGGTGTGGAGATGGAGGTGCAGATGGAAGTAGGGGTGTGGAGATGGAGGTGCAGATGGAAGTAGGGGTGTGGAGATGGAGGTGCAGATGGAAGTAGGGGTGTGGAGATGGAGGTGCAGATGGAAGTAGGGGTGTGGAGATGGAGGTGTGTGGAGATGGAGAGGGAGGTAGGGGTGGAGGTTCAGGGTTGTAGGTGTGAAGGTGCAGAGATGGGGTGTGTAGATGGAAGGAGGGTTGTGGAAGTGTACAGAGACATCCAGCGTTTCAGTCGTCACCTGAATATCCACACAGGAGATGAGGAGGAGAAATCTCAGTAGGTGGGACACAATTTTTAGGTTTTTATTTTATGTTGTTGACTATGAGGGGTCTAACTCTTTCCTATGCCTTCCTATAAGCTTTGACTCGACCCCCCAAATGTACCCTCCTAATTATGTGTGTCCTGTAGTTGTGTCCTCGGTGCTCCTGGGTCTCTCCCGACTTTTATGCAGTGTGGAATGTTTCTATTAAATGATGACACGCCATCCAATGCAAATTTTCAATTTTATTTGCATACTTATCAGTCGGCCTGGTTTCTCCTTTTGTTGGTCAGTACAAGCAGCAGATATATGACTCGGTACACACCGGAATTATCAGTGTTAGGATTGGGGTGTACGCTGTGCGGACCGTTCTGGAGTCATTAGGGATGACGTAGAAACCCAAATCCATTCCACTTCTAGGGGTGCATTAATAAATATAAAAATCACATTGCAGTTCACCCAATGAGAGTGCGGGTATATTTATTTTTTGCCAATGGGGGGGGGGGGGATATTATTGGACTTTTTCCTGTTTTGGGTGAATATTTTTTAATAATTTAAAATGGATCGATTCGCAAAACGCAGTGCGAACTTTCAAATGGTGCAGGAATCAGATCGTACGGAGGGCGAACACCCATGCGATCCGATTCCAGTACAAACCAAAATATAAGGGTCCTGCACCATTTTGGTGCGAATGCGATGCAAATTCAGCCATACGATCTGCATGGCCGAATTCGCATTGCATGTGATCTGCAGTGCGGTGCGAATCACATGTGATGACTTACATCGCACCAGTGTGAACCCCCTGGTCACTCTGATGTTCCCAGCCATATCTCACATGTGTGGTGCGGTTGCCATTTACATATGTGTGCCGGACCAACGCACACATTCACATTTGCGTGTAAAAGGGGGGGGCATTTTCTTTTTTTTTTTTTTTTGTTGTTGTCACTTTTACTTCTGTGACAAGGAATGAGCAACATCTCTAATTCTATGAGCAGAGAGTGGGAGGCTCTGTGTGTGTCTATGGATGCAGGCAGTGCGGCTCGGGAGTGAGCCCGCAGTTGGCCGCTCTGTACAAAAGCATTACACAGAGCAGGTAATTATGACATGTCTGTTATTAAAAAATAAAAAGTCATCCTTTTACAATCACTTTAACAGCTGAGGACAGGTTTGCAACTTGTTAGTAAACCTGAAGACGTGGTTGTATCCAGGTGAATTGTGCCGTGTTTTGTTCAGGACAGATGGAGCCTTCAACACGCATACATGTCCATGGAGGTCCGGGAACACGTTTGCTGCACGCTCCCAGCACACTGACCGGACCGTATCCAGCTAGTTTATATTTTATTCACTTTGTTTCCATTCTTCTCCTCTTGTGATACAATGTATCCTTCCTTTTCTTCATTCAAAGGATATGGGTGTCGGTTTTATGAAACTGTGAACAGCAGTGATCCCGAGGATCCTCACTGATCTCCGTCCATTAACGGTTTATGAAACGGAGATGATCGGGGAGAACATGTTCTCCGCACACAGAGAAGCTGTGATTGGCTGACACAGAAACGGGCAGCTTATGAAGCTGTGATCTCAGCACCTCACTGGCGATCTGTGTCAGAATTCACCCTCCCAGATTCACCAGATCAGAGGTGGAGAATCGGGGAGTGAAGAGAGAATCCCGGGTGAAAGAAGAAGATTTTTGATGTCCTCCTTCCTCGATCAGAGCCCCCAAGACAGTAACCATGTCCCCCTGCCATGTCTATTGTATGATTTATACACAGTGGGGACGGAAAGTATTCAGACCCCCTTAAATTTTCCACTCTTTGTTATATTGCAGCCATTTGCTAAAATCATTTAAGTTCATTTTTTTCCTCATTAATGTACACACAGCACCCCATATTGTACACACAGCACCCCATATTGTACACACAGCACCCCATATTGTACACACAGCACCCCATATTGTACACACAGCACCCCATATTGTACACACAGCGCCCCATATTGACAGAAAAACACAGAATTGTTGACATTTTTGCAGATTTATTAAAAAAGTAAAAACTGAAATATCACATGGTCCTAAGTATTCCGACCCTTTGCTGTGACACTCATATATTTAACTCAGGTGCTGTCCATTTCTTCTGATCATCCTTGAGATGGTTCTACACCTTCATTTGAGTCCAGCTGTGTTTGATTATACTGATTGGACTTGATTAGGAAAGCCACACACCTGTCTATATAAGATCTTACAGCTCACAGTGCATGTCAGAGCAAATGAGAATCATGAGGTCAAAGGAACTGCCTGAAGAGCTCAGAGACAGAATTGTGGCAAGGCACAGATCTGGCCAAGGTTACAAAAATATTTCTGCTGCACTTAAGGTTCCTAAGAGCACAGTGGCCTCCATAATCCTTAAATGGAAGACGTTTGGGACAACCAGAACCCTTCCTAGAGCTGGCCGTCCGGCCAAACTGAGCTATTGGGGGAGAAGAGCCTTGGTGAGAGAGGTAAAGAAGAACCCAAAGATCACTGTGGCTGAGCTCCAGAGATGCAGTCGGGAGATGGGAGAAAGTTGTAGAAAGTCAACCATCACTGCAGCCCTCCACCAGTTGGGGCTTTATGGCAGAGTGGCCCAACGGAAGCCTCTCCTCAGTGCAAGACACATGAAAGCCCGCATGGAGTTTGCTAAAAAAAAAACGCCTGAAGGACTCCAAGATGGTGAGAAATAAGATTCTCTGGTCTGGTGAGACCAAGATAGAACTTTTTGGCCTTAATTCTAAGCGGTATGTGTGGAGAAAACCAGGCACTGCTCATCACCTGTCCAATACAGTCCCAACAGTGAAGCATGGTGGTGGAAGCATCATGCTGTGGGGGTGTTTTTCAGCTGCAGGGACAGGGCGACTGGTTGCAATCGAGGGACAGATGAATGCGGCCAAGGAATACAGGGATATCCTGGACGAAAACCTTCTCCAGAGTGCTCAGGACCTCAGACTGGGCCGAAGGTTTACCTTCCAAATAGACAATAACTCTAAGCACACAGCTAAAATAACGAAGGAGTGGCTTCACAACAACTCTGTGACTGTTCTTGAATGGCCCAGCCACAGCCCTGACTTAAACCCAATTGAGCATCTCTGGAGAGACCTAAAAATGGCCGTCCACCAACGTTTACCATCCAACCCGACAGAACTGGAGAGGATCTGTAAGGAGGAATGGCAGAGGATCCCCAAATCCAGGTGTGAAAAACTTGCTGCATCTTTCCCAAAAAGACTCATGGCTGTATTAGATCAAAAGGGGGCTTCTACTAAATACTGAGCAAAGGGTCTGAATACTTAGGACCATGTGATATTTCAGTTTTTATTTTTTAATAAATCTGCAAAAATGTCAACAATTCTGTGTTTTTTTCTGTCAATATGGGGTGCTGTGTGTACAATATGGGGGGCTGTGTGTACAATATGAGGTGCTGTGTGTACAATATGGGGTGCTGTGTGTACAATATGGGGGGCTGTGTGTACAATATGGGGTGCTGTGTGTACATTAATGAGGAAAAAAATGAACTGCAATATAACAAAGAGTGAAAAATTTAAGGTGGTCTATATCTATATATATCTATCTCCTCACATTTTTGTAAATATTTTCTTCTATCTTTTTATGTGACAACACTGAAGAAATGACACTTGGCTACAATTTATAGTAGTGAGTGTACAGCTTGTATAACAGTGTAAATTTGCTGTCCCCTCAAAATAACTCAACACACAGCCATTAATGTCTAAACCGCTGGCAAAAAAGTGAGTACACCCCTAAGTGAAAATGTCCAAATTGGGCCCAATTAGCCATTTTCCCTCCCCGGTGTCATGTGACTCGTAAGTATTACAAGGTCTCAGGTGTGTTTAAATTTGATGTTATCGCTCTCACTCTCTCATACTGGTCACTGGAAGTTCAACATGGCACCTCATGGCAAAGAACTCTCTGAGGATCTGAAAAAAAGAATTGTTGCTCTACATAAAGATGGCCTAGGCTATAAGAAGATTGCCAAGACCCTGAAACTGAGCTGCAGCACGGTGACCAAGACCATACAGCGGTATAACAGGACAGGTTCCACTCAGAACAGGCCTCGTCATGGTCCACCAAAGAAGTTGAGTGCCCGTGCTCAGCATCATATCCAGAGGTTGTCTTTGGGAAATAGACGTATGAGTGCTGCCAGCATTGCTGCAGAGGTTAAAGGGGTGGGAGTGGGGGGTCAGCCTGTCAGTGCTCAGACCATACGCCACACACTGCATCAAATTGGTCTGCATGGCTGTCATACCAGAAGGAAGCCTCTTCTAAAGATGATGCACAAGAAAGCCCGCAAACAGTTTGCTGAAGACAAGCAGACTAAGGACATGGATCACTGGAACCACGTCCTGTGGTCTGATGAGACCAAGATAAACTTATTTGGTTCAGATGGTGTCAAGCGTGTGTGGCGGCAACCAGGTGAGGAGGACAAAGACAAGTCTGTCTTGTCTACAGTCAAGCATGGTGGTGGGAGTGTCATGGTCTGGGGCTGCATGAGTGCTGCCGGCACTGGGGAGCTACAGATCATTGAGGGAACCATGAATGCCAACATGTACTGTGATATACTGAAGCAGAGCATGATCCCCTCCCTTCAGAGACTGGGCCGCAGGGCAGTATTCCAACATGATAACAACCCCAAACACACCTCCAAGACCACCACTGCCTTGCTAAAGAAGCTGAGGGTAAAGGTGATGGACTGACCAAGCATGTCTCCACACCTAAACCCTATTGAGCTTCTGTGGGACATCCTCAAACGGAAGGTGGAGGAGCACAAGGTCTCTAACATTCACCAGCTCCGTGATGTCGTCATGGAGGAGGGGAAGAGGACTCCAGTGACAACCTGTGAAGCTCTGGTGAACTCCATGCCCAAGAGGGTTAAGGCAGTGCTGCAAAATAATGTTGGCCACACAAAATATTGATACTTTGGGCCCAATTTGGACATTTTCACTTAGGGGTGTACTCACTTTTGTTGCAAGCGTTTTAGACATTAATGGCTGTGTGTTGAGTTATTTTGAGGGGACAACAAATTTACACTGTTAGGTTCCAAGCTCATAAACGGCCGTTCTGAATGTCGGATTGCTGGCAGGAAAACGCTGCTTTTAAAACGTGATTTTATCAGCGTTTACATTGCCGTCAATGCAGGTTTAGCAGCGCTAGCTTTTAACCGTGTTTCTCTGCCTCTATTCAAAATCAATGGTTCCCTATGGGAGCCCATTGATTTGAATAGAAGTCGCACCGCAAGTTGGATCATCATGATCCGACTTGCGTGTGACTTGTGTGCTGAGGATGAAGGGGATCCCTGCCAAAATGAAAAAAAAAAATTGCGTGGTGTTCCCCCACTCAGACAATACCAGGCCCTTCGGTCTGGTATGAATTTTAAGGGGAATCCCCTTCGCCGAAAAAACGGCTTGTGGGTCCCCCCAAAATCCATACCAAACCCTTATACGAGCACGCAGCCCAGCCGGTCAGGAAAGGGGGTGGGGACCCCGCTTCTGAACCGTACCAGGCCACATGCCCTCAACATGGGGGGTGGGTGCTTCGAGGCAGGGGGGGCGCTGCACCACCCACCCCCAAAGCACCTTGTCCCCATGTTGATGAGAACAAGGGCATCTTCCCGACAACCCTGGCCTTTGGGTCTGCGGGCGGGGGGCTTATCGGAATCTGGGAGCCCCCTTTAATAAGGGGGCCCCCAGATCCCGGCCCCCCACCCTATGTGAATGAGTATGGGATACATCGTACTCCTAACCATTCACCTGGGAAAAAGTGTCAATAAAAAACACACTAGACAGGTTTTTAAAGTAGTTTATTAGTCAGCTCCGGGGGTCTCTTCCGACGACTTTGTGCTCCCCGGCCTCTTCTCCCGCTCTCAGGTGGTTCTCCGCGCTCTCCGGTTCTGCTGCCGGGCTCCTCCGCTATCTTCTGTTCTTTTGCTAGCGGTGGCCCGGTCTTGCCTGTCGTCTTCTTCCCTCTTTTCTTCTTCCGATGTTAACACGACGCTCTCTCCCGCTGTAATGCCGGGTGAGCGGTGGGCAACCACTTATATTGGCATGGGGCGTGGTCACCGGGTGATGTCATCCGATGACCACGCTCCCTTATGACGTCACCGTCCCATCATGCCCCGGGCGGTGACGGCATAAGGGGGCATGGTCACTGGATGACATCACCCGGTGACCACCCCCCCCCATGCTAATATAAGTCGTTGCCCACCGCTCACCCGGCATTACAGCGGGAGAGAGCGTCGTGTCAACATTGCAAGAAGAGCAGAAGGAGGAAGACGATGGACAAGACCGGGCCACCGCTAGCAAAAGAGCAGAAGATAGTGGAAGAGCCACTATATTATTTTTTTTTTTTTATATATACACTTTATATCTGTGTGTATTATTATTGTACTATTATTAATTATTATTATTATTTATATATATTTATATTATTTTTAATTATTTTTATTTTATATTTGTGTATGTATGTATGTGTGTGTGTGTGTGTATGTATATATATGTATATATATATATATATATATATATATATATATATATATATATATATATATATATATATATATATATATATATATATATATATATATATATATATATATATATATATATATAATAATTTATTACAGGTACTTGTATAGCGCTGCCATTTTACACCTATATATTATACATATCCTCAAGGAGCTTGCAATCTAAGGTCTCTATCTCACGTTCATACATATACATACTCGGGTCAGTTTAGACCGGAATCAATTGACCTACCAGCCTGTCTTTGGAGTACCCGGAAGAAACCTGCACAGGGAGAACATGCAAACTCCAGGCAGGTAGTGCCGTGGTTGGGATTCGAACCGACGACCTTAGTGCTGCTAGGCTGAATTGCTAACCTCTTAGCCTCTGTGTATATAGCGGCTTTAAAAATTGTTCTAGACTTCGCCCACACCCATTGATAAGAGCTCGTTCACATCACCATGTCCTTTTGAGCTTCATTGATCTGCATAGACCAGGGAATCTCAGCTCTCTAGCTATGGTAGAACTACAAATCCCATCATGCCTGTGGCTGTGAGCTG
This sequence comes from Lithobates clamitans, assembly GCA_037952925.1. Lineage (NCBI taxonomy): Eukaryota > Metazoa > Chordata > Amphibia > Anura > Ranidae > Lithobates > Lithobates clamitans. The sequence continues at coordinate 17,199 of JBBGZY010001908.1, read as the reverse complement.
TGCAATACTTTATGGGACTTGTAGTTCCACAACAATTGCAGCACCAAGGTGGCCTATAGATCACCACGGACTTAATGCAAGGGCACAAAAAAAAAAAAAAAATGAATTGGTTTCATGCTCTTGCACAACATACAGCAGAGCACACGTGTTTTATTATGCTGGTCGGTGTGAATGAGCCTGTTGGGTGTGTGACTATGGATTGTTAGTCTGCTTTCTGCATTTACACTAATGGCTCTAACTGAGTGTAAGATAAAATATTATTTTTGTTAGCTGGATGTGTCCGTATATAAAGAAATTGGTTGGTGGGGGGGGGGGGGGGTGCGTATATTAAGGGAACACATTCAGAAATTTGATATGTGTCGCCTCTATAAGTCCTCCCTCTACCTTCCTGTGCAACCTGATCTGGACTTTCCCAACAATGCAGATGAAGTGTACAGAGGACCCCTATCCCCTATCCATATATGTGACTGAATACCACGGAACAAACCGCGCATCTGCACTTTAACCACTTAGGGACCGGGCCTATTATTTACACTTGGTGTTCACAAGTTAAAAAATTTTAAAATTTACTTGGAACCCCCAAACATTATATATTTTATACACTTTTTCTGAATTAAAAAAATAAGAAAACGGTTAAGTTAGCCCAATTTTTTTTTTTTTTTTTTAGTTTTATATTGTGAAAGATAACGTTATGCCGAGTAAATTGATACGCAACATGTCACGCTTCAAAATTGCGCCCGCTCGTGGAATGGCGACAAACTTTGACACTTAAAAAAAAATCTCCATAGTTTAAAAATGTCTACAGGTTACCAGATTTGCGTTACAGAGGAGGTCTTTTGCTAGAATTATTGCTCTCGCTCTAACGATCGCGGCCATACCTCACATGTTGTTTGAACACCATTTACATATGCGGGCGCGAGTTACGTTTGCTTCTGCGCGTGAGCATGGAGGGACGGGGCGCTTTAACATTTTTTTTTTCTTATTTATTTTACTTATTAATTTTTATTTTTACACTGTCCATTTTTTTAAAAAAAATGGGGCCACTTTTATTCCTTGTAATAAAAAAAAAAAGCATGACAGGTCCTCTTTAATGTGAGATCTGGGGTCAAAAAGACCTCAAATCTCACATTTACACTACAATAAAAAAAGTTTTTATTTTAATTGTGTTTTGTTTTAATTAAAAAAATAAATAAAAAAAATTCCTCTTTAGGGTTTGATGTCGCTTCCGTCATCCAATGGTAGGGAGCCGAGTGGGAGCCACCTTTCCCTCACTCGATTCCATGCCTCGCAGGGGAGGGGACCGATTTGTTACGTCGCTACCGATGACGGTAAGCAGCGGAGACCACCGGGGAGGGGGGTTGGCGCCTCTCCCGCCACTGATCAAAAGTGATCTTGCGGCGAATCCGCCGCAGAGACCTTTTTTATCTGAAGGCAGACCATCCGCCATCTGCTGCCACCATTTGCTGCCATGACAACGGTATTCAACATCAAAGTACCGACGTATGACGGCGGGCGGTCCGGGAGTGGTTAAAGATCAGGCCTTTTTCTGACATTTGCTGCTTACAAGTTAAAATCTGTATTTTCTGCTAGAAAATTACTTGGAACACCCCAGATATTATATATATATTTTTTTTTTTTAGCCGAGACCCTAGAGAATGGCTGTCATTGCAATATTTTATGTCACACTGTATTTGCGCTGCGGTCTTTCAAACGCAATTTTTTGGGGAAAAATGCACTTCAATGAATACAAAAAAAAAAAAAACCTGTAAAGTTAGCCAAATTTTTGTGATATAATGTGAAAGATGATGTTATACACCGAGAATCGTCATCTTTATTCTAAGCAAAAAAAATTGTGATTTTCTTATTTTTTCCAGAATCGTGCAGCTCTATGTGCTAGTATTCGATGCATACTAGCACATTATGCCTTTTACCTTACAGGTCCAAAACACAAAGATCGACCAGCGGTTTACAGCCGCTCTAAGCTCGGTGTTATTGCTGCCCACGATTTACTCCCAGGTGTGAATGCAGCCAGAAGCGATAATCCTTTCATCTGCAGATAAATGAAACATTGTTACTTTTGTATCTTTCTATGTTGCCTCTGAATGGTGTTGATAAACTTTTGTGTCAGACGGTTCTGTTTTTTTATAGTTGTTTTTTTTTTTTTTTCTCTTTGTTTTTTGAGATGTCAGCAGTATGCCCACTGACAACACGTCGTCGTTTTTTCGATCTAAACATAGTTGGCTGTATTGGGCAATGATGTCTTCTGTCTATTGGCACATCTACTTTTATCATAGCGGTTCCTGGGACCTCCTGCTTTTGTTCACCATTCGCTCATTATATATATATATAAAAAATAGATGAGCTAAAGGTGGCCACATGACAGATTGCCATCCGTGGTTAGTATTAAAGTGGTTGTAAAGTCATTTGTGATAAAACCTATCTAATCCCTTCTACAAATGACAACGCACAAGCACTATGCGGTTTAACACGCGTTAACGGAAGAGGCTCCTTTTTATTTATTTTTTTGGGGGGTGTTTTATTTTTTATTTTATTTTTTTAAGGGTTACAACCACTTTAACATTGCAAATTATGACACAAAGGATGAGTAGTCAATTGATAATCCTAATACTAACCCCAAAAAATGCAGATCTACCATTGCTGTTTAAAAATAAAGAAAGGTTTCTCTCCGTTCTCTGAATCATCGCCCTGAAACTTTTACTTTTTTTAGTTTTTTTTTTCAATTGTTCTTCAAGTTGTTTTTAGTTAGTATCAGTATGTGTTCCTATGCTCTCTCCCCTCCCCCCCCCCCCCCCCCCCAATCTTCAGAGATAACATTCTAGTCCATGCTGTATCCGGTGAGATATAGGACTGTGTCAGTAGACTGATACGATTATTAATATATTTTGTTGTCTTTTGCAGAATCCAGATATCAACATCACAGACAATGTTCTGCATTTCAAAGGTGGGTTCCAGAATTCTCCTGCAAGTTCCTTGCATTGTCTTCTCTACCACCAGCATCTTCTTCCTCCTCTCCTCCTCTTCCCTCCTCCTCTTCCCTCCTCCTCTTCCCTCCTCCTCCTCCCTCCTCCTCTTCCCTCCTCCTCTTCCCTCTTCCTCCTTCTCTGTCCATTGTGGCCATACCTCCAGGGCAATCTTTCACAACCCTTTTTTTTTTTTTTTACAAAGAAGAACCCCTTTAACAAACCTTCAGGTCTCGGGGAACCCCTGCTAATAATTATATCTGCACCTCACAGTACATTACCATGAATGACTTGGCAGTCGGTGGATTAATGCCCTCTTACAACGACTTGGTGGTCAGTGGATAGAAGTCCATTAGATTGGTTGTCAGTGGGAGACGTTCCCTCTTTGGTGGTCAGTGCAGGAGATACTCCCATGAGGTGACGAGGAACCCCCCCTTGTGTTGGTGGTCTGTGAGTGAGTGACAACCCCCCATCCTCGTGTTGGTGGTCTGTGAGCGAGGGACAACCCCCCTCCTTGTGTTGGTGGTCTGTGAGCGAGGGACAACCCCCCATCTTGTGTTGGTGGTCTGTGAGCGAGGGACAACCCCCCCTCTCCTTGTGTTGGTAGTCTGTGAATGAGGGACAACCCCCCCCTCTCCTTGTGTTGGTGGTCTGTGAGTGAGGGACACCCCCCCTCTCCTTGTGTTGGTGGTCTGTGAACGAGGGACAACCCCCCCTCCTCTCCTTGTGTTGATGGTCTGTGAGCGAGGGACACCCCCCCCCCCCTCCTCTCCTTGTGTTGGTGGTCTGTGAGCGAGGGACACCCCCCCCCTCCTCTCCTTGTGTTGGTGGTCTGTGAGTGAGGGACAACCCCCCCCTCTCCTTGTGTTGATGGTCTGTGAGTGAGGGACAACCCCCCCCCTCTCCTTGTGTTGGTCTGTGAGTGAGGGACAACCCCCCCTCCTCTCCTTGTGTTGGTGGTCTGTGAGTGAGGGACACCCCCCCCCCCCTCCTCTCCTTGTGTTGGTGGTCTGTGAGTGAGGGACACCCCCCCCCCTCCTCTCCTTGTGTTGGTGGTCTGTGAGTGAGGGACACCCCCCCCCCCTCCTCTCCTTGTGTTGGTGGTCTGTGAGTGAGGGACAACCCCCCCCATCCTTGTGTTGATGGTCTGTGAGTGAGGGACAACCCCCCATCCTTGTGTTGGTGGTCTGTGAGCGAGGGACAACCCCCCATCCTTGTGTTGGTGGTCTGTGAGCGAGGGACAACCCCCCTCTCCTTGTGTTGGTGGTCTGTGAGTGAGGGACAACCCCCCCTCTCCTTGTGTTGGTGGTCTGTGAGTGAGGGACAACCCCCCCCCCATCCTTGTGTTGGTGGTCTGTGAGCGAGGGACAACCCCCCATCATTGTGTTGGTGGTCTGTGAGCGAGGGACAACCCCCCCTCCTCTCCTTGTGTTGGTGGTCTGTGAGCGAGGGACACCCCCCCCTCCTCTCCTTGTGTTGGTGGTCTGTGAGTGAGGGACACCCCCCCCCCTCCTCTCCTTGTGTTGGTGGTCTGTGAGTGAGGGACAACCCCCCCCTCTCCTTGTGTTGGTGGTCTGTGAGCGAGGGACAACCCCCCCTCCTCTCCTTGTGTTGGTGGTCTGTGAGCAAGGGACAACCCCCCCTCTCCTTGTGTTGGTGGTCTGTGAGCGAGGGACAACCCCCCCCCCCCTCTCCTTGTGTTGGTGGTCTGTGAGCGAGGGACAACCCCCCCCCCTCTCCTTGTGTTGGTGGTCTGTGAGCGAGGGACAACCCCCCCTCTCCTTGTGTTGGTGGTCTGTGAGCGAGGGACAACCCCCCCCTCCTCTCCTTGTGTTGGTGGTCTGTGAGTGAGGGACAACCCCCCCTCTCCTTGTGTTGGTGGTCTGTGAGCGAGGGACAACCCCCCCATCCTTGTGTTGGTGGTCTGTGAGTGAGGGACAACCCCCCCATCCTTGTGTTGGTAGTCTGTGGGTCTCATAGACCCCAGATCGCCCCATAAAGAGTACCTGTCACATGATTATTGCTGTCACAAGAGATGTTTGTGTTGATTTTTACATTTACGTTAACATGTTTACGTTCTGTGTAAATTTTATTAATGTTAATATGTTTAAATGTTACGAGTTTAAATGTATGTTATGTTTACGTTAACATTCCTTGTGACCCCAAAAAAAGTGAGACGCCAGTGTAAAAATAAATGGATTAAAAAATTAAAGTGCACACCTATGCTCCAGGGCCCCTGCTTTATAAAACGTATGTGTTTGGGGGTTCTAGGAAATATTCCATCAAAAAATACTGATTGTTTCGGGTAAAGAAGAAGTGCCAGAAAAGACCTGGAGATAAAGAGTTAATAATCTGCATTACTCAACTCTTGAAAGTGGGGCCTTAAGAAAACGTTTTGCAATATATATCCGGTGTAATTTGCCAGGATTTAAATATATATTTTTTCTTTTTTCTTTTTTTTTTTTTTAATTTATTTATTTTTTCCAACCCCCCCAGCTCTGGGACACGGCGCTAAGGGAGTGAACACGTATGAGTTTTCCTTGGAATTCCTGGAGCCTGTAAAAGTGAAGGTAGGTAGATCTCTTCTGCTTGGAGGACTATAGATGGTTGGACACAAGGTGTCCTTTTCTTGCCGGGTGATGAATAATTTCTCATTTGCTCTCTGCATTGGGCGGCTGGACAGGTGGTGCAGCGCTGCACTCAGCGACATGTTAACCTCACCGTGAAAAAGAGCGAAAGTCGATGGTGGCCGCGCTTGATAAAGCCAGGAACGTAAGCCGCCTTTCCTGGTTCCGGATTTCGATCGCTGGCTTGACGAGTCCGATGCGGAGATGGAGTTACGCGACAAGGTAATGCAAGTCCAATTCTAGTCTGTGTCATTTTATTTATTTATTTTTTATGAAACAGTTTATTAGTATAAAGTGTTTGTAAGCCCTCACATATACCCAGTGAAGTGACCGGCCTCAGGTGATGCACATGCGCAGTATGTTTTTTTTTTTTTTTTTGGTCGGAACGTTACTTCCCTTACACGATCTGATGGGTAGTACTGATCTGATAGAACAACGGCCGCCTGCATCCTACCAACCGATGACGTCATCGATTGCTAAGGAGAGGTCGGGCAGTGCATTCCGCTTTCGGTTTTGCAGGCAGTAGTATAGATGGGAGCAGGGGGAGGGGGAGAGAGCCGGAGGAGGAACGGGATGTGTTCTCCCTGCTTCATATGCACAGACGTTAACACAGGAAACATTTAACCATTGGACTGTGTCCCCTGTCACCTGTCCCCTTTTTTATCGTGGTGTCAAACTGACACAGAGGAAGGAGGCAGCAGACAGAAATGACACTTAGTGCTCTGGATTGAGACAAGTACACACTATAGAGGGATATGCTTTGTTCATATTTCATGTCTGAGGTTTACAACCACTTTAAATGAACTCCATAAGCCAAAGCCATTTTGTAATTGAAAGTATAAGTTCATCTTTTAGGAAAGCATAATAAATGCACTTATCTTTGCAGGAAAAAAAAAAACTTGCAATTATTTTTTCCTACAGGAGCCTGGAAAGCATTGCAGCCGTGATCACTAGATGGCGGGTGCAATGTCTGGCTTCTGCAGACACTTACTCCAGCTTTCTGCCCATACCGCTGTAGGGGCTTTCTGTTAGAAAGCTGGAGGAAAGGTCTATAAACTACGAGGGTGCTCATCAGCGCCCTCCAAGTTCATTGAGAACTACAAGCCTTCTGTCGCGGTGGAAGATGGGACTTGTAGTTTCTTCATTCACAGATTGCTGTGAATAAATGCCGTGAAGTTTTTAAAATGTAACCGCTGTTGCAGGGAGAGGATCCCCCGCCCTGCTGTCACAGTGGAAGGGGGTAAGTGGGGCATGAGCTGAAACGGGTGTAACGGGTCACCTGTTCCAAAAGCAAACTTATCCTTTCTTGTTAGTAAATGCAGTCCCATCATTTCCTCTGTTCCATCTGCATACCCCTATGTCTCCACTGTATCTTATAATGATGGAAGACTAGGGGATTGGGGAGCTGATGTTTTAAACCAGGGGTCTCCAAACCTTTTAAATAAAGGGCCAGTTTACTGTCCTTTGAGCGTTAGGGGGCGGGGACTATGGCCAATAGGAGTAGAAAATGACCTGGTGGGAGTAAACATTTTCCCATCGCTGGTGTCGGTGGGTGGAATGGCGCCCCCTTGCTGGTGTCGGTGGGTGGAATGGCGCCCCCATTGCTGGTGTCGGTGGGCGGAATGGCGCCCCCATTGCTGGTGTCGGTGGGCGGAATGGAGCCCCCATTGCTGGTGTCGGTGGGCGGAATGGCGCCCCCATTGCTGGTGTCGGTGGGCGGAATGGCGCCCCCATCGCTGGTGTCGGTGGGCGGAATGGCGCCCCCATCGCTGGTGTCGGTGGGCGGAATGGCGCCCCCAACGCTGGTGTCGGTGGGCGGAATGGCGCCCCCATCGCTGGTGTCGGTGGGCGGAATGGCGCCCCCATCGCTGGTGTCGGTGGGCGGAATGGCGCCCCCATCGCTGGTGTCGGTGGGCGGAATGGCGCCCCCATCGCTGGTGTCGGTGGGCGGAATGGCGCCCCCGTTGGTGGGCGGAATGGCGCCCCCGTCGGTGGGCGGAATGGCGCCCCCGTCGGTGGGCGGAATGGCGCCCCCGTCGGTGGGCGGAATGGCGCCCCCACCGCTGGTGTCGGTGGGCGGAATGGCGCCCCCATCGCTGGTGGGTGGAATAGAGTGGCTAGATAAAAGCACGCAAAGGGCCACATCTGGCCCCCAAGTCGCAGTTTGGAGACCACTGCTTTAAACTCACCCAGTCTGCTAACTGAGGCTTCCTGCACATATGATGTCTAGTCCCTCTGCATTTGGTCCCAGAGTTTTAGCGCTTTCAGGAGACCTCGGATGCAGCATCCAGCCCTGTACAAACAAATGGCAACCATCCCGACCTATAACTGGCCTTTGCAGCAAGGAGCACATGGAAGGGCGACACATGTTAAAAAAAAAAAAAAATTCTCATCTAACTTGCCAACCTGCAACAAACGGAATTATCCTGTCTAAAAGCATGTGTTAAAAACAGAGATTTAGTTTGCACACTTACCCCATACTCATTCACATTAGGGGGGCCAGGATCTGGGGGGGGGGGCTTACAGATTTCGATAAGCCAGATCCCCACTGGCCAGGGTTGTGGGGAAGAGGCCCTTGTGCTTTGGGGCCGGCGGGGGGGGGGGGGGGCGCAGAGGGCATGTGGCCTGGCATGTTTCAGGAGGGGGTCCTGGTATGAAATTGGGGGGGGGGGGTTATGTGTGGGGGTTTTTTTTTTTTTTTTTGCTCACACGGGGGGAACCTCACGCTGTGTGTTTTTTTTTGTTTGCTTTTCTTCTTTTTTTTTTTTTTCTATCTTCTCACATTTTTTTTATTGCTGCCTCGGCTGATCACAGCCGCCCTTTACCACGTGATCAGCTTGTCAGCCAATGACAGCTGATCACAGAAGTAAACAGAAGCCGGTTTTTGGCTTTTTTTTTTTTCTTCTCATGATCAGCGTGAGTAGAAAAGAGAGTCGGTACTCTGCTTCCGTTATAGGGACATTGCTGCTAATCAGTGCCGCCTCATCAATGAAGGAGAAAAAAGAAAAATGACCTGTTTGCAAAATTTTATAACTTTGAAAAATATCTTTTTTTTTTCTTTGTTTTGTTTTTTATTTATTTTTTCAAAATTTTTTTTTTTTTTTTTTTTGCTTTAGCAAAAAAAAACCCAGTGGTGATTAAATACCACCAAAAGAGATCACTATTTGTGTGAACAAAATGATAAAAATTTAGTTTGAGTACAGCGTTGCATGACCGCGCAAATTGTCATTCAAATTGTGACCGCGCTGAAAATTGGCCTGGTCAGAAAAGGGGGGTATATGTGCGCGGTAAGCAAGTGGTTAACCACTTACTGACCGGCCACTGTATATATACGTCATTACTTTGAAGATGGATATCTCAGTAACAGCTGCTGCCACAACCGAGGTATCCATCTTTAGGGCCGGCGGTTCTGTACACGATAATGGTGGTCTCTGCGGTGGGTCCGCCGCGAGATCACCATTATCAGCGGCGGGAGAGGTGCCACCCTCCCTCCCGCCACCTCTTGCTTACTGGAGCCGTCGGTAGCAGCGGAGGCGATCGGGTCCTCTCACTGCTTAGGTATGGAGACGAGTGAGGCTAGGATGGCCCCCATCCGTCTCCATACCATAGAACGGCAGAAGCGACGTCATTACGTCAGCTCCGCCCATTTGTCTTAAAGGCACAATTTTTTTTGTGTCGTTTTTTTCAAACGACCTTTTTTTTTTTTTTTTTTCTTTTTTTTTTTGCATTAAAGTCTAAATATGAGATCTGAGGACTTTTTGACCCCAGATCTCATATTTAAGAGGTCCTGTCATGCTTTTTTCTATAACACGGGATGTTTACATTCCTTGTAATAGGAATAAAAGTGATCCAAATTTTTTTTTTTTAAAGTGAAAAAATAAAATAAGAAAAAAAAAAATTTTTTTTAAAGTGCTCTGTCCCGACGAGCTCGGCGCAGAACCGAACGCATACGTGAGTAGCTCCCGCATATGAAAACGGTGTTCAACCACACATGTGAGGTGTCACCACAACCAGTAGAGTGAGAGCAATAATTCTAGCCCTAGACCTCCTCTGTAACGCAAAACGTGCAACCTGTAGAATTTTTTTAAACGTATGGAGATTTTTAAGGGTAAAAGTTTGACGCCATTCCACGAGCGGGCGCAATTTTGAAGGGTGACATGATGGGTATCAATTTACTTGGCGTAACATTATATTTCACAATATAAAAAAAAAATTGGGCTAACTTTACTGTGGTCTTGTTTTTTTTTTAATTCAAAAAAGTGATTTCTTTCCAAAAAAAGTGCGCTTATAAGACCGCTGCACAAATACGGTGCAAAAAAAAGTATTGCAACGACCGCCATTTTATTCTCTAGGGTGTTAGGAAAAAAAAACAATAATGTATAATGTTTGGGGGTCCTAAGTAATTTTCTAGCAAAAAAAAACTGTTTTAAACATGTAAACACCTAAAATCCAAAACGAGGCTGGTCCTTAAGTGGTTAAGGACGACCAGTTAATATTAAAGACGCCGGTGGCCACCAGCTCCGAAAATTTGCATCTAAATCGCAGCTGAACTGCCGCTTTTGGAAATTTGCTGTGACAACAGAGGGTGGGAAATTTTGCTCCGGACAGGTGTGAACCAAGCCTAAGGGCAGCCCCGCCCCTCCTTAAAGGTACAGGGACTCGCCGGACACCCAGCAAAGAGCACAAGGGTAGCTGATGGTATCCAATGCGTCCCCGTCACCAACTACACAAACAAATGGCACTCCAAACTAGAAGTAGCCTTTGCACCCAGAAGCACATGGAAGAGCATTGATCTCTGAACACGCAGCCCTGTGGGCCCGCAGGTCGCTGATTTCTGATCCTTTGTCCTCATATTGTGCAACCGACGGATTAATAATTTACCGCGCTTGCTGCCAACGCTCCTCTTCTGAACTGCAGGCCGCTGTGATCAATGGTTGAGGTGCCAACCTCTCCCTCTCTCTGACCCCGCTGCACCGTTACCCACAAACAAAGGAGCATTAACCACTTCAGCCCTGGAAGATTTACCCCCCCCCCCCTTTCATGACCAGGCCATTTTTTTGCGATACGGCACTGCGTTACTTTAACTGATAACTGCACGGTCATGCGACGTTGTACCCAAATAAAATTTGAGGTCCTTTTTTTTCCCCACAAATAGTTTTCTTTTTGGTGGTATTTGATCACATTTGCGATCTTTTTTTTTTTATTTTTTATTTTTTTGCGCTATTAACAATTTTGAAAAAAAATAAAAATAGTTTTTACTTTCTGCTATAAAACACATCCAATTAAAAAAAAAAAAAAAATGATAAAAAAAATCTAATTTCTTCATAAATTTAGGCCAATATGTATTCTGCTTAAAAAAAAAAAAAAAAAAAAAAAATCCCAGTAAGCGTATATTGATTGGTTTGCGCAAAAGTTATAGCGTCTACAAGCGATGGAATATTTTTATGGATTTTTTAAATTTTGTTTTACTAATAATGGTGGCGATCAGTGACTTATTTTGCGGTGGACAAATCAGACACCTGACACTTTTGACACTTTTTGGGGACCAGTGAAAAAAAAAAAAGCAGCACTGTCACTGTACTAATGACACTGGCAGGGAAAAGGTTAAATGTGTCCCTAGGGGGTGCTTTCTAACTGTGCGGGGGGGGGGGGGGTGTTGCTTTCACGGGGGGAAAACCGAGATATTGCATTTAGCAGAAGCACAAAATCTCCTTCTCCCCTCTGACAGAACGGTGATCTGCCTTGGTTAGGTAGGCAGACCGCCATTCTACCTCTCCTCAGAACGATCGGTGGGATCTCGGCAAGCCCGCTGATTGGCTCCCGCTGTGTCCTATCACAGCGGGAGCGGGTCGCCGGTGGCACACGTGCCCCAGACCCCGTGCACCAAATCATGTACAGGTACGTGACTTTGCTCAGGACGGCCGCCCTGCCGTAGTCTACATGCGTGGGGCGCTCTTAAAGTGGTTGAAAGGCAAGTCATTTAGGTTACCATGGCTGACCTCTCCTGAAAACGATGGTTGCCTGGCTGTCATACTGAAGCTTTCACAGTTTGATACTTTGGGATGCTGACCTGGAACATGTATACAGAAAAGGAGCGCTGACTTAGTGGTTGTAAACCTCAGTCATGAAATCTGAACAAAGCACGTTCTGTATATCTGTAGTGATTACAGTGGAAACTTGGATTACGAGCATAATCCGTTCCAGGAGAATTCTTGTAATCCAAATCACTCGCATATCAAAGCGAGTTTCCCCATAGAAGTCAATGGAAACAAAGATAATTCGTTCTGCTTTGACTTCTATTGTATGCAATACCGCATGTGGCCAGAGGTGGGGGGGGGGCGCTGGAGAGCCTCGGAAATACTCGGGGACAGCTCGGCTGAATTCAGAAAGGCTCAGAAACACCCGAACAGAGTATTTCCGAGTGATTCCAAGTATTTCCGAACGGCTCCGAACCGTCCCGAGTGTCACCGGCGCCCCCGCACCTCTGGCCAAATGCGGTACTGCACACCACATTAGCTTGAATTCTGCTTGTTTAGCGAGACTCGCAAACCGAGTCAGGATTTTTTTTTTTTAAAAGTTGCTCGTCTTTCAAAACGCTCGTTAACCGCGTTACTCGTTAACCAAGGTTCCACTGTACTTGTCTATCTCCAAAGTTCTAAAGTTCTGTCGTTTCTCTCGGGTGCTTCCTTCCTCTGTTATCAGCATGAGTCACTTCGGAGAAGTTTTCCCCATGAGATAAATTGGTGATGGGGGGGGGGGGAGGAGAGCTCGGCACACAACTCTGCATGTTTCTTTGTTCCTGTGGAGGGGGGTGTGTCCCTTTCCTCCAATCAGCTCTCACACATTGCAAAAGAGCTCTAACTGCAGCTCTCCGACCCCTCCTCTCTGCTCTTTACAGAGGCAGAAGGATTTTGTCACAATTCTGCTCTTTTGAACGGATGCAGAGAAGAGAAGACTGCAGACAAACAAGTACAACTTATGTAGGAGGATTTGTTTCATCTCTCTAACCCGAAGCCAGTCACTTCACTGAGTATATGAGAGGGTTTACAAACACTTTAAAGTGGTTGTAAAACCTTCCGTATACCCAGTGAAGTGACTGGCCTCTGGTGATACACTCAGACAAAACAAATCCTTCTACATAAGTTGTACTGGTCTATCTGCAGTCTTATCTTCTCTACATCCGTTCAAAGTGTACACAGCTTGTCTAAGCTTTCTGAAAAAAAGAGAACAGAAGTTACACGCTGCGGAGCTTAGTGAGAGTTCTGCTAGCTGATTGGAGGAAAGGGACACCCCCCCCCCCCACATAGGAACAGAGGCTGAGGCTGTCAATCAGCTGGACCTCCCTCCCCTGTCACCATTTTTCTCTTGGTGTCAGGAAAACTTCTTTAATTTTCAAATCAAGGATAATGGGCTGGAGGATGCTGACGGGGCCACCTGTGGCTTGAATTTTCGATCGGTTCATCAGGAAATTTGCTCCAGTGTTGGAATTTTTTCTAACTTGCATATTCATGTTGTTGTAGGAAGAAGAAAGGATAACCAAGATCAGGACGGAGTCCAGAGTCCGCGAAGATCGTAAGTCCCACTGAAGGCAGTAATGGAGAATGAAATGTGTATTCTTTTAATGTCCCATCGGCTGGAGAGGTTCATCACCCTCTCTGGTGATCAGATTTCATTCAATCCTTTATGTCTATGGGCTGCCTCAAGCTGGGGCGGGGAGATGGGGTGCAATAGATATACCAGCATCAGAGGTACGCTATATATTCAAAAGTCTCAACATCTGACCATCACATCCATCTAATGGCCTAATCCAGTGATGGTTAACTTTCAACTAGCCATAAACTACGGGCATGGTTCAAGAGATGGTCAGCGACTGGAGGCGAGGGGCATGGGAGATGGTCAGCGACTGCAGGGGTGGTGGTCATGGAAGGTGGTCAGTGACTGCGGGGGGTGGGGTCACGGGAGAAGGTCAGCGACTGCGGGATGGGAAATGGTCAGCGACTGCAGGGGGAGGGGGAAACGGGAGATGGTCAGAGACTGCGGGAGGGGGGGCAGGAGACGGCCAGCGACTGCAGGGGGGGGTGGTCAGCGTTTACGGGGGGGGGGAAGGGCGTGGTAAGCGACTGGGGGTGGGGGGAACAGGATATGGTCAGCGACTGCAGGGGGTGGGGAGACAGATGACATGACTGCTAGAAATATCTGCTAGAACAGGACAGCAACTGATTGCATGAAGAATGGTGAGGTCCAGTGGAGGTTGGAATAGGTCAAAATAGCCTCCTAGAGCTCAACATGTTTTGCGTAAGATCGCTTCCTCAGGAGCTTAGGTAAGTATTCTGGATGAATGAAATTTAATGATCTTTCGCAAAAACCCGTTGAGCTCTAGCAGGCTTTTTTGACTTTTGCCAACCTCCCCTGGACCTCACCGTTCTTCAACCAATAATCACTTGCTGCTGTTGTATCCTCCTCATGGGATTGGTCGGGGGTCATTCGATTACACTAGAAACATGATCTGATTTATATATTTGAATTCATGTTTTTATTAATGTTTTTTGTCATGAATTTATACAGTCTAATAAAATTATTTAATTTATCTTCTTGGTGCCTATAAAGCCCATGTACTTCTCTTTCATTATAAATTAGGGCGTGGCACTTTCTACAACTATTGCCCCCCCACGGTACCACCCTGTGATGGAGTAATTGTGATAGACAGGCCTAGCAGATGGTTGCTGGCCCCGAGGACTACCGCAGGGAGGAGATCATATGCTCCTCCATATCCAGACCTGGCGGGTATTGTGGACAGTGGGGGAGGGGTGTGCTGGGAAGGGGATTAGTGACACGGTCTCTCTTTATGTTGACAGCTGTCTTAGAAATTGTATAGCTGGGCAACTCCTATTCTAATATTGATCAGTGCTTCCAAATTAATATTAATTAGGAAACGCAGCAATGTGAATTGGGTAGATACACTGGGCATCTTTCCAAATAATTGTTCTGTTTGTTTGATGCATTTAAAGTTTTTATGACTTTTTGTGTAGATATCACATTAACCGTTTGCAGGCCGCGCCTTTTCTTGGAATTTTTTGTAACAATCTGTATTTTTTGCAAGAAAATTGCTTAGACCCCCCCAAACATTATATATATATTATATATTTTTTTTTTTTTTAAAACAGAGGCCCTAGAGAATAAATTGGTAGGTTTTGCAATTTTTTTTTTTTAATGTTGCACGTTATTCGCACAGCGGTTTTTCAAATGCAATTTTTGGGGGGGGAAAAAAATCTATTTTTTTCAATTAGGGTTTCACTGATGCCACTTTTTTAAGACCGAGTACAAGTACTGATGTATTTTTATTTTTATTTTTTTTAATGTCATGTGACAGTAGCACTGATAGGTGGCACTGATGAGGTGTGGACTGTCAGTAGTTTTTTGTTTTGTTTTGTTTACATTTTTTTTTTTTTTTCTTTTTTTTTACAATTTTTTTTTTTTTTATATATTTTTTGTTATTTTTACTATGCTTTCTTATTTGGAGGGGGAGTTGACAGTGTGAGTGCTTTTTGTTTTTATCAACCCTGTTGGGGGGGGGGTTTGGTGAGATATCGACTATATAGACTTCTGACATCTCCCCTTTAAGACAGAGAAAGGGACTAAAGACAGATTCCCCAGTCCCTTTCTCTGCAGCCTCAGCTGCCCTGGAGATGAGAGGACAGGAGACAGAGGCTGGAGGACACAGAACAGAGGGGGGACACGGAGGAGGACACGGAGGAGGACACGGAGGAGGACACGGAGGAGGACACGGAGGAGGACACGGAGGAGGACACGGAGGAGGACACGGAGGAGGACACGGAGGAGGACACGGAGGAGGACACGGAGGAGGACACGGAGGAGGACACGGAGGAGGACACGGAGGAGGACACGGAGGAGGACACGGAGGAGGACACGGGGGACAGTCAGGGATGATCGGTGCAGTGGTGGGGGCCGTTACAAGCATCGATCCCCCTGTATAGATTTCAATAAAGCAGCTGAAAGCCACGGGAGGGAGAAGAGGAGAAGTAGTATCTTGGGTCTCCCAGTAGGATGGAAGAGCCTGAGAGCCACAGAAGGCGGTGTAGGGGGATTTGGGGAACGTCCTCTCCCGCTAGTTAGCCGATCTGATTGCTATTGCAAGAGAGCTGACCATCGGCTCCAAAAAAAAAAAAAAAAAAAAAAGGTACGGGGGGTGATGGCTGCGGCTGCATATCATCCCAGTACAACCACTTGAAGTCCAGCATCGTACCGGTGCATGATTGCAACAAGTGGTTAATGTTGCCACCTTAACGCATTCTATGCATTAAGGTGAAAAACCTTCTTTGCTGCACCCCCCCCCCCCCCTTTTCTTACCTGGGCTCATTCCTTGCAGCGCCGTGAACAAGCCTGGCCACTGGCTTTCATCCCATTGGACAGATTGATATTGGCTCCCGCTGCTGTCAATCTAAAAAAGTGACCGGGGGGTGGGGGGGGGCAGGTCCTGCTGTCTGTGTCAATGGACTCCGCAGCAGGACATGGGAGCGCGCGCCCGCACGGTGCCATGTGCAGAATATGCATGCCGTGTGCAGTACATTAGAAAATCATACAACACGGAGTGCAGTTTTTTTTTCACATCAGCTGAAGTTAGTCTCTGTGTTGGGTAAGATAAGAATCGTGTCACTCCGGTCCATCAGGAAATAAGACTTCTCATTTCACTCACGTCTGACTTCCTCTTCTGTCTCTCTATTAAAATGTTACTAAACTCTCAACCGTAAAATCAGTCTGTATATACAGTAAAGCATGCTTGTTATACTCGCTGTGGAACCTAAGGGGGTTCACCCTCTGCATTGTGTAAAAAGGCTGTTTGATTCTGTCTTCTCTCATCCTCCCCTTCTTCCACTGTTCCCAATCCATCTGCTGATAGTACAGAGCTGGGGGGGGGGCACTCCGCACATGCTCAGTTTGGTGTCTTTTGCTAGAGTTTTTTTTTTTTTTTCCCCTTGGGAGGGTGCATGTGATCAGCACAGAGCCAATCGGCACTGTCCAGACAGAGGGTCAGGGGTCCTGTACCCTCATAGGACAGTCAGAGGAGAATGAAAACTCCTCCTACAAGCTTTAACCAGACACTGATAGAAGTCACAAGACTGCTATATACTGCTGATGAGAAAAGGTATTTATCAGTTTTATATATACTAAAATAATAGCATTTCCGTGTACTGTGGGAGACCAGATATAGTGACTGCAGAGTCCTGGGGAGAGCAGATCTAGTGACTGCAGGGTCCTGGGGAGAGCAGATCTAGTGACTGCAGGGTCCTGGGGAGAGCAGATCTAGTGACTGCAGGGTCCTGGGTAGAGCAGATCTAGTGACTGCAGGGTCCTGGGGAGACCAGATCTAGTGACTGCAGGGTCCTGGGGAGACCAGATATAGTGACTGCAGGGTCCTGGGGAGAGCAGATCTAGTGACTGCAGGGTCCTGGAGAGACCAGATCTAGTGACTGCAGGGTCCTGGAGAGACCAGATCTAGTGACTGCAGGGTCCTGGAGAGACCAGATCTAGTGACTGCAGGGTCCTGGGGAGACCAGATCTAGTGACTGCAG
>JBBGZY010001907.1:0-129973 GCA_037952925.1 Lithobates clamitans | reverse complement strand
TGCGGTGAAAAGCTGCGTCCCCGTGGATTGGCGGTTCTTTATTGGCTCAGACGCCATACGGGGTCCACACCCTCCATTAGAAATCCCGCTTTGTGCCGCATTCAGCACTCAGTCACCTCATGTGCATGCTGGATTTTTATGATTGAAATTCGTTTAGGACTCCATTAACTGCTGGCGGGGGCAGATCTTCTGAGCTCCGGAGGGTCTCGTATCTCCACTTTTTACTTTGTTTTTGGGACTTCTTAGGTAACATTTGTTATGGCTGAACCCTCTAAATTGAACCCTTTAATTCACAGCTGTTCAACAGACAATGAGAGGAAAAGAAAGAGAAATATGTCTCAGACCCTGGACGGCAGGAAGTGCTGCTAATATGTGAAGAGCGCCCCCTGACACCGGGGTATATATTCCCCCGACAAAGAAAAGGGACCTGTCCACCCTCACAACCTACCTTCACTCCAACCTCTGGCTGAATCTTAACCTCCATCACTTCCAGGAGGGTCAGACACCTGCAGCCCCCGACATGCACCGTGGTTTCATCCAAAGACCTCCAATGCGTCCGTAAGGGTCAGACACCTGCACCCCCAATATGCACTGTGGTTTCATCCAAAGACCTCCAACGCGTCCGTAAGGGTCAGACACCTGCACCCCCCGACATGCACTGTGGTTTCATCCAAAGACCTCCAATGCGTCCGTAAGGGTCAGACACCTGCACCCCCAATATGCACTGTGGTTTCATCCAAAGACCTCCAACACATCCGTAAGGGTCAGACACCTGCACCCCCAATATGCACTGTGGTTTCATCCAAAGACCTCCAATGCGTCCGTAAGGGTCAGACACCTGCACCCCCCGACATGCACTGTGGTTTCATCCAAAGACCTCCAACGCGTCCATAAGGGTCAGACACCTGCACCCCCAATATGCACTGTGGTTTCATCCAAAGACCTCCAACACGTCCGTAAGGGTCAGACACCTGCACTCCCCACATGCATCGTGGTTTCATCCAAAGACCTCCAACGCGTCCGTAAGGGTCAGACACCTGCACCCCCAATATGCACTGTGGTTTCATCCAAAGACCTCCAACACGTCCGTAAGGGTCAGACACCTGCACCCCCCACATGCACTGTGGTTTCATCCAAAGACCTGCAACACGTCTGTAAGGGTCAGACACCTGCACCCCCAATATGCACTGTGGTTTCATCCAAAGACCTCCAACACGTCCGTAAGGGTCAGACACCTGCACCCCCCACATGCACTGTGGTTTCATCCAAAGACCTGCAACACGTCTGTAAGGGTCAGACACCTGCACCCCCAATATGCACTGTGGTTTCATCCAAAGACCTCCAACACGTCCGTAAGGGTCAGACACCTGCACCCCCCGACATGCACTGTGGTTTCACCCAAAGACCTCCAACACATATGTGAGGGTCAGACACCTGCACCCCCCGACATGCACTGTGGTTTCATCCACTAACCTCCAACACGTCCGTGAGGGTCAGACACCTGCACCCCTAATATGCACTGTGGTTTCATCCAAAGACCTCCAACACGTCTGTAAGGGTCAGACACCTGTACCCCCAATATGTACTGTGGTTTCATCCACTAACCTCCAACACGTCCGTGAGGGTCAGACACCCGCACCCCCAATATGCACTGTGGTTTCATCCAAAGACCTCCAACACATCCGTAAGGGTCAGACACCTGCACCCCCAATATGTACTATGGTTTCATCCACTAACCTCCAACACTTCCGTAAGGGTCAGACACCTGCACCCCCTGACATGCACTGTGGTTTCATCCAAAGACCTCCAACACATCCGTGAGGGTCAGACACCTGCACCCCCTGACATGCACTGTGGTTTCATCCAAAGACCTCCAACACTTCCGTAAGGGTCAGACACCTGCACCCCCCGACATGCACTGTGGTTTCATCCAAAGACCTCCAACACATCTGTAAGGGTCAGACACCTGCACCCCCAATATGCACTGTGGTTTCATCCAAAGACCTCCAAAACGTCCGTGAGGGTCAGACACCTGCACTCACCGACATGCACTGTGGTTTCATCCAAAGACCTTCAACACGTCCGTAAGGGTCAGACACCTGCACCCCCCGACATGCACTGTGGTTTCATCCACTAACCTCCAACACTTCTGTAAGGGTCAGAACCTGTACCCCCAATATGCACTGTGGTTTCATCCAAAGACCTCCAACACGTCCGTAAGGGTCAGACACCTGCACCCCCAATATGCACTGTGGTTTCATCCAAAGACCTCCAACACGTCCGTAAGGGTCAGACACCTGCACCCCCAATATGCACTGTGGTTTCATCCAAAGACCTCCAACACTTCCGTAAGGGTCAGACACCTGCACCCCCCGACATGCACTGTGGTTTCATCCAAAGATCTCCAACACATCCGTGAGGGTCAGACACCTGCACCCCCTGACATGCACTGTGGTTTCATCCAAAGACCTCCAACACGTCCGTGAGGGTCACACACCTGCACCCCCCGACATGCACTGTGGTTTCATCCAAAGACCTCCAACACGTCCGTGAGGGTCAGACACCTGCACCCCCCGACATGCACTGTGGTTTCATCCAAAGATCTCCAACACATCCGTGAGGGTCAGACACCTGCACCCCCTGACATGCACTGTGGTTTCATCCAAAGACCTCCAACACGTCCGTGAGGGTCAGACACCTGCACCCCCCGACATGCACTGTGGTTTCATCCAAAGATCTCCAACACATCCGTGAGGGTCAGACACCTGCACCCCCTGACATGCACTGTGGTTTCATCCAAAGACCTCCAACACGTCCGTGAGGGTCAGACACCTGCACCCCCCGACATGCACTGTGGTTTCATCCAAAGATCTCCAACACATCCGTGAGGGTCAGACACCTGCACCCCCTGACATGCACTGTGGTTTCATCCAAAGACCTCAATAGGATAGAGGGTTCCCATAGGTGGACTTTTCCGGCACTTGCAAGGGTAAACAGGTAAGGTGTATAAGGAGTAAAGGATATTCATATATAATAAAAACAGTATAATTTTATTAGTATAAACAACTTGTTTATACTAAAAAATTATACTGTTTTTATTATATATGAATATCCTTTACTCCTTATACACCTTACCTGTTTACCCTTGCAAGTGCCGGAAAAGTCCACCTAGGGGAACCCTCTATCCTATTAAGCTTAGATTATTGGACGTGGCACGGCTCTCCTTCCTAAATCAGTTGGTCACCCTCTATTTCCATCCAAAGACCTCCAACACGTCCGTGAGGGTCAGACACCTGCACCCCCCGACATGCACTGTTGTTTCATCCAAAGATCTCCAACACATCCGTGAGGGTCAGACACCTGCACCCCCTGACATGCACTGTGGTTTCATCCAAAGACCTCCAACACGTCCGTGAGGGTCAGACACCTGCACCCCCCGACATGCACTGTGGTTTCATCCAAAGACCTCCAACACGTCCGTGAGGGTCAGGCACCTGCACCCCCCGACATGCACTGTGGTTTCATCCAAAGACCTCCAACACGTCCGTGAGGGTCAGACACCTGCACCCCCCGACATGCACTGTTGTTTCATCCAAAGATCTCCAACACATCCGTGAGGGTCAGACACCTGCACCCCCTGACATGCACTGTGGTTTCATCCAAAGACCTCCAACACGTCCGTGAGGGTCAGACACCTGCACCCCCCGACATGCACTGTGGTTTCATCCAAAGACCTCCAACACGTCCGTGAGGGTCAGGCACCTGCACCCCCCGACATGCACTGTGGTTTCATCCAAAGATCTCCAACACATCCGTGAGGGTCAGACACCTGCACCCCCTGACATGCACTGTGGTTTCATCCAAAGACCTCCAACACGTCCGTGAGGGTCAGACACCTGCACCCCCCGACATGCACTGTGGTTTCATCCAAAGATCTCCAACACATCCGTGAGGGTCAGACACCTGCACCCCCTGACATGCACTGTGGTTTCATCCAAAGACCTCCAACACGTCCGTGAGGGTCAGACACCTGCACCCCCCGACATGCACTGTGGTTTCATCCAAAGACCTCCAACACGTCCGTGAGGGTCAGACACCTGCACCCCCATGACATGCACTGTGGTTTCACCCAAAGACCTCCAACACGTCCGTGAGGGTCAGACACCTGCACCCCCTGACATGCACTGTGGTTTCATCCAAAGACCTCCAACACATCCGTGAGGGTCAGACACCTGCACCCCCCGACATGCACTGTGGTTTCATCCACTAACCTCCAACACTTCCGTGAGGGTCAGACACCTGCACCCCCATGACATGCACTGTGGTTTCATCCAAAGATCTCCAACACATCCGTGAGGGTCAGACACCTGCACCCCCTGACATGCACTGTGGTTTCATCCAAAGACCTCCAACACGTCCGTGAGGGTCAGACACCTGCACCCCCCGACATGCACTGTGGTTTCCTCCACTGACCTCCAACACTTCCGGGAGAGTTGGTTGGGGATGTAATGGTGTGGGGGATGGGGGTGTAATGGTGTGGGGGATGAGATATCACCGGTTCAGGCTGGTGGTGGGGTGTAATGGTGTGGGGGATGGGGAAACCCCTGTTCAGGCTGGAGGGGGGGTTGTAATGGTGTGGGGGATGGGGTATCACCGGTTCAGGCTGGTGGTGGGGATGTAATGGTGTGGGGGATGGGATATCACCGGTTCAGGCTGGTGGTGGAGGTGTAATGGTGTGGGGGATGGGATATCACCAGTTCAGGCTGGTGGTGGGGGTGTAATGGTGTGGGGGATGGGGTATCACCGGTTCAGGCTGGTGGTGGGGGTGTAATGGTGTGGGGGATGGGATATCACCGGTTCAGGCTGGTGGTGGAGGTGTAATGGTGTGGGGGATGGGGTATCACCGGTTCAGGCTGGTGGTGGGTGTGTAATGGTGTGGGGGATGGGATATCACCGGTTCAGGCTGGTGGTGGGTGTGTAATGGTGTGGGGGATGGGATATCACCGGTTCAGGCTAGTGGTGGGGGTGTAATGGTGTGGGGGATGGGGTATCACCGGTTCAGGCTGGAGGGGGGGGTGTAATGGTGTGGGGGGATGGGGTATCACCGGTTCAGGCTGGTGGTGAGGGTGTAATGGTGCGGGGGATGGGGTATCACCGGTTCAGGCTGGTGGTGGGGGGTGTAATGGTGTGGGGGATGAGGTATCACTGGTTCAGGCTGGTGGTGGGGGGTGTAATGGTGTGGGGGATGAGGTATCACCGGTTCAGGCTGGTGGTGGGGATGTAATGGTGTGGGGGATGGGATATCACCGGTTCAGGCTGGTGGTGGGGTGTAATGGTGTGGGGGATGGGATATCACCGGTTCAGGCTGGTGGTGGGGGTGTAATGGTGTGGGGGATGGGGTATCACCGGTTCAGGATGGTGGTGGGGGTGTAATGGTGTGGGGGATGGGGTATCACTGGTTCAGGCTGGTGGTGGGAGTGTAATGGTGTGGGGGATGGGATATCACCGGTTCAGGCTGGTGGTGGGGGTGTAATGGTGTGGGGGATGGATATCATCGGTTCAGGCTGGTGGTGGGGGTGTAATGGTGTGGGGGATGGGATATCACTGGTTCAGGCTGGTGGTGGGGGTGTAATGGTGTGGGGGATGGGGTATCACCGGTTCAGGCTGGTGGTGGGGGTGTAATGGTGTGGGGGATGGGATATCACCGGTTCAGGCTGGTGGTGGGGGTGTAATGGTGTGGGGGATGGGATATCACCGGTTCAGGCTGGTGGTGGGGGTGTAATGGTGTGGGGGATGGGGTATCACCGGTTCAGGCTGGTGGTGGGGGTGTAATGGTGTGGGGGATGGGATATCACCGGTTCAGGCTGGTGGTGGGGGTGTAATGGTGTGGAGGATGGGATATCACCGGTTCAGGCTGGTGGTGGGGGTGTAATGGTGTGGGGGGATGGGATATCAGGCTGGTGGTGGGGGTGTAATGGTGTGGGGGATGGGATATCACCGGTTCAGGCTGGTGGTGGTGGGGGGTGTAATGGTGTGGGGGATGGGATATCACCGGTTCAGGCTGGTGGTGGGGGTGTAATGGTGTGGGGGATGGGATATCACCGGTTCAGGCTGGTGGTGGGGGTGTAATGGTGTGGGGGATGGGATATCACCGGTTCAGGCTGGTGGTGGGGTGTAATGGTGTGGGGGATGGGATATCACCGGTTCAGGCTGGTGGTGGGGGTGTAATGGTGTGGGGGATGGGGTATCACTGGTTCAGGCTGGTGGTGGGGGGTGTAATGGTGTGGGGGGATGGGATATCACCGGTTCAGGCTGGTGGTGGGGGTGTAATGGTGTGGGGGATGGGATATCACTGGTTCAGGCTGGTGGTGGGGGTGTAATGGTGTGGGGGATGGGATATCACCGGTTCAGGCTGGTGGTGGGGGTGTAATGGTGTGGGGGATGGGGTATCACCGGTTCAGGCTGGTGGTGGGGGGGTGTAATGGTGTGGGGGATGGGATATCACCGGTTCAGGCTGGTGGTGGGGGTGTAATGGTGTGGGGGATGGGATATCACCGGTTCAGGCTGGTGGTGGGGGTGTAATGGTGTGGGGGATGGGGTATCACTGGTTCAGGCTGGTGGTGGGGGTGTAATGGTGTGGAGGATAGGATATCACCGGTTCAGGCTGGTGGTGGGGGTGTAATGGTGTGGGGGATGGGGTATCACTGGTTCAGGCTGGTGGTGGGGGTGTAATGGTGTGGGGGATGGGATATCACCGGTTCAGGCTGGTGGTGGGGGTGTAATGGTGTGGGGGATGGGGTATCACCGGTTCAGGCTGGTGGTGGGGGTGTAATGGTGTGGGGGATGGGATATCACCGGTTCAGGCTGGTGGTGGGGGTGTAATGGTGTGGGGGATGGGGTATCACAGGTTCAGGCTGGTGGTGGGGGTGTAATGGTGTGGGGGATGGGGTATCACGGGTTCAGGCTGGTGGTGGGGGTGTAATGGTGCGGGGGATGGGATATCACCGGTTCAGGCTGGTGGTGGGGGTGTAATGGTGTGGGGGATGGGATATCACCGGTTCAGGCTGGTGGTGGGGGTGTAATGGTGTGGGGGATGGGGTATCACGGGTTCAGGCTGGTGGTGGGGGTGTAATGGTGCGGGGGATGGGATATCACAGGTTCAGGCTGGTGGTGGGGGTGTAATGGTGTGGGGGATGGGATATCACCGGTTCAGGCTGGTGGTGGGAGTGTAATGGTGTGGGGGATGGGATATCACCGGTTCAGGCTGGTGGTGGGGGTGTAATGGTGTGGGGGATGGGATATCACCGGTTCAGGCTGGTGGTGGGGGGTGTAATGGTGTGGGGGATGGGATATCACCGGTTCAGGCTGGTGGTGGGGGTGTAATGGGGTGGCGGATGGGGTATCACCGGTTCAGGCTGGTGGTGGGGGTGTAATGGGGTGGCGGATGGGGTATCACAGGTTCAGGCTGGTGGTGGGGGTGTAATGGTGTGGGGGATGGGATATCACCGGTTCAGGCTGGTGGTGGAGGTGTAATGGTGCGGGGGATGGGATATCACCGGTTCAGGCTGGTGGTGGGGGTGTAATGGTGTGGGGGATGGGATATCACCGGTTCAGGCTGGTGGTGGGGGTGTAATGGTGCGGGGGATGGGATATCACCGGTTCAGGCTGGTGGTGGGGGTGTAATGGTGTGGGGGATGGGATATCACCGGTTCAGGCTGGTGGTGGGGTGTAATGGTGTGGGGGATGGGGTATCACCGGTTCAGGCTGGTGGTGGGGGTGTAATGGTGTGGGGGATGGGATATCACCGGTTCAGGCTGGTGGTGGGGGTGTAATGGTGTGGGGGATGGGATATCACCGGTTCAGGCTGGTGGTGGAGGTGTAATGGTGTGGGGGATGGGATATCACCGGTTCAGGCTGGTGGTGGGGGTGTAATGGTGTGGGGGATGGGATATCAGGCTGGTGGTGGAGGTGTAATGGTGTGGGGGATGGGATATCAGGCTGGTGGTGGAGGTGTAATGGTGTGGGGGATGGGATATCACCGGTTCAGGCTGGTGGTGGGGGTGTAATGGTGTGGGGGATGGGATATCACCGGTTCAGGCTGGTGGTGGAGGTGTAATGGTGTGGGGGATGGGATATCACCGGTTCAGGCTGGTGGTGGGGGTGTAATGGTGTGGGGGATGGGATATCACCGGTTCAGGCTGGTGGTGGGGGTGTAATGGTGTGGGGGATGGGATATCACCGGTTCAGGCTGGTGGTGGAGGTGTAATGGTGTGGGGGATGGGATATCACCGGTTCAGGCTGGTGGTGGGGGTGTAATGGTGTGGGGGATGGAATATCATCGGTTCAGGCTGGTGGTGGGGGTGTAATGGTGTGGGGGATGGGATATCACCGGTTCAGGCTGGTGGTGGAGGTGTAATGGTGTGGGGGATGGGATATCACCGGTTCAGGCTGGTGGTGGGGGTGCAATGGTGTGGGGGATGGGATATCACCGGTTCAGGCTGGTGGTGGGGGTGTAATGGTGTGGGGGATGGGATATCACCGGTTCAGGCTGGTGGTGGGGGTGTAATGGTGTGGGGGATGGGATATCACCGGTTCAGGCTGGTGGTGGGGGGTGTAATGGTGTGGGGGATGGGATATCACCGGTTCAGGCTGGTGGTGGGGGTGTAATGGTGTGGGGGATGGGGTATCACCGGTTCAGGCTGGTGGTGGGGGTGTAATGGTGTGGGGGATGGGATATCACCGGTTCAGGCTGGTGGTGGAGGTGTAATGGTGTGGGGGATGGGGTATCAGGCTGGTGGTGGGGGTGTAATGGTGTGGGGGATGGGATATCACCGGTTCAGGCTGGTGGTGGGGGTGTAATGGTGTGGGGGATGGGGTATCACCGGTTCAGGCTGGTGGTGGGGGTGTAATGGTGTGGGGGATGGGATATCACCGGTTCAGGCTGGTGGTGGGGGTGTAATGGTGTGGGGGATGGGATATCACCGGTTCAGGCTGGTGGTGGGGGTGTAATGGTGTGGGGGATGGGATATCACGGGTTCAGGCTGGTGGTGGGGGTGTAATGTTGCGGGGGATGGGATATCACCGGTTCAGGCTGGTGGTGGGGGGGTGTAATGGTGTGGGGGATGGGGTATCACCGGTTCAGGCTGGTGGTGGGGGTGTAATGGTGCGGGGGATGGGATATCACCGGTTCAGGCTGGTGGTGGGGGTGTAATGGTGTGGGGGATGGGGTATCACCGGTTCAGGCTGGTGGTGGGGATGTAATGGTGTGGGGGATGGGGTATCACCGGTTCAGGCTGGTGGTGGGGGTGTAATGGTGTGGGGGATGGGATATCACTGGTTCAGGCTGGTGGTGGGGGTGTAATGGTGTGGGGGATGGGGTATCACCGGTTCAGGCTGGTGGTGGGGGTGTAATGGTGTGGGGGATGGGATATCAC
The DNA here is from genome assembly GCA_037952925.1 of Lithobates clamitans. Classification (NCBI taxonomy): domain Eukaryota; kingdom Metazoa; phylum Chordata; class Amphibia; order Anura; family Ranidae; genus Lithobates; species Lithobates clamitans. Next base: position 120,539 of record JBBGZY010001907.1, on the reverse strand, counting down.
CGGTTCAGACTGGTGGTGGGAGTGTAATGGTGTGGGGGATGGGATATCACCGGTTCAGGCTGGTGGTGGGGGTGTAATGGTGTGGGGGATGGGATATCACCGGTTCAGGCTGGTGGTGGGGGTGTAATGGTGTGGGGGATGGGATATCACCGGTTCAGGCTGGTGGTGGGAGTGTAATGGTGTGGGGGATGGGATATCACCGGTTCAGGCTGGTGGTGGGGGTGTAATGGTGTGGGGGATGGGATATCACCGGTTCAGGCTGGTGGTGGGGGTGTAATGGTGTGGGGGATGGGATATCACCGGTTCAGGCTGGTGGTGGGAGTGTAATGGTGTGGGGGATGGGATATCACCGGTTCAGGCTGGTGGTGGGGGTGTAATGGTGTGGGGGATGGGATATCACCGGTTCAGACTGGTGGTGGGAGTGTAATGGTGTGGGGGATGGGATATCACCGGTTCAGGCTGGTGGTGGGGGTGTAATGGTGTGGGGGATGGGATATCACCGGTTCAGGCTGGTGGTGGAGTGTAATGGTGTGGGGGATGGGATATCACCGGTTCAGGCTGGTGGTGGGGGTGTAATGGTGTGGGGGATGGGATATCACTGGTTCAGGCTGGTGGTGGGGGTGTAATGGTGTGGGGGATGGGATATCACCGGTTCAGGCTGGTGGTGGGGGTGTAATGGTGTGGGGGATGGGATATCACCGGTTCAGGCTGGTGGTGGGAGTGTAATGGTGTGGGGGATGGGATATCACCGGTTCAGGCTGGTGGTGGGGGTGTAATGGTGTGGGGGATGGGATATCACCGGTTCAGGCTGGTGGTGGTGGTGTAATGGTGCGGGGGATGGGATATCACCGGTTCAGGCTGGTGGTGGGGGTGTAATGGTGTGGGGGATGGGATATCACCGGTTCAGGCTGGTGGTGGGGGTGTAATGGTGTGGGGGATGGGATATCACGGGTTCAGGCTGGTGGTGGGGGTGTAATGGTGCGGGGGATGGGATATCACCAGTTCAGGCTGGTGGTGGGGGTGTAATGGTGTGGGGGATGGGGTATCACCGTTTCAGGCTGGTGGTGGGGGTGTAATGGTGTGGGGGATGGGGTATCACGGGTTCAGGCTGGTGGTGGGGGTGTAATGGTGTGGGGGATGGGATATCACCGGTTCAGGCTGGTGGTGGGGGTGTAATGGTGTGGGGGATGGGATATCACCGGTTCAGGCTGGTGGTGGGGTGTAATGGTGTGGGGGATGGGATATCACCGGTTCAGGCTGGTGGTGGAGGTGTAATGGTGTGGGGGATGGGATATCACTGGTTCAGGCTGGTGGTGGGGGTGTAATGGTGTGGGGGATGGGATATCACTGGTTCAGGCTGGTGGTGGGGGTGTAATGGTGTGGGGGATGGGATATCACCGGTTCAGGCTGGTGGTGGGGGTGTAATGGTGTGGGGGATGGGATATCACCGGTTCAGGCTGGTGGTGGGGGTGTAATGGTGTGGGGGATGGGATATCACTGGTTCAGGCTGGTGGTGGGGTGTAATGGTGTGGGGGATGGGATATCACCGGTTCAGGCTGGTGGTGGGGGTGTAATGGTGGGGGGGATGGGATATCACCGGTTCAGGCTGGTGGTGGGGGTGTAATGGTGTGGGGGATGGGGTATCACCGGTTCAGGCTGGTGGTAGGGGTGTAATGGTGTGGGGGATGGGGTATCGCCGGTTCAGGCTGGTGGTGGGGGTGTAATGGTGTGGGGGATGGGATATCAGGCTGGTGGTGGAGGTGTAATGGTGTGGGGGATGGGGTATCACTGGTTCAGGCTGGTGGTGGAGGTGTAATGGTGTGGGGGATGGGATATCACCGGTTCAGGCTCGTGGTGGGGGTGTAATGGTGCGGGGGATGGGATATCACCGGTTCAGGCTGGTGGTGGGGGTGTAATGGTGTGGGGGATGGGGTATCACCGGTTCAGGCTGGTGGTGGGGGTGTAATGGTGTGGGGGATGGGATATCACCGGTTCAGGCTGGTGGTGGTGGTGTAATGGTGTGGGGGATGGGATATCACCGGTTCAGGCTGGTGGTGGAGGTGTAATGGTGTGGGGGATGGGATATCACCGGTTCAGGCTGGTGGTGGGGGTGTAATGGTGTGGGGGATGGGATATCACCGGTTCAGGCTGGTGGTGGGGGTGTAATGGTGTGGGGGATGGGGTATCACCGGTTCAGGCTGGTGGTGGGGGTGCAATGGTGTGGGGGATGGGATATCACCGGTTCAGGCTGGTGGTGGGGGTGTAATGGTGGTGGGGGATGGGATATCACCGGTTCAGGCTGGTGGTGGGGGTGTAATGGTGTGGGGGATGGGATATCACCGGTTCAGGCTGGTGGTGGGGGTGTAATGGTGTGGGGGATGGGATATCACCGGTTCAGGCTGGTGGTGGGGGTGTAATGGTGTGGGGGATGGGGTATCACCGGTTCAGGCTGGTGGTGGGGGTGTAATGGTGTGGGGGATGGGATATCACCGGTTCAGGCTGGTGGTGGGGGTGTAATGGTGTGGGGGATGGGGTATCACCGGTTCAGGCTGGTGGTGGGGGTGTAATGGTGTGGGGGATGGGATATCACCGGTTCAGGCTGGTGGTGGGGGTGTAATGGTGTGGGGGATGGGATATCACGGGTTCAGGCTGGTGGTGGGGGTGTAATGGTGCGGGGGATGGGATATCACCGGTTCAGGCTGGTGGTGGGGGTGTAATGGTGTGGGGGATGGGGTATCACCGGTTCAGGCTGGTGGTGGGGGTGTAATGGTGTGGGGGATGGGATATCACCGGTTCAGGCTGGTGGTGGGGGTGTAATGGTGTGGGGGATGGGGTATCACCGGTTCAGGCTGGTGGTGGGGGTGTAATGGTGTGGGGGATGGAATATCACCGGTTCAGGCTGGTGGTGGGGGTGTAATGGTGTGGGGGATGGGATATCACCGGTTCAGGCTGGTGGTGGGAGTGTAATGGTGCGGGGGATGGGATATCACCGGTTCAGGCTGGTGGTGGGGGTGTAATGGTGCGGGGGATGGAATATCACCGGTTCAGGCTGGTGGTGGAGGTGTAATGGTGTGGGGGATGGGGTATCACCGGTTCAGGCTGGTGGTGGGGGTGTAATGGTGTGGGGGATGGGATATCACCGGTTCAGGCTGGTGGTGGGGGTGTAATGGTGTGGGGGATGGGATATCACCGGTTCAGGCTGGTGGTGGGGGTGTAATGGTGTGGGGGATGGGATATCACCGGTTCAGGCTGGTGGTGGGGGTGTAATGGTGTGGGGGATGGGGTATCACCGGTTCAGGCTGGTGGTGGAGGTGTAATGGTGTGGGGGATGGGATATCAGGCTGGTGGTGGGGGTGTAATGGTGTGGGGGATGGGATATCACTGGTTCAGGCTGGTGGTGGGGGTGTAATGGTTTGGGGGATGGGGGTGTAATGGTGTGGGGGATGGGATATCACCGGTTCAGGCTGGTGGTGGGGGTGTAATGGTGTGGGGGATGGGATATCACCGGTTCAGGCTGGTGGTGAGGGTGTAATGGTGTGGGGGATGGGATATCACCGGTTCAGGCTGGTGGTGGGGGTGTAATGGTGTGGGGGATGGGATATCACTGGTTCAGGCTGGTGGTGGGGGGTGTAATGGTGTATCTCCGGTTCAGGCTGGTGGTGGGGGTGTAATGGTGTGGGGGATGGGATATCCCCGGTTCAGGCTGGTGGTGGGGGTGTAATGGTGTGGGGGATGGGATATCACTGGTTCAGGCTGGTGGTGGGGGTGTAATGGTGTGGGGGATGGGATATCACCGGTTCAGGCTGGTGGTGGGGGTGTAATGGTGTGGGGGATGGGATATCACCGGTTCAGGCTGGTGGTGGGGGTGTAATGGTGTGGGGGATGGGATATCACCGGTTCAGGCTGGTGGTGGGAGGTGTAATAGTGTGGGGGATGGGATATCACCGGTTCAGGCTGGTGGTGGGGGTGTAATGGTGTGGGGGATGGGATATCACCGGTTCAGGCTGGTGGTGGGGGTGTAACGGTGTGGGGGATGGGATATCACTGGTTCAGGCTGGTGGTGGGGGTGTAATGGTGTGGGGGATGGGATATCACCGGTTCAGGCTGGTGGTGGGTGTGTAATGGTGTGGGGGATGGGATATCACCGGTTCAGGCTGGTGGTGGGTGTGTAATGGTGTGGGGGATGGGATATCACCGGTTCAGGCTGGTGGTGGGGGTGTAATGGTGTGGGGGATGGGATATCACCGGTTCAGGCTGGTGGTGGGGGTGTAATGGTGTGGGGGATGGGATATCACCGGTTCAGGCTGGTGGTGGGGGTGTAATGGTGTGGGGGATGGGATATCAGGCTGGTGGTGGGGTGTAATGGTGTGGGGGATGGGATATCACCGGTTCAGGCTGGTGGTGGGGGTGTAATGGTGTGGGGGATGGGGTATCACCAGTTCAGGCTGGTGGTGGGGGTGTAATGGTGTGGGGGATGGGATATCACCGGTTCAGGCTGGTGGTGGGGGTGTAATGGTGTGGGGGATGGGGTATCACCGGTTCAGGCTGGTGGTGGGGGTGTAATGGTGTGGGGGATGGGGTATCACCGGTTCAGGCTGGTGGTGGGGGTGTAATGGTGTGGGGGATGGGATATCACTGGTTCAGGCTGGTGGTGGAGGTGTAATGGTGTGGGGGATGGGATATCACTGGTTCAGGCTGGTGGTGGGGGTGTAATGGTGTGGGGGATGGGATATCACTGGTTCAGGCTGGTGGTGGAGGTGTAATGGTGTGGGGGATGGGGTATCACCGGTTCAGGCTGGTGGTGGGGGTGTAATGGTGTGGAGGATAGGATATCACCGGTTCAGGCTGGTGGTGGGGGTGTAATGGTGTGGGGGATGGGGTATCACAGGTTCAGGCTGGTGGTGGAGGTGTAATGGTGTGGGGGATGGGATATCACCGGTTCAGGCTGGTGGTGGGGGTGTAATGGTGTGGGGGATGGGATATCAGGCTGGTGGTGGGGGTGTAATGGTGTGGGGGATGGGATATCAGGCTGGTGGTGGGGGTGTAATGGTGTGGGGGATGGGGTATCACTGGTTCAGGCTGGTGGTGGGGGGTGTAATGGTGTGGGGGATAGGATATCACCGGTTCAGGCTGGTGGTGGGGGTGTAATGGTGTGGGGGATGGGGTATCACTGGTTCAGGCTGGTGGTGGGGGGTGTAATGGTGTGGGGGATGGGATATCACCGGTTCAGGCTGGTGGTGGGGGTGTAATGGTGTGGGGGATGGGATATCACCGGTTCAGGCTGGTGGTGGGGGTGTAATGGTGTGGGGGATGGGATATCACCGGTTCAGGCTGGTGGTGGGGGTGTAATGGTGTGGGGGATGGGGTATCACCGGTTCAGGCTGGTGGTGGGGGTGTAATGGTGTGGGGGATGGGGTATCACCGGTTCAGGCTGGTGGTGGGGGTGTAATGGTGTGGGGGATGGGATATCCCCGGTTCAGGCTGGTGGTGGGGGTGTAATGGTGTGGGGGATGGGGTATCACCGGTTCAGGCTGGTGGTGGGGGTGTAATGGTGTGGGGGATGGGATATCACCGGTTCAGGCTGGTGGTGGGGGTGTAATGGTGTGGGGGATGGGATATCACTGGTTCAGGCTGGTGGTGGGGGTGTAATGGTGTGGGGGATGGGATATCAACGGTTCAGGCTGGTGGTGGGGGTGTAATGGTGTGGGGGATGGGATATCACCGGTTCAGGCTGGTGGTGGTGGTGTAATAGTGTGGGGGATGGGATATCACGGGTTCAGGCTGGTGGTGGGGGTGTAATGGTGTGGGGGATGGGATATCACCGGTTCAGGCTGGTGGTGGGGGTGTAATGGTGTGGGGGATGGGATATCACCGGTTCAGGCTGGTGGTGGTGGTGTAATAGTGTGGGGGATGGTATATCACGGGTTCAGGCTGGTGGTGGGGGTGTAATGGTGTGGGGGATGGGATATCACCGGTTCAGGCTGGTGGTGGGGGTGTAATGGTGTGGGGGATGGGATATCACCGGTTCAGGCTGGTGGTGGAGGTGTACTGGTGTGGGGGATGGGGTGTCCCCGTCTTCTGATGGCTCCTTCCAGCAGGATAATGCACCATGTCACAAAGCTCCAATCATCTCACCACTGGACAATGAGGTCCCTGTCCTCCAATGGTCTCCACACTCATCACATCTCATCCAATAGAGCACCTTTGGGATGTGGTGGAACGGGAGATTGGCATCATGGATGTGCAGCCCACAAATCTGCAGCAACTGTGTGATGTTATCAGGTCACTATGGAGGAGAGTCTCTGAGGAACGTTTCCAACACCTTGTTGTATCTCCGCCACCAAGAATGAAGGCCAAAGAGGGTCCAACCCGATACTAGCAAGAGGGACCTAATAATAATCTCTGCAGCCGGGGATCGGGAAATGTCTCATTGCCTGTGATTAGCACTGCGCAGTGTAAGCTTCCTGGCGGGCTCGGGCATGTGGAGCTGCGATCACGCCTGATCTTTACTTGCTAGTAGCGGGTGGAGCCCCTTTATTAGGTCCCCCTTGCTTCTAGCAGGTTGGACCCCCTTTATTAGGTCCCCCTTGCTTGTAGCGGGTTGGACCCCCTTTTTTAGGTCCCCCTTGCTAGTAGCGGGTGGAGCCCCTTTATTAGGTCCCCCTTGCTAGTAGCGGGTGGAGCCCCTTTATTAGGTCCCCCTTGCTAGTAGCGGGTGGAGCCCCTTTATTAGGTACCCCTTGCTAGTAGCGGGTTGGACCCCCTTTATTAGGTCCCCCATGCTAGTAGCGGGTTGGACCCCCCTTTATTAGGTCCCCCTTGCTAGTAGCGGGTTGGACCCCCTTTATTAGGTCCCCCTTGCTAGTAGCGGGTTGGACCCCCTTTATTAGGTCCCCCATGCTAGTAGCGGGTTGGACCCCCCTTTATTAGGTCCCCCTTGCTAGTAGCGGGTTGGACCCCCTTTATTAGGTCCCCCTTGCTTCTAGCAGGTTGGACCCCCTTTATTAGGTCCCCCTTGCTTGTAGCGGGTTGGACCCCCTTTTTTAGGTCCCCCTTGCTAGTAGCGGGTGGAGCCCCTTTATTAGGTCCCCCTTGCTAGTATCGGGTGGAGCCCCTTTATTAGGTCCCCCTTGCTAGTAGTGGGTGGAGCCCCTTTATTAGGTCCTCCTTGCTAGTAGCGGGTGGAGCCCCTTTATTAGGTCCCCCTTGCTAGTAGCGGGTGGAGCCCCTTTATTAGGCCCCCCTTGCTAGTAGCGGGTGGAGCCCCTTTATTAGGTCCACCTTGCTTGTAGCGGGTGGAGCCCCTTTATTAGGTCCCCCTTGCAAGTATCGGGTGGAGCCCCTTTATTAGGCCCCCCTTGCTAGTAGCGGGTGGAGCCCCTTTATTAGGTCCACCTTGCTAGTAGCGGGTTGGACCCCCTTTATTAGGTCCCCCTTGCTTGTAGCAGGTGGAGCCCCTTTATTAGGTCCCCCTTGCAAGTATCGGGTGGAGCCCCTTTATTAGGTCCCCCTTGCTTGTAGCGGGTGGAGCCCCTTTATTAGGTCCCCCTTGCTTGTAGCGGGTTGGACCCCCTTTATTAGGTCCCCCTTGCTAGTATCGGGTGGAGCCCCTTTATTAGGTCCCCCTTGCTTGTAGCGGGTGGAGCCCCTTTATTAGGTCCCCCTTGCAAGTATCGGGTGGAGCCCCTTTATTAGGTCCCCCTTGCTTGTAGCGGGTTGGACCCCCTTTTTTAGGTCCCCCTTGCTAGTAGCGGGTGGAGCCCCTTTATTAGGTCCCCCTTGTTAGTAGCGGGTGGAGCCCCTTTATTAGGTCCCCCTTGCTAGTAGCGGGTGGAGCCCCTTTATTAGGTACCCCTTGCAAGTATCGGGTGGAGCCCCTTTATTAGGTCCCCCTTGCTAGTAGCGGGTGGAGCCCCTTTATTAGGTCCCCCTTGCTTCTAGCAGGTTGGACCCCCTTTATTAGGTCCCCCTTGCTAGTATCGGGTGGAGCCCCTTTATTAGGTCCCCCTTGCTTGTAGCGGGTTGGACCCCCTTTTTTAGGTCCCCCTTGCTAGTAGCGGGTGGAGCCCCTTTATTAGGTCCCCCTTGCTAGTAGCGGGTGGAGCCCCTTTATTAGGTCCCCCTTGCTAGTAGCGGGTGGAGCCCCTTTATTAAGTACCCCTTGCTAGTAGCGGGTTGGACCCCCTTTATTAGGTCCCCCTTGCTAGTAGCGGGTTGGACCCCCTTTATTAGGTCCCCCATGCTAGTAGCGGGTTGGACCCCCCTTTATTAGGTCCCCCTTGCTAGTAGCGGGTTGGACCCCCTTTATTAGGTCCCCCTTGCTAGTAGCGGGTGGAGCCCCTTTATTAGGTCCCCCTTGCTAGTAGCGGGTGGAGCCCCTTTATTAGGTCCCCCTTGCTAGTAGCGGGTGGAGCCCCTTTATTAGGTACCCCTTGCTAGTAGCGGGTTGGACCCCCTTTATTAGGTCCCCCTTGCTAGTAGCGGGTGGAGCCCCTTTATTAGGTCCCCCTTGCTAGTAGCGGGTGGAGCCCCTTTATTAGGTACCCCTTGCTAGTAGCGGGTGGGCCCCTTTATTAGGTACCCCTTGCTAGTAGCGGGTTGGACCCCCTTTATTAGGTCCCCCTTGCTAGTAGCGGGTGGAGCCCCTTTATTAGGTCCCCCTTGCTAGTAGCGGGTTGGACCCCCTTTATTAGGTCCCCCTTGCTTGTAGCGGGTGGAGCCCCTTTATTAGGTCCCCCTTGCTAGTAGCGGGTGGAGCCCCTTTATTAGGTCCCCCTTGCTAGTAGCGGGTGGAGCCCCTTTATTAGGTCCCCCTTGCTTGTAGCGGGTTGGACCCCCTTTATTAGGTCCCCCTTGCTAGTAGCGGGTGGAGCCCCTTTATTAGGTCCCCCTTGTTAGTAGCGGGTTGGACCCTCTTTATTAGGTCCACCTTGCTAGTAGCGGGTTGGACCCCCTTTATTAGGTCCCCCTTGCTAGTAGTGGGTTGGACCCCCTTTATTAGGTCCCCCTTGCTTGTAGCGGGTGGAGCCCCTTTATTAGGTCCCCCTTGCTAGTAGCGGGTGGAGCCCCTTTATTAGGTCCCCCTTGCTAGTAGCGGGTGGAGCCCCTTTATTAGGTCCCCCTTGCTAGTAGCGGGTGGAGCCCCTTTATTAGGTCCCCCTTGCTAGTAGCGGGTGGAGCCCCTTTATTAGGTCCCCCTTGTTAGTAGTGGGTGGGTCCCCTTTATTAGGTACCCCTTGCTAGTAGCGGGTTGGACCCCCTTTATTAGGTCCCCCTTGCTAGTAGCGGGTGGAGCCCCTTTATTAGGTCCCCCTTGCTAGTAGCGGGTGGAGCCCCTTTATTAGATCCCCCTTGCTAGTAGCGGGTGGAGCCCCTTTATTAGGTCCCCCTTGCTAGTAGCGGGTGGAGCCCCTTTATTAGGTCCCACTTGCTAGTAGCGGGTGGAGCCCCTTTATTAGGTCCCCCTTGCTAGTAGCGGGTTGGACCCCCTTTATTAGGTCCCCCTTGCTAGTAGCGGGTGGAGCCCCTTTATTAGGTCCCCCTTGCTAGTAGCTGGTTGGACCCCCTTTATTAGGTCCCCCTTGTTAGTAGCGGGTTGGACCCCCTTTATTAGGTCCACCTTTCTAGTAGCGGGTTGGACCCCCTTTATTAGGTCCCCCTTGCTTGTAGCGGGTGGAGCCCCTTTATTAGGTCCCCCTTGCTAGTAGCTGGTTGGACCCCCTTTATTAGGTCCCCCTTGCTTGTAGCGGGTGGAGCCCCTTTATTAGGTCCCCCTTGCTAGTAGCGGGTTGGACCCCCTTTATTAGGTCCTCCTTGCTAGTAGTGAGTTGGAGCCCCTTTATTAGGTCCCCCTTGCTTGTAGCGGGTGGAGCCCCTTTATTAGGTCCCCCTTGCTAGTAGTGGGTTGGACCCCCTTTATTAGGTCCCCCTTGCTAGTAGCTGGTTGGACCCCCTTTATTAGGTCCTTCTTGCTAGTAGTGAGTTGGAGCCCCTTTATTAGGTCCCCCTTGCTGGGTTTGGGACTTTATAGGCATTACCACAATGAGAAAAAGAATTGGTATAAATGTATTTTATTGTATAAAAAGAATGTGAAGAATAGAAAGTATATAAACAATACATAAAGACATCTAAACGTGGATAGAGAATAAAAGCCGTCACTGACAAATGGACAGATCTCCCTGCACCAGACGCGTTACGGAGAAATCTTCATCAGGGTTCTTCATGGAGAGATTAGTATCTCAGTACAGTTATAATTTCTATCCCAGAATAATTCACCAAAGTCATTCACTTACATTTTATTCATTGACAAAACAAATAAACATCCACAGAATTAAAAATAGGAGATGTGCAGCTTCACACCCGGCGCCCCACACCCTCCAATGGTCGGCTCACGAGATATATAGATGACTAAGAGACATATCAAGGGGGGGATGGAGACATCCGCAATAGCATCAAAGAGACACCGCGTCCTGGCCGGGCGCAGCGCTTGTATGTGTGCTGGGGTCCAAGACTGGAATATAAGGACTGTGCATCTTTGGTGGAGACATCTTTATTGTTTCCATCCCCCATCATCATTGGTCATAAAGAGGAAGTAAAGGTCGTCCCTGAGAAATAAAATCTACTGATAAATTATTCATAAATCTGGCCAGAGAAGCCACAATACCAGGTATCACCAGCAGGTGGTAGTGATTGTACCTCCTTGTGTCTGGATGGGTGACACCAGACAGGAATCTCCACTAATAATGGTAATCTGAGATCCTATAGAGGACCACATCTCCTGACCCATGGTGTCCCGGGACCCCATGTCATTTTCTAGGTGGAGATCACAACCTCCGACCCTCGCAATCCTCTTCTCTCCGCGTTTTCATGTCTACACTTTATTCATGATCACTGCTCAGTTGAGTAAATATTTCAAATGTTTTCTTCATTACTTCCCCTGTTCATGAACCAGAAAGAGAACCAGGCCCCTTTGCCTGACATGAGGTCACCTTGCCTGACATGAGGTCACCTTGCCTGACATGAGGCCACCTTTCCTGACATTAGGCTACCTTGCCTGACATGAGGTCACCTTGCCTGACATGAGGTCACCTTGCCTGACATGAGGCCACCTTGCCTGACATGAGGCCACCTTGCCTGACATGAGGCTATCTTGCCTGACATGAGGCCACCTTGCCTAACATGAGGCCACCTTGCCTGACATGAGGCCACCTTGCCTGACATGAGGTCACCTTGCCTGACATGAGGCTACCTTGCCTGACATGAGGCCACCTTTCCTGACATAAGGCCACCTTGCCTGACATGAGGCTACCTTGCCTGACATGAGGCTACCTTGCCTAACATGAGGCCACCTTGCTTGACATGAAGCCACCTTGCCTGACATGAGGCTACCTTGCCTGACATGAGGCCACCTTTACTGACATGAGGCCACCTTGCCTGACATGAGGCTACCTTGCCTGACATGAGGCCACCTTGCCTGACATGAGGCCACCTTGCCTGACATGAGGCTACCTTGCCTGACATGAGGCCACCTTGCCTGACATGAGGCTACCTTGGCTAACATGAGGCCACCTTGGCTGACATGAGGCCACCTTGGCTGACATGAGGCCACCTTGGCTGACATGAGGCCACCTTGCCTTACATGAGGCCACCTTGCCTGACATGAGGCCACATTTCCTGACATGAGGCTACCTTGCCTAACATGAGGCCACCTTGCCTGACATGAGGCCACCTTGCCTGACATGAGGCTACCTTGCCTGACATGAGGCCACCTTGCCTGACATGAGGCTACCTTGCCTGACACGAGGCCACCTTGCCTGACATGAGGCCACCTTGCCTTACATGAGGCCACCTTGCCTGACATGAGGCCACATTTCCTGACATGAGGCTACCTTGCCTAACATGAGGCCACCTTGCCTGACATGAGGCTACCTTGCCTGACATGAGGCCACCTTGCCTGACATGAGGCTACCTTGCCTGACACAAGGCCACCTTGCCTGACACGAGGCCACCTTGCCTGACACCAGGCCACCTTGCCTGACATGAGGCCACCTTGCCTGACAGGAGGCCACCTTGCCTGACACGAGGCCACCTTGCCTGACACAAGGCCACCTTGCCTGACACGAGGCTACCTTGCCTAACATGAGGCCACCTTGCCTGACATGAGGCCACCTTGCCTGACATGATGCCACCTTGCCTTATATAAGGCCACCTTGCCTGACATGAGGCTAACTTGCCTGACATGAGGCCACCTTGCCTGACATGAGGCTACCTTGCCTGACATGAGGCCACCTTGCCTGACATGAGGCTACCTTGGCTAACATGAGGCCACCTTGGCTGACATGAGGCCACCTTGCCTGACATGAGGCCACCTTGCCTTACATGAGGCCACCTTGCCTGACATGAGGCCACCTTGCCTGACATGATGCCACCTTGCCTTACATAAGGCCACCTTGCCTGACATGAGGCTACCTTGCCTTACATAAGGCCACCTTGCCTGACATGAGGCTACCTTGCCTGACATGAGGCCACCTTGCCTTACATGAGGCCACCTTGCCTGACATGAGGCTACCTTGCCCTCACCTGTTGGATTCTCAGCCAGTTGATGTGGGTGGGGGTGGAGGCAGTAAAGCCAATATGTTGTTGACGGGTTTCCATTCTTTGGTTGACGAGGCCAATAATTCCCATTGACAAGCTAATGTCCTCCTCATTCTTCTCACCCTTGAAGTGAGATGTCCAATAAAAGTCCCTATCACGGCCCATTCAATGGAGTGCGGCCATTTATAGCTAAGCCTTTCAGAGGACACAATGTATGGGGGGGGGTCTAATTTCCTGTAAAATATGTTAATGTGCCCGGCTGCCACCTTTCTGGGCTTTTGAAGTCACAGCTGCTGGTGTTTATTGCCTGCAATGTCACCTCCAGGATTTCCTGGTCCCTATTGTATTCCCTGAGGGAGGGGGGCTGACACGCTGCTATTGACTTTCAGGGCCTTCTCCGAGGTGCCGACATTCCTCCACATACACTATAGTGTCAAAAGTATTGGGACGCCCGCCTTTACACGCACATGAACTTTAATGGCACCCCAGTCTTAGTCCGGAGGGTTCAATTAAGGATGAGCTCCGGCGTGTTCGCACAGCCCACGTGAAGAGCCCGCCAGGAAGTCGGCACAGCCCACGTGAAGAGCCTGCCAGGAAGTCGGCACAGACCACGTGAAGAGCCCGCCAGTAAGTCGGCACAGCCCACGTGAAGAGCCCGCCAGGAAGTCGGCACAGCGCTAATCACAGACGATGAGACATCATCCCGATACGCGGCTGCAGAGATCGAGAAATGTCTCGCTGCCTGTGATTAGCGCCGTGCCGACTTCCTGGCGTCCTGGACTGTGCGAACACGCCGGAGCTCATCTGGAGGGTTCCATATTGAGAGATGATAGAATAATAATCAGAGGTGATCGAATAATAATCAGAGGTGATCGAATAATAATCAGAGATGATAGAATAATAATCAATAATCAGAGGTGATCGAATAATAATCAGAGATGATAGAATAATAATCAGAGGTGATAGAATAATAATCAGAGGTGATCGAATAATAATCAGAGGTGATCGAATAATAATCAATAATCAGAGGTGATCAAATAATAATCAGAGATGATAGAATAATAATCAATAATCAGAGGTGATCGAATAATAATCAGAGATGATAGAATAATAATCAATAATCAGAGGTGATCGAATAATAATCAGAGGTGATCGAATAATAATCAGAGGTGATCGAATAATAATCAATAATCAGAGGTGATAGAATAATAATCAGAGGTGATCGAAGCTCCGAGAATGACTTGGGGAATGTTTTTTGAACACTCATTATGACATCACACTTTCTGAGACGATTCCAACACTTTATATAATAGGGATTAAGGTTGGTTGGGGGTTCTCTTCAAACCCAGAACAATGATAGGGGGTGACATGGCTGAGTGGAGGATGGGTAAGGGGTGAGACCGGCAATAGAAGGACGGGGTATCTGGGCAATTCAAGATGTTGAAGGCCCAGATAAAGAGTAAAGAGGTTCCTGCTGATTGGTGCACCGAGAACATTCCGGAGGGGTAACAGAGGACTGATTGGTGCACCGAGAACATTCCGGGGGGGTAACAGAGGACTGATTGGTGCACCGAGAACATTCCGGGGGGGTAACAGAGGACTGATTGGTGCACCGAGAACATTCCGGAGGGTAACAGAGGACTGATTGGTGCACCGAGAACATTCCGGGGGGGTAACAGAGGACTGATTGGTGCACCGAGAACATTCCGGGGGGGTAACAGAGGACTGATTGGTGCACCGAGAACATTCCGGAGGGTAACAGAGGACTGATTGGTGCTCCGAGAACATTCCGGGGGGGTAACAGAGGACTGATTGGTGCACCGAGAACATTCCGGGGGGGTAACAGAGGACTGATTGGTGCACCGAGAACATTCCGGGGGGTAACAGAGGACTGATTGGTGCACCGAGAACATTCCGGGGGGTAACAGAGGACTGATTGGTGCACCGAGAACATTCCGGGGGGGTAACAGAGGACTGATTGGTACACCGAGAACATTCCGGGGGGTAACAGAGGACTGATTGGTGCACCGAGAACATTCCGGAGGGTAACAGAGGACTGATTGGAGCACCGAGAACATTCCGGGGGGGTAACAGAGGACTGATTGGTGCTCCGAGAACATTCCGGAGGGTAACAGAGGACTGATTGGTGCACCGAGAACATTCCGGGGGGTAATAGAGGACTGATTGGAGCACCGAGAACATTCTGGAGGGTAACAGAGGACTGATTGGTGCACCGAGAACATTCCGGAGGGGTAACAGAGGACTGATTGGAGCACCGAGAACATTCCGGGGGGGTAACAGAGGACTGATTGGTGCACCGGGAACATTCCGGGGGGGTAACAGAGGACTGATTGGTGCACCGAGAACATTCCGGGGGGGTAACAGAGGACTGATTGGTGCACCGGGAACATTGGTGGTGATAGAATAATAATCAGAGGTGATCGAATAATAATCAGAGGTGATCGAATAATAATCAATAATCAGAGGTGATCAAATAATAATCAGAGATGATAGAATAATAATCAATAATCAGAGGTGATCGAATAATAATCAGAGGTGATCGAATAATAATCAGAGATGATAGAATAATAATCAATAATCAGAGGTGATCGAATAATAATCAGAGGTGATCGAATAATAATCAGAGGTGATCGAATAATAATCAATAATCAGAGGTGATAGAATAATAATCAGAGGTGATCGAAGCTCCGAGAATGACTTGGGGAATGTTTTTTGAACACTCATTATGACATCACACTTTCTGAGACGATTCCGACACTTTATATAATAGGGATTAAGGTTGGTTGGGGGTTCTCTTCAAACCCAGAACAATGATAGGGGGTGACATGGCTGAGTGGAGGATGGGTAAGGGGTGAGACCGGCAATAGAAGGACGGGGTATCTGGGCAATTCAAGATGTTGAAGGCCCAGATAAAGAGTAAAGAGGTTCCTGCTGATTGGTGCACCGAGAACATTCCGGAGGGGTAACAGAGGACTGATTGGTGCACCGAGAACATTCCGGGGGGGTAACAGAGGACTGATTGGTGCACCGAGAACATTCCGGGGGGGTAACAGAGGACTGATTGGTGCACCGAGAACATTCCGGAGGGTAACAGAGGACTGATTGGTGCACCGAGAACATTCCGGGGGGGTAACAGAGGACTGATTGGTGCACCGAGAACATTCCGGGGGGGTAACAGAGGACTGATTGGTGCACCGAGAACATTCCGGAGGGTAACAGAGGACTGATTGGTGCTCCGAGAACATTCCGGGGGGGTAACAGAGGACTGATTGGTGCACCGAGAACATTCCGGGGGGGTAACAGAGGACTGATTGGTGCACCGAGAACATTCCGGGGGGTAACAGAGGACTGATTGGTGCACCGAGAACATTCCGGGGGGTAACAGAGGACTGATTGGTGCACCGAGAACATTCCGGGGGGGTAACAGAGGACTGATTGGTACACCGGGAAAATTCCGGGGGGGTAACAGAGGACTGATTGGTGCACCGAGAACATTCCGGAGGGTAACAGAGGACTGATTGGTGCACCAAGAACATTCCGGGGGGGTAACAGAGGACTGATTGGTGCACCGAGAACATTCCGGGGGGGTAACAGAGGACTGATTGGTGCACCGAGAACATTCTGGGGGGTAACAGAGGACTGATTGGTGCACCGAGAACATTCCGGGGGGGTAACAGAGGACTGATTGGTGCACCGAGAACATTCCGGGGGGGTAACAGAGGACTGATTGGAGCACCGAGAACATTCCGGAGGGTAACAGAGGACTGATTGGTGCACCGAGAACATTCTGGAGGGTAACAGAGGACTGATTGGTGCACCGAGAACATTCCGGGGGGGTAACAGAGGACTGATTGGTGCACCGAGAACATTCCGGGGGGGTAACAGAGGACTGATTGGTGCACCGGGAACATTGGGGAGGGTAACAGAGGACTGATTGGAGCACCGAGAACATTCCGGGGGGGTAACAGAGGACTGATTGGTGCACCGGGAACATTCCAGAGGGGTAACAGAGGACTGATTGGTGCACCGAGAACATTCCGGGGGGGTAACAGAGGATTGATTGGTGCACCGAGAACATTCCGGGGGGGGTAACAGAGGACTGATTGGTGCACCGAGAACATTCCGGAGGGTAACAGAGGACTGATTGGTGCACCGAGAACATTCCGGAGGGTAACAGAGGACTGATTGGTGCACCGAGAACATTCCGGGGGGTAACAGAGGACTGATTGGTGCACCGAGAACATTCCGGAGGGTAACAGAGGACTGATTGGAGCACCGAGAACATTCCGGGGGGGTAACAGAGGACTGATTGGTGCTCCGAGAACATTCCGGAGGGTAACAGAGGACTGATTGGTGCACCGAGAACATTCCGGGGGGTAATAGAGGACTGATTGGAGCACCGAGAACATTCTGGAGGGTAACAGAGGACTGATTGGTGCACCGAGAACATTCCGGAGGGGTAACAGAGGACTGATTGGAGCACCGAGAACATTCCGGGGGGGTAACAGAGGACTGATTGGTGCACCGGGAACATTCCGGGGGGGTAACAGAGGACTGATTGGTGCACCGAGAACATTCCGGGGGGGTAACAGAGGACTGATTGGTGCACCGGGAACATTGGGGAGGGTAACAGAGGACTGATTGGTGCACCGAGAACATTCCGGAGGGTAACAGAGGACTGATTAGTACACTGGGAACATTCCGGAGGGTAACAGAGGACTGATTGGTGCACCAAGAACATTCCGGAGGGTAACAGAGGACTGATTGGAGCACCAAGAACATTGCAGAGGGTAACAGAGGACTGATTGGTACACCGGGAACATTCTGGAGGGGTAACAGAGGACGGATTGGTGCACCGGGAACATTCCGGAGGGTAACAGAGGACTGATTGGAGCACCGAGAACATTCCGGAGGGTAACAGAGGACTGATTAGTACACTGGGAACATTCTGGAGGGTAACAGAGGACTGATTGGTGCACCGAGAACATTCCGGAGGGGTAACAGAGGACTGATTGGAGCACCGAGAACATTCCGGAGGGTAACAGAGGACTGATTGGAGCACTGAGAACATTCCGGAGGGTAACAGAGGACTGATTGGAGCACCGAGAACATTCCGGAGGGTAACAGAGGACTGATTGGTGCACCGAGAACATTCCGGAGGGGTAACAGAGGACTGATTGGAGCACCGAGAACATTCCGGGGGGGTAACGGAGGACTGATTGGTGCTCCGAGAACATTCCGGGGGGGTAACAGAGGACTGATTGGTGCACCGAGAACATTCCGGGGGGTAACAGAGGACGGATTGGTGCTCCGAGAACATTCCGGGGGGGTAACAGAGGACTGATTGGTGCACCGAGAACATTCTGGAGGGTAACAGAGGACTGATTGGTGCACCGAGAACATTCTGGAGGGTAACAGAGGACTGATTGGTGCACCGAGAACATTCCGGAGGGTGACAGAGGACTGATTGGTGCACCGAGAACATTCCGGAGGGTAACAGAGGACTGATTGGAGCACCGAGAACATTCCGGAGGGTAACAGAGGACTGATTGGTGCACTGAGAACATTCCGAGTGGTAACAGAGGACTGATTGGTGCACCGGGAACATTCTGGGGGGGTAACAGAGGACTGATTGGAGCACCGAGAACATTCCGGGGGGGGTAACAGAGGACTGATTGGTGCTCCAAGAACATTCCGGGAGGGTAACAGAGGACTGATTGGTGCACTGAGAACATTCCGGGGGGGTAACAGAGGACTGATTGGAGCACCGAGAACATTCCGGGGGGTAACAGAGGACTGATTGGTGCACCGGGAACATTCCGGGGGGGTAACAGAGGACTGATTGGTGCTCCAAGAACATTCCGGGGGGTAACAGAGGACTGATTGGAGCACCGAGAACATTCCGGGGGGTAACAGAGGACTGATTGGAGCACCGAGAACATTCCGGGGGGGTATCAGAGGACTGATTGGAGCACCGAGAACATTGGGGAGGGTATCAGAGGACTGATTGGAGCACCGAGAACATTTCGGGGGGTAACAGAGGACTGATTGGAGCACCGAGAACACTGCAGAGGGTAACAGAGGACTGATTGGAGCACCGAGAGCATTCTGGAGGGTAACAGAGGACTGATTGGAGCACCGAGAACATTCCGGGGGGGTAACAGAGGACTGATTGGTGCACCGAGAACATTCCGGGGGGGTAACAGAGGACTGATTGGTGCACTGAGAACATTCCGGGGGGGTAACAGAGGACTGATTGGTGCACCGAGAACATTCCGGGGGGGTAACAGAGGACTGATTGGTGCACTGAGAACATTCCGGGGGGGTAACAGAGGACTGATTGGAGCACCGAGAACATTCCGGGGGGGTAACAGAGGACTGATTGGTGCACCGAGAACATTCTGGGGAGGTAACAGAGGACTGATTGGAGCACCGAGAACATTCCGGGGGGGTAACAGAGGACTGATTGGTGCACCGAGAACATTCTGGAGGGTAACAGAGGACTGATTGGTACACCGGGAACATTCTGGAGGGTAACAGAGGACTGATTGGTGCACCGAGAACATTCCGGGGGGTAACAGAGGACTGATTGGAGCACGAGAACATTCCGGAGGGTAACAGAGGACTGATTGGTGCACCGAGAACATTCCGGGGGGGTAACAGAGGACGGATTGGTGCACCGAGAACATTCCGGGGGGGTAACAGAGGACTGATTGGAGCACCGAGAACATTCCGGGGGGGTAACAGAGGACTGATTGGTGCACCGAGAACATTCCGGGGGGGTAACAGAGGACTGATTGGTGCACCGAGAACATTCCGGGGGGGTAACAGAGGACTGATTGGAGCACCGAGAACATTCCGGAGGGTAACAGAGGACTGATTGGAGCACCGAGAACATTGGGGGGGGTAACAGAGGACTGATTGGTACACCGAGAACATTCCGGAGGGTAACAGAGGACTGATTGGTGCACCGAGAACATTCCGGGGGGGTAACAGAGGACTGATTGGAGCACCGAGAACATTCCGGGGGGGTAACAGAGGACTGATTGGTGCACCGAGAACATTCCGGGGGGGTAACAGAGGACTGATTGGTGCACCGAGAACATTCCGGGGGGGTAACAGAGGACTGATTGGAGCACCGAGAACATTCCGGGGGGGTAACAGAGGACTGATTGGTGCTCCGAGAACATTGGGGGGGGTAACAGAGGACTGATTGGTACACCGAGAACATTCCGGGGGGGTAACAGAGGACTGATTGGAGCACCGAGAACATTCCGGAGGGTAACAGAGGACGGATTGGTGCACCGAGAACATTCCGGGGGGGTAACAGAGGACTGATTGGTGCACCGAGAACATTCCGGAGGGTAACAGAGGACTGATTGGAGCACCGAGAACATTCTGGGGGGGTAACAGAGGACTGATTGGAGCACCGAGAACATTCCGGAGGGGTAACAGAGGACTGATTGGTGCACCGAGAACATTCCGGAGGGTAACAGAGGACTGATTGGAGCACCGAGAACATTCTGGGGGGGTAACAGAGGACTGATTGGAGCACCGAGAACATTCCGGGGGGTAACAGAGGACTGATTGGTGCACCGAGAACATTCCGGGGGGGGTAACAGAGGACTGATTGGAGCACCGAGAACATTCCGGGGGGGTAACAGAGGACTGATTGGTGCTCCGAGAACATTCCGGGGGGGTAACAGAGGACTGATTGGAGCACCGAGAACATTCCGGAGGGTAACAGAGGACTGATTGGTGCACCGAGAACATTCCGGAGGGTAACAGAGGACTGATTGGTACACCGGGAACATTCCGTAGGGTAACAGAGGACTGATTGGTGCACCGAGAACATTCCGGAGGGTAACAGAGGACTGATTGGTGCACCGAGAACATTCCGGAGGGTAACAGAGGACTGATTGGTACACCGGGAACATTCCGTAGGGTAACAGAGGACTGATTGGTGCACCGGGAACATTCCGGGGGGGTAACAGAGGACTGATTGGTGCTCCGAGAACATTCCGGGGGGGTAACAGAGGACTGATTGGTGCACCGAGAACATTCCGGAGGGTAACAGAGGACTGATTGGTGCTCCGAGAACATTCCGGGGGGGTAACAGAGGACTGATTGGTGCTCCGAGAACATTCCGGGGGGGTAACAGAGGACGGATTGGTGCACCGAGAACATTCCGGAGGGTAACAGAGGACTGATTGGTGCTCCGAGAACATTCAGGAGGGTAACAGAGGACTGATTGGTGCTCCGAGAACATTCCGGGGGGGTAACAGAGGACTGATTGGTGCACCGGGAACATTCCGGGGGGGTAACAGAGGACTGATTGGTGCTCCGAGAACATTCCGGGGGGGTAACAGAGGACTGATTGGTGCACCGAGAACATTCCGGAGGGTAACAGAGGACTGATTGGTGCACCAGGAACATTCCGGAGGGTAACAGAGGACTGATTGGTACACCGGGAACATTCCGTAGGGTAACAGAGGACTGATTGGTGCACCGGGAACATTCCGGGGGGGTAACAGAGGACTGATTGGTGCTCCGAGAACATTCCGGGGGGGTAACAGAGGACTGATTGGTGCACCGAGAACATTCCGGAGGGTAACAGAGGACTGATTGGTGCTCCGAGAACATTCCGGGGGGGTAACAGAGGACTGATTGGTGCTCCGTGAACATTCCGGGGGGGTAACAGAGGACGGATTGGTGCACCGAGAACATTCCGGAGGGTAACAGAGGACTGATTGGTGCTCCGAGAACATTCAGGAGGGTAACAGAGGACTGATTGGTGCACCGAGAACATTCCGGAGGGTAACAGAGGACTGATTGGTGCTCCGAGAACATTCCGGGGGGGTAACAGAGGACGGATTGGTGCACCGAGAACATTCCGGAGGGTAACAGAGGACTGATTGGTGCTCCGAGAACATTCAGGAGGGTAACAGAGGACTGATTGGTGCACCGAGAACATTCCGGAGGGTAACAGAGGACTGATTGGTGCTCCGAGAACATTCCGGGGGGGTAACAGAGGACTGATTGGTGCTCCGAGAACATTCCGGGGGGGTAACAGAGGACTGATTGGTGCACCGAGAACATTCCGGAGGGTAACAGAGGACTGATTGGTGCACCAGGAACATTCCGGGGGGGTAACAGAGGACTGATTGGAGCACCGAGAACATTCCGGGGGGGTAACAGAGGACTGATTGGAGCACCGAGAACATTCCGGAGGGTAACAGAGGACTGATTGGTGCTCCGAGAACATTCCGGGGGGGTAACAGAGGACTGATTGGTGCACCGAGAACATCCCGGAGGGTAACAGAGGACTGATTGGTGCACCAGGAACATTCCGGGGGGGTAACAGAGGACTGATTGGTGCACCGAGAACATTCCGGGGGGGTAACAGAGGACTGATTGGTGCACCGAGAACATTCTGGAGGGTAACAGAGGACTGATTGGAGCACCGAGAACATTCCGGAGGGTAACAGAGGACTGATTGGTGCACCGAGAACATTCCGGAGGGTAACAGAGGACTGATTGGTGCACCGAGAACATTTCGGGGGGGTAACAGAGGACTGATTGGTGCACCGAGAACATTTCGGGGGGGTAACAGAGGACTGATTGGAGCACCGAGAACATTCGGGGGGGTAACAGAGGACTGATTGCTGCACCGAGAACATTCCGGAGGGTAACAGAGGACTGATTGGTGCACCGAGAACATTTCGGGGGGTAACAGAGGACTGATTGGAGCACCGAGAACATTCCGGAGGGTAACAGAGGACTGATTGGTGCACCGAGAACATTCCGGAGGGTAACAGAGGACTGATTGGTGCTCCGAGAACATTCCGGAGGGTAACAGAGGACTGATTGGAGCACCGAGAACATTTCGGGGGGTAACAGAGGACTGATTGGAGCTCCGAGAACATTCCGGAGGGTAACAGAGGACTGATTGGTGCACCGAGAACATTCCGGGGGGGTAACAGAGGCCTGATTGGTGCACCGAGAACATTCCGGGGGGTAACAGAGGACTGATTGGAGCACCGAGAACATTCCGGAGGGGTAACAGAGGACTGATTGGTGCACCGAGAACATTCTGGAGGGTAACAGAGGACTGATTGGTGCACCGAGAACATTCCGGGGGGGTAACAGAGGACTGATTGGAGCACCGGGAACATTCCGGAGGGTAACAGAGGACTGATTGGTGCACCGAGAACATTCCGGGGGTAACAGAGGACTGATTGGAGCACCGAGAACATTCCGGGGGGTAACAGAGGACTGATTGGAGCACCGAGAACATTCCGGGGGGGTAACAGAGGACTGATTGGAGCACCGAGAACATTCTGGAGGGTAACAGAGGACGGATTGGAGCACCGAGAACATTCCGGGGGGGTAACAGAGGACTGATTGGTGCTCCGGGAACATTCCGGAGGGTAACAGAGGACGGATTGGAGCACCGAGAACATTCCGGGGGGGTAACAGAGGACTGATTGGTGCACCGAGAACATTCCGGGGGGGGTAACAGAGGACTGATTGGTGCTCCGGGAACATTCCGGAGGGTAACAGAGGACGAATTGGAGCACCGAGAACATTCCGGGGGGGGTAACAGAGGACTGATTGGTGCACCGAGAACATTCCGGGGGGGTAACAGAGGACTGATTGGTACACCGAGAACATTCCGGGGGGGGTAACAGAGGACTGATTGGTACACCGAGAACATTCCGGGGGGGTAACAGAGGACTGATTGGAGCTCCGAGAACATTCCGGAGGGGTAACAGAGGACTGATTGGAGCACCGAGAACATTCCGGGGGGGTAACAGAGGACTGATTGGTGCACAGAGAACATTGGGGGGGGGTAAAAGAGGACGGATTGGGAAATTGGGGCTCAGCAGAGATACCAGCAGAAGGAAAGCTTCTCATTGACCTTTCACCTGGTGGTCCTCCAGTCACCGGCCGGGATATGGTGACACCTTCTATATAAGAAGGAAATGCCGGCCTTCCTCATGAACAATCAGTCTGGAAAACTGGATTTTCCAATTCATTTCACACGACTCATCTACTACACAAAGGTGCGATTTCCAAGCCTGGTCCCCCACCCCCACCCTGGTGGAGCTTCATTATTACGGGTGAGAAGTCACACCTCACCTCATTGTGCCGTTCATTAACACGTCTTCTCTGAGAAACAAACAAGACATTTCCATCAATTCACATCCGGGGGAGAGAAGACGGCAATGGCTGACTCCTTACCTGACAATCATCAGGATGTGTATTGCCTGGAAGTCTATTTATTGATAACGTATTACAGTGAGGAGGAAAAGGTATTTGATCGGCTGCTGATTTTGTACCTTTGCCCCACTGACAAAGAATCGATCGTCTATAATTTTATTGGTTGGTTTGTTATAACAAAATATCCAGAAAAACACATTTCAAAAAAGTCAGAAATTGATTTGCATTTTAATGAATGAAATAAGTATTTGATCCCCGATCAATCGGCAAGTATAGCATAGAATTATCACTGTAGTAGCACTGCACTGTGTGTATGTGCGTCTTTTGATACACATACCTCCCAACAGTCCCGGATTGGGCGGGACTTTCCCGCATTTTAACCTTTGTCCCGCATTCCCACATTACTCCATTATATGGTAACACCGTAATAGAAGAGCAGGACCTGCAGCAGTGTATAGTACATCTAGCACAGCCAGGGATTGGTGGGAAAGCCAGTTGGGGCACCGCCTACTTCAATAAGACAAAGTGAAGGTGTCAGATTCTGCCTCTGAAGTCAGAGATGGGCGGGCCAATCAGGTGTCCCGCCCCCTTCGTCAGGCGCACTGTGTTCAAATGGCCTCTTGACTCTCCACACACAGAGCGCCACCCTGCCCCTCCCTGACCCCGCCCACCACAGGGAATCCTGCTCCTCCTCCCTTCTCTGATCATCACAGAGCGCCACCCTGCCCCTCCCTGACCCCACCCACCACAGGGAATCCTGCTCCTCCTCCCTTCTCTGATTATCACAGAGCGCTACCCTGCCCCTCCCTGACCCCGCCTACCACAGGGAACTCCGCTCCTCCTCCCTTCTCTGATTATCACAGAGCGCTACCCTGCCCCTCCCTGACCCCACCCACCACAGGGAACCCTGCTCCTCCTCCCTTCTCTGATCATCACAGAGCGCCACCCTGCCCCTCCCTGACCCCGCCCACCACAGAGGGGAATCCTGCTCCTCCTCCCTTCTCTGATTATCACAGAGCGCCACCCTGCCCCTCCCTGACCCCACCTACCACAGGGAACCCTGCTCCTCCTCCCTTCTCTGATTATCACAGAGCGCCACCCTGCCCCTCCCTGACCCCACCTACCACAGGGAACCCTGCTCCTCCTCCCTTCTCTGATTATCACAGAGCGCTACCCTGCCCCTCCCTGACCCCACCCACCACAGAGGGAAATCCTGCACCATCTCCCTTCTCTGATTATCACAGAGCGCCACCCTGCCCCTCCCTGACCCCGCCTACCACAGAGGGGAACTCCGCTCCTCCTCCCTTCTCTGATTATCACAGAGCGCTACCCTGCCCCTCCCTGACCCCACCCACCACAGGGAACCCTGCTCCTCCTCCCTTCTCTGATCATCACAGAGCGCCACCCTGCCCCTCCCTGACCCCGCCCACCACAGAGGGGAATCCTGCTCCTCCTCCCTTCTCTGATCATCACAGAGCTCCACCCTGCCCCTCCCTGACCCCACCCACCACAGGGAACTCTGCTCCTCCTCCCTTCTCTGATTATCACAGAGCGCTACCCTGCCCCTCCCTGACCCCACCCACCACAGGGAACCCTGCTCCTCCTCCCTTCTCTGATCATCACAGAGCGCCCCCCTGCCCCTCCCTGACCCCGCCCACCACAGAGGGGAATCCTGCTCCTCCTCCCTTCTCTGATTATCACAGAGCGCCACCCTGCCCCTCCCTGACCCCACCCACCACAGGGAACTCCACTCCTCCTCCCTTCTCTGATTATCACAGAGCGCCACCCTGCCCCTCCCTGACCCCACCCACCACAGGGAACTCCGCTCCTCCTCCCTTCTCTGATTATCACAGAGCGCCACCCTGCCCCTCCCTGACCCCACCCACCACAGGGAACTCCGCTCCTCCTCCCTTCTCTGATCATCACAGAGCGCCACCCTGCTCCTCCCTGACCCCACCCACCACAGAGGGGAATCCTGCTCCTCCTCCCTTCT
Source organism: Lithobates clamitans (assembly GCA_037952925.1). Taxonomy (NCBI): domain Eukaryota; kingdom Metazoa; phylum Chordata; class Amphibia; order Anura; family Ranidae; genus Lithobates; species Lithobates clamitans. Next base: position 94,708 of record JBBGZY010001907.1, on the reverse strand, counting down.
CTGATCATCACAGAGCGCCACCCTGCCCCTCCCTGACCCCGCCTACCACAGAGGGGAATCCTGCTCCTCCTCCCTTCTCTGATCATCACAGAGCGCCACCCTGCCCCTCCCTGACCCCGCCCACCACAGAGGGAAATCCTGCACCATTTCCCTTCTCCAAATATCACAGAGTGGCACCCTGCCCCTCCTCCTGACTCCGCCCACCACAGAGCAGCGGTCAGTGCAGCCTCATAAGTTCCCATTAATGTAGCCTATCAGTGCCCATCAATGCAGCCCATCAGTGCCCATCAGTGCAGCCTCATCAGTGCCCATCAATATAGCCTATCAGTGCCCATCAATGCAGCCCATCAGTGCCCATCAGTGCAGCCTCATCAGTGCCCATCAATATAGCCTATCAGTGCCCATCAGTGCAGCCTCATCAGTGCTCATCAGTGCAGCCTTATCAGTGCCCATCAATACAGCCTATCAGTGGCCATCAGTGCCACCCATCAGTGCAGCCTCATCAGTGCAGCCTCATATGTGCCCATCAGTGCAACCTATCAGTGCCCATCAGTGCAGCCTCATCAGTGCCCATGAATATAGCCTATTAGTGCCCATCATTGCAGCCTCATCAGTGCTCATCAGTGCAGCCTCATCAGTGCAGCCTCATATGTGCCCATCAGTGCAACCTATCAGTGCCCATCAGTGCAGCCTCATCAGTGCCCATGAATATAGCCTATCAGTGCCCATCATTGCAGCCTCATCAGTGCAGCCTTATCAGTGCCCATCAATACAGCCTATCAGTGGCCATCAGTGCCGTCCATCAGTGCCGCCCATCAGTGCAGCCTCATCAGTGCAGCCTCATCAGTGCAGCCTCATATGTGCAGCCTAATATGTGCCCATCAGTGCAACCTATCAGTGCCCATCAGTGCAGCCTCATCAGTGCAGCCTCATATGTGCCCATCAGTGCAGCCTATCAGTGGCCATCAGTGCCGCCCATCAGTGCAGCCTCATATGTGCCCATCAGTGCAGCCTCATCAGTGCAGCCTCATATGTGCCCATCAGTGCAGCCTATCACTGCATGGGGATCACAAGAGGAGAGCCGGCCAGATCACACAGAGAGAGGTCCTCTTGCTCTGACACAGCTTGGATCTGAAACGCCGACCACTATGAAGTAAAGTCCCGCCTCCTGGATCGGCTCCTATGATAGAGAGCACAATGATTTAATTTCCCGGCATTGGACCAGTGTGCTGCCTATTATAGGAGCTGGTCCAGGAGGCGGGACTTTGACAGCGGCCGGTATTTCTGATCCAAGCTGTGTCAGAGGGCAGGAAGGCAATTGACAGTCTACCCCTCCTCCACACTGGCCGTCAGGTGATTTCACTCGCCAAATGCGAGCAGGCAAGTGGAAATATTAAATGCTGCCCTACAGTATAAGTTGCCAGCATTATAACCCCAATCTTATAAGCCCCCCATTGTTCCCCCACATTGTACTGGAATTATGTAAAGTTACAAATCAGGTAAAATGTTTCGTTTTGTATTGAAGTGTCTCAGGGGGTCGCTCCACACCCTCCAGATTCCCTCCCTACATCTCCGCTCCTTACTTTCCACTCTACTTCTGGCACCTGAATCCACCTGGAGTGCAGACAGATGAGCCGAGGAGCACCGGAGACTTCCAAGCCTGGGACCTGTACCGACACCTGCTGGACGGAATGCAGGATTACACCGATACTAGTAAGAGAGGTTATTATCAATCATTGTAATATTGGCTCATTGCAGCTCCATTACATTGATGACGTTTCACGGAGAGGATCTGTAAAGGGAAGCCAATGATGGGACCTTCCAAGACCTGATCCAACATGAGAGACACAGAGAACCGAAGGAGGAGATCCTGAGAATGTAATGAGGGCAAGAGACAAACCGATCGACTATCATTCAATGTGAAGACTCTGCTGAGATTAATAATCACCCAACAATCTCCCGAGATGAATAATCACCCAACAATCCCCCGAGATTAATAATCACCCAACAATCTCCTGAGATTAATAATCACCCAACAATCCCCTGAGATTAATAATCACCCAACAATCTCCTGAGATTAATAATCACCCAACAATCTCCTGAGATTAATAATCACCCAACAATCTCCTGAGATTAATAATCACCCAACAATCTCCTGAGATTAATAATCACCCAATAATCTCCTGAGATTAATAATCACCCAATAATCCGCTGAGATTAATAATCACCCAACAATCTCCCGAGATTAATAATCACCCAACAATCTCCTGAGATTAATAATCACCCAACAATCCCCTGAGATTAATAATCACCCAACAATCTCCCGAGATTAATAATCACCCAACAATCCCCTGAGATTAATAATCACCCAACAATCCCCTGAGATTAATAATCACCCAACAATCCCCTGAGATTAATAATCACCCAACAATCCCCTGAGATTAATAATCACCCAACAATCCGCTGAGATTAATAATCACCCAACAATCCGCTGAGATTAATAATCACCCAACAATCTCCTGAGATTAATAATCACCCAACAATCTCCTGAGATTAATAATCACCCAACAATCCCCTGAGATTAATAATCACCCAACAATCTCCTGAGATTAATAATCACCCAATAATCTCCTGAGATTAATAATCACCCAATAATCTCCTGAGATTAATAATCACCCAATAATCCGCTGAGATTAATAATCACCCAATAATCCGCTGAGATTAATAATCACCCAACAATCTCCAGAGATTAATAATCACCCAACAATCTCCAGAGATTAATAATCACCCAATAATCCGCTGAGATTAATAATCACCCAATAATCCGCTGAGATTAATAATCACCCAACAATCTCCAGAGATTAATAATCACCCAACAATCTCCTGAGACTAAAAATCAATCAACAATCTTTTGAGATTAATAATTACTAATAATCTCCGGAAATTAATAATCCTCAAACAATCTCCCGAGATTAATAATCACCCAACAATCTCCTGAGATTAATAATCACCCAACAATCTCCAGAGATTTATAATCACCCAACAATCTCCTGAGATTAATAATCACCCAACAATCTCCAGAGATTAATAATCACCCAACAATCTCCTGACATTAATAATCACCCAACAATCTCCAGAGATTTATAATCACCCAACAATCTCCTGAGATTAATAATCACCCAACAATCTCCCGAGATGAACAATCTCCCAACAATCTCCTGAGGTTATAAATCACCTAACAATCTTCTGAGATGAATATTTACCCAACAATTTCCCAAGAATAATAATCTTCCAACAACATCCTCAAATTAATAATCAACCATCAACCTCCCGAGATTAATAATCACCCAACAACTTCCTGAGATTAATAATCCTCCAGCAATCTCCTGAGATTATTAATCACCCAACAATCTCCGAAGATTAATAACCACCCAACAACCTCCCGACTTTATTAATCACCCAGCATCCTACCGAGATTGATAATCACCCAACAATCTTTTGAGATTAATAATCACTAATAATCCCCTGAAATGAATAATCCTCCAACAATTTCCTGAGATTAATAATCACCCAACAATCTCCAGAGATTAATAATCACCCAACAATCACCTGAGATTAATAATCACCCAACAATCTCCCGATAATAATAATCACCCAACAATCTCCCGATAATAATAATCACCCAACAATCTCCTGAGATTAATAATCACCCAACAATCTCCCGATAATAATAATCACCCAACAATCTCCTGAGATTAATAATCACCCAACAATCTCCTGAGATTAATATTCACCCAACAATCTCCTGAGATTAATAATCACCCAACAATCTCCCGATAATAATAATCACCCAACAATCTCCTGAGATTAATAATCACCCAGCAATCTCCTGAGATTAATAATCACCCAGCAATCTCCCGATAATAATAATCACCCAACAATCTCCTGAGATTAATAATCACCCAGCAATCTCCTGAGATTAATAATCACCCAGCAATCTCCCGATAATAATAATCACCCAACAATCTCCCGAGATTAATAATCACCCAGCAATCTCCTGAGATTAATAATCACCCAGCAATCTCCCGATAATAATAATCACCCAACAATCTCCCGAGATTAATAATCACCCAACAATCTCCTGAGATTAATAATCACCCAACAATCCCCTGAGATTACTAATCACCCAACAATCCCCTGAGATTAATAATCACCCAACAATCACCTGAGATTAATAATCACCCAACAATCACCTGAGATTAATAATCACCCAACAATCACCTGAGATTAATAATCACCCAACAATCTCCTGAGATTAATAATCACCCAACAATCTCCTGAGATTAATAATCACCCAACAATCTCCCGAGATTAATAATCACCCAACAATCTCCTGAGATTAATAATCACCCAACAATCTCCCGAGATTAATAATCACCCAACAATCCCCTGAGATTAATAATCACCCAACAATCTCCTGAGATTAATAATCACCCAACAATCTCCTGAGATTAATAATCACCCAACAATCCCCTGAGATTAATAATCACCCAACAATCCCCTGAGATTAATAATCACCCAGCAATCTCCCGATAATAATAATCACCCAACAATCTCCCGAGATTAATAATCACCCAACAATCTCCTGAGATTAATAATCACCCAGCAATCTCCTGAGATTAATAATCACCCAGCAATCTCCCGATAATAATAATCACCCAACAATCTCCCGAGATTAATAATCACCCAACAATCTCCTGAGATTAATAATCACCCAACAATCTCCTGAGATTAATAATCACCCAACAATCCCCTGAGATTAATAATCACCCAACAATCACCTGAGATTAATAATCGCCCAACAATCTCCTGAGATTAATAATCACCCAACAATCTCCTGAGATTAATAATCACCCAACAATCACCCGATAATAATAATCACCCAACAATCTCCTGAGATTAATAATCACCCAGCAATCTCCTGAGATTAATAATCACCCAGCAATCTCCCGAGATTAATAATCACCCAACAATCTCCTGAGATTAATAATCACCCAACAATCTCCCGAGATTAATAATCACCCAACAATCTCCCGAGATTAATAATCACCCAACAATCTCCTGAGATTAATAATCACCCAACAATCCCCTGAGATTAATAATCACCCAACAATCCCCTGAGATTAATAATCACCCAACAATCTCCTGAGATTAATAATCACCCAACAATCTCCTGAGATTAATAATCACCCAGCAATCTCCCGATAATAATAATCACCCAACAATCTCCTGAGATTAATAATCACCCAGCAATCTCCTGAGATTAATAATCACCCAGCAATCTCCCGATAATAATAATCACCCAACAATCACCTGAGATTAATAATCACCCAACAATCCCCTGAGATTAATAATCACCCAACAATCCCCTGAGATTAATAATCACCCAACAATCTCCTGAGATTAATAATCACCCAACAATCTCCTGAGATTAATAATCACCCAGCAATCTCCCGATAATAATAATCACCCAACAATCTCCTGAGATTAATAATCACCCAGCAATCTCCTGAGATTAATAATCACCCAGCAATCTCCCGATAATAATAATCACCCAACAATCACCTGAGATTAATAATCACCCAACAATCTCCTGAGATTAATAATCACCCAACAATCTCCTGAGATTAATAATCACCCAACAATCTCCTGAGATTAATAATCACCCAACAATCTCCTGACATTAATAATCACCCAACAATCTCCCGATAATAATAATCACCCAACAATCTCCTGAGATTAATAATCACCCAACAATCTCCTGAGATTAATAATCACCCAACAATCTCCTGACATTAATAATCACCCAACAATCTCCCGATAATAATAATCACCCAACAATCTCCTGAGATTAATAATCACCCAGCAATCCCCTGAGATTAATAATCACCCAACAATCTCCTGAGATTAATAATCACCCAACAATCCCCTGAGATTAATAATCACCCAACAATCTCCAGAGATTAATAATCACCCAACAATCTCCTGAGATTAATAATCACCCAACAATCTCCTGAGATTAATAATCACCCAACAATCTCCTGAGATTAATAATCACCCAACAATCACCTGAGATTAATAATCACCCAACAATCTCCTGAGATTAATAATCACCCAATAATCCGCTGAGATTAATAATCACCCAACAACCTCCTGAGATTAATAATCACCCAATAATCCGCTGAGATTAATAATCACCCAACAATCTCCCGAGATTAATAATCACCCAACAATCCCCTGAGATTAATAATCACCCAACAATCCCCTGAGATTAATAATCACCCAGCAATCTCCCGATAATAATAATCACCCAACAATCTCCCGAGATTAATAATCACCCAACAATCTCCTGAGATTAATAATCACCCAGCAATCTCCTGAGATTAATAATCACCCAGCAATCTCCCGATAATAATAATCACCCAACAATCTCCCGAGATTAATAATCACCCAACAATCTCCTGAGATTAATAATCACCCAACAATCTCCTGAGATTAATAATCACCCAACAATCCCCTGAGATTAATAATCACCCAACAATCACCTGAGATTAATAATCGCCCAACAATCTCCTGAGATTAATAATCACCCAACAATCTCCTGAGATTAATAATCACCCAACAATCTCCCGAGATTAATAATCACCCAACAATCTCCTGAGATTAATAATCACCCAACAATCTCCCGAGATTAATAATCACCCAACAATCTCCCGAGATTAATAATCACCCAACAATCTCCTGAGATTAATAATCACCCAACAATCCCCTGAGATTAATAATCACCCAACAATCCCCTGAGATTAATAATCACCCAACAATCTCCTGAGATTAATAATCACCCAACAATCTCCTGAGATTAATAATCACCCAGCAATCTCCCGATAATAATAATCACCCAACAATCTCCTGAGATTAATAATTACCCAGCAATCTCCTGAGATTAATAATCACCCAGCAATCTCCCGATAATAATAATCACCCAACAATCACCTGAGATTAATAATCACCCAACAATCTCCTGAGATTAATAATCACCCAACAATCTCCTGAGATTAATAATCACCCAACAATCTCCTGACATTAATAATCACCCAACAATCTCCTGAGATTAATAATCACCCAGCAATCTCCCGATAATAATAATCACCCAACAATCTCCTGAGATTAATAATCACCCAACAATCTCCTGAGATTAATAATCACCCAACAATCTCCTGACATTAATAATCACCCAACAATCTCCCGATAATAATAATCACCCAACAATCTCCTAAGATTAATAATCACCCAGCAATCCCCTGAGATTAATAATCACCCAACAATCTCCTGAGATTAATAATCACCCAACAATCCCCTGAGATTAATAATCACCCAACAATCTCCAGAGATTAATAATCACCCAACAATCTCCTGAGATTAATAATCACCCAACAATCCCCTGAGATTAATAATCACCCAACAATCTCCAGAGATTAATAATCACCCAACAATCTCCTGAGATTAATAATCACCCAACAATCTCCTGAGATTAATAATCACCCAACAATCTCCTGAGATTAATAATCACCCAACAATCTCCTGAGATTAATAATCACCCAACAATCACCTGAGATTAATAATCACCCAACAATCTCCTGAGATTAATAATCACCCAATAATCCGCTGAGATTAATAATCACCCAACAATCTCCCGAGATTAATAATCACCCAACAATCTCCTGAGATTAATAATCTCCCAACAATCCCCTGAGATTAATAATCACCCAACAATCCCCTGAGATTAATAATCACCCAACAATCCCCTGAGATTAATAATCACCCAACAATCTCCTGAGATTAATAATCACCCAACAATCCCCTGAGATTAATAATCACCCAGCAATCTCCCGATAATAATAATCACCCAACAATCTCCCGAGATTAATAATCACCCAACAATCTCCTGAGATTAATAATCACCCAGCAATCTCCTGAGATTAATAATCACCCAGCAATCTCCCGATAATAATAATCACCCAACAATCTCCCGAGATTAATAATCACCCAACAATCTCCTGAGATTAATAATCACCCAACAATCTCCTGAGATTAATAATCACCCAACAATCCCCTGAGATTAATAATCACCCAACAATCACCTGAGATTAATAATCGCCCAACAATCTCCTGAGATTAATAATCACCCAACAATCTCCTGAGATTAATAATCACCCAACAATCTCCCGAGATTAATAATCACCCAACAATCTCCTGAGATTAATAATCACCCAACAATCTCCCGAGATTAATAATCACCCAACAATCTCCCGAGATTAATAATCACCCAACAATCTCCTGAGATTAATAATCACCCAACAATCCCCTGAGATTAATAATCACCCAACAATCCCCTGAGATTAATAATCACCCAACAATCTCCTGAGATTAATAATCACCCAACAATCTCCTGAGATTAATAATCACCCAGCAATCTCCCGATAATAATAATCACCCAACAATCTCCTGAGATTAATAATTACCCAGCAATCTCCTGAGATTAATAATCACCCAGCAATCTCCCGATAATAATAATCACCCAACAATCACCTGAGATTAATAATCACCCAACAATCTCCTGAGATTAATAATCACCCAACAATCTCCTGAGATTAATAATCACCCAACAATCTCCTGACATTAATAATCACCCAACAATCTCCTGAGATTAATAATCACCCAGCAATCTCCCGATAATAATAATCACCCAACAATCTCCTGAGATTAATAATCACCCAACAATCTCCTGAGATTAATAATCACCCAACAATCTCCTGACATTAATAATCACCCAACAATCTCCCGATAATAATAATCACCCAACAATCTCCTAAGATTAATAATCACCCAGCAATCCCCTGAGATTAATAATCACCCAACAATCTCCTGAGATTAATAATCACCCAACAATCCCCTGAGATTAATAATCACCCAACAATCTCCAGAGATTAATAATCACCCAACAATCTCCTGAGATTAATAATCACCCAACAATCCCCTGAGATTAATAATCACCCAACAATCTCCAGAGATTAATAATCACCCAACAATCTCCTGAGATTAATAATCACCCAACAATCTCCTGAGATTAATAATCACCCAACAATCTCCTGAGATTAATAATCACCCAACAATCTCCTGAGATTAATAATCACCCAACAATCACCTGAGATTAATAATCACCCAACAATCTCCTGAGATTAATAATCACCCAATAATCCGCTGAGATTAATAATCACCCAACAATCTCCCGAGATTAATAATCACCCAACAATCTCCTGAGATTAATAATCTCCCAACAATCCCCTGAGATTAATAATCACCCAACAATCCCCTGAGATTAATAATCACCCAACAATCCCCTGAGATTAATAATCACCCAACAATCTCCTGAGATTAATAATCACCCAACAATCTCCAGAGATTAATAATCACCCAGCAATCTTCTGAGATTATATATTTGTAGGGTTACATATTCTGTATGAAATTAACCCCCCCCCCCCCAACATTATATGTCTGAGGTTGCCCCCCCACGACTCCATCAGTCCCTCCTCAATGGTCCCCTAACAGCTGCAGTCTCGGTTGGGGGGGGGGGGCACCTGTTGTGAACATGAAAAGGTGGTCGGAGCTCGGGGGGTCTCAAATATCGCCATAAACTCCCGGATCAGTTTTCAAAAAAGAATTTCCTCCGGTGCCCCCCCCCCTCCTCCAGGCACAGGTCAGTCCCGCGGGGTCCCCCTCCAGTCACAGGTCAGTCCCGCGGGGTCCCCCTCCAGTCACAGGTCAGTCCCGCGGGGTCCCCCTCCAGTCACAGGTCAGTCCCGCGGGGTCCCCCTCCAGTCACAGGTCAGTCCCGCGGGGTCCCCCTCCAGTCACAGGTCAGTCCCGCGGGGTCCCCCTCCAGTCACAGGTCAGTCCCGCGGGGTCCCCCTCCAGTCACAGGTCAGTCCCGCGGGGTCCCGCTCTCTCCGCTCCTCGCCCGGCTCCGCTGCCCTCTGCAGATAGAGAAGGTGCAGAGGGAGGGTGGGGGGTGGTAATAATGAAGTAGGGGAGGGGGGGTGATAATAATGAAGTAGGGGAGGGGGGTGATAATAATAAAGTGGGGAGGGGGGGTGGTAATAATAAAGTAGGGAGGGGGGGGTGTAATGAAGTGGGGAGGGGGGGGCGGTAATAATAAAGTAGGGAGGGGGGTGTAATGAAGTGGGGAGGGGGGGGGCGGTAATAATAAAGTAGGGAGGGGGGTGTAATGAAGTGGGGAGGGGGGGGCGGTAATAATAAAGTAGGGAGGGGGGTGTAATGAAGTGGGGAGGGGGGGCGGTAATAATAAAGTAGGGAGGGGGGTGGTAATGAAGTGGGGAGGGGGGGGCGGTAATAATGAGGTGTGGCTTGTATAGAATGTAGAGGGGGGGGGGTGTATATAAAGTGACTTTTCATCTCTCCCATCAGACAGACTCAGCTATGACCAGCCGGAGGAGATCTCTGCACAGGGCACCGGGGCTGCACGCAGGGACTGCACGCAGGGACCGCCGATCCTCATTCATGGACATTGTCCTCTAAGTACTACAAGTACCGTGCTGCCCTCCCCTCCCCCCGCACACCCTGAGGACATGGCTGAGGTTGGGGGGTTTCTGGCTTCTCTGGATCTGGACTTACATGGCTTCTCCTCTTCTTATGGGAATGTGGCTTTAGCGGACTCCCCCGGCTTCCTGAATGAGAGGTTGGGGCAGATAGAGGGGAGACTACAAAGGGGAACCCCAACCGACTTCGCCCACCTGAAGGGGATCCTCCGGAGGAGACAACTCTACTGCAGGACCGGCTTCCACCTGGAGATCTTCCCCAATGGGACTGTACATGGTACCAGGCAGGACCACAGTAGATTCGGTAAGGTTCATTGACTTCCCTTCTCCAAATTTGGTTCCTCACTTACCGTTCTCTATCTGGCTCCTTATATACCCTCACCATACCTGGCTCCTTATATACCTTCCCCATACCTGACTCCTTATATACCCTCACCATACCTGACTCCTTATATACCCTCACCATACCTGGCTCCTTATATACCCTCACCATACCTGGATCCTTATATAACCTCACCATACCTGGATCCTTATATACCCTCACCATACCTGGCTCCTTATATACCCTCACCATACCTGGCTCCTTATATACCCTCACCATACCTGGCTCCTTATATACCTTCCCCATACCTGACTCCTTATATACCCTCCCCATACCTGGCTCCTTATATACCCTCACCATACCTGGCTCCTTATATACCTTCCCCATACCTGGCTCCTTATATAACCTCACCATACCTGACTCCTTATATACCCTCCCCATACCTGGCTCCTTATATACCTTCCCCATACCTGACTCCTTATATAACCTCACCATACCTGGCTCCTTATATACCCTCACCATACCTGGCTCCTTATATACCCTCACCATACCTGGCTCCTTATATACCCTCACCATATCTGGATCCTTATATTACCTCACCATACCTGGCTTCTTATATACCCTCACCATACCTGGCTCCTTATATACCTTCCCCATACCTGACTCCTTATATACCCTCCCCATACCTGGCTCCTTATATACCCTCACCATACCTGGCTCCTTATATACCCTCAACATACCTGACTCCTTATATACCTTCCCCATACCTGGCTCCTTATATACCCCACCATACCTGGATCCTTATATACCTCCCCCATACCTGGATCCTTATATACCTCCCCCATACCTGGCTCCTTATATACCCTCACCATACCTGGATCCTTATATACCCTCACCATACCTGGATCCTTATATACCCTCAATATACCTGGATCCTTATATACCCTCACCATACCTGGATCCTTATATACCCTCACCATACCTGACTCCTTATATACCCTCCCCATACCTGGCTCCTTATATACCCTCACCATACCTGGATCCTTATATAACCTCACCATACCTGGCTCCTTATATACCCTCACCATACCTGGATCCTTATATACCTCCCCCATATCTGGCTCCTTATATACCCCACCATACCTGGATCCTTATATACCTCCCCCATACCTGGCTCCTTATATACCCTCACCATACCTGGATCCTTATATACCCTCAATATACCTGGATCCTCATATACCCTCACCATACCTGGATCCTTATATACCCTCACCATACCTGGATCCTTATATACCCTCACCATACCTGGCTCCTTATATACCTTCCCCATACCTGGCTCCTTATATAACCTCACCATACCTGACTCCTTATATACCCTCCCCATACCTGGCTCCTTATATACCTTCCCCATACCTGACTCCTTATATAACCTCACCATACCTGGCTCCTTATATACCCTCACCATACCTGGCTCCTTATATACCCTCACCATACCTGGCTCCTTATATACCCTCACCATATCTGGATCCTTATATTACCTCACCATACCTGGCTTCTTATATACCCTCACCATACCTGGCTCCTTATATACCTTCCCCATACCTGACTCCTTATATACCCTCCCCATACCTGGCTCCTTATATACCCTCACCATACCTGGCTCCTTATATACCCTCACCATACCTGGATCCTTATATAACCTCACCATACCTGGCTCCTTATATACCCTCACCATACCTGGATCCTTATATACCTCCCCCATATCTGGCTCCTTATATACCCCACCATACCTGGATCCTTATATACCTCCCCCATACCTGGCTCCTTATATACCCTCACCATACCTGGATCCTTATATACCCTCAATATACCTGGATCCTCATATACCCTCACCATACCTGGATCCTTATATACCCTCACCATACCTGGATCCTTATATACCCTCACCATACCTGGATCCTTATATACCTCCCCCATACCTGGCTCCTTATATACCCTCCCCATACCTGGCTCCTTATATACCCTCACCATACCTGGATCCTTATATACCCTCACCATACCTGACTCCTTATATACCTTCCCCATACCTGGCTCCTTATATACCCTCACCATACCTGGCTCCTTATATACCTTCCCCATACCTGGCTCCTTATATACCCTCACCATACCTGGCTCCTTATATACCCTCAATATACCTGGATCCTCATATACCCTCACCATACCTGGCTCCTTATATACCTTCACCATACCTGGATCCTTATATACCCTCACCATACCTGGATCCTTATATACCCTCACCATACCTGACTCCTTATATACCTCCCCCATACCTGGATCCTTATATACCTCCCCCATACCTGGCTCCTTATATACCCTCACCATACCTGACTCCTTATATACCTTCCCCATACCTGGATCCTTATATACCTTCACCATACCTGGCTCCTTATATACCCTCACCATACCTGACTCCTTATATACCTTCCCCATACCTGGATCCTTATATACCTTCACCATACCTGGATCCTTATATACCCTCACCATACCTGGATCCTCATATACCCTTACCATACCTGGCTCCTTATATACCCTCACCATACCTGGATCCTTATATACCTTCACCATACCTGGATCCTTATATACCTCCCCCATACCTGACTCCTTATATACCTTCCCCATACCTGGCTCCTTATATACCCTCACCATACCTGGATCAATATATACCCTCCCCATACCTGGATCCATATATACCTTCCCCATACCTGGATCCTTATATACCTTCCCCATACCTGGATCCATATATACCTTCCCCATACCTGGCTCCTTATATACCTTCCGCATACCTGGATCCATATATACCTTCCCCATACCTGGATCCTTATATACCTTCCCCATACCTGGCTCCTTATATACCTTCCCCATACCTGTTATATACCTTCCCCATACCTGGATCCTTATATACCTTCCCCATACCAGGATCCTTATATACCTTCCCCATACCTGGATCCTTATATACCTTCCCCATACCTGGCTCCTTATATACCTTCCCCATACCTGGATCCTTATATACCTTCCCCATACCTGGCTCCTTATATACCTTCCCCATACCTGTTATATACCTTCCCCATACCTGTTATATACCTTCCCCATACCAGGATCCTTATATACCTTCCCCATACCTGGATCCTGTCATCCCTTCCACATATCTGGCTCCTCACACCCCTACCCTATACCTTGCTCCTCTCGTCCCTTACCCATACCTGGCTCCTCTCATCTCTTCCCCATTCCTGGCTCATCACACTCTTTCCCCATACCTGGCTCCTCTCATCCCTTCCCCATACCTGGCTCTTCACACTCCTTCCCCATGCCTGGCTCCTTTCATCCCTTCCCCATACCTGGCTACTCACATCCCTTCCCCATACCTGGCTCCTCACACTCCTTCCCCATACCTGGCTCCTCTCATCTGTTCCCTATACCTGGCTCCTCACACTCCTTCCCCATGCCTGGCTCCTTTCATCCCTTCCCCATACCTGGCTACTCACATCCCTTCCCCATACCTGGATCCTCACACTCCTTCCCCATACCTGGCTCCTCTCATCCCTTCCCCATACCTGGCTCCTCACATCCCTTCCCCATACCTGGCTACTCACATCCCTTCCCCATACCTGGCTCTTCACACTCCTTCCCCATACCTGGCTCCTTTCATCCCTTTCCCATACCTGGCTCCTCCTATCTCTTCCCCATACCTGGCTACTCACATCCCTTCCCCATACCTGGCTCCTTTCATCCCTTCCCCATTCCTGGCTACTCACATCCCTTCCCCATACCTGGCTCCTTTCATCCCTTCCCCATTCCTGGCTCTTCACACTCCTTTCCCATACCTGGCTCCTCTCATCTCTTCCCCATACCTGGCTCCTCACACTCCTTCCCCATACCTGGCTCCTCACACTCCTTCCCCATACCTGGCTCTTCACACTCCTTCCCCATACCTGGCTCCTCTCATCCCTTCCCCATACCTGGCTACTCGCATCCCTACCCAATTCCTGGCTACTCACATTCCTTCCCCCTACCTGGCTACTCACACTCCTTCCCCATACCTGGCTCCTCACACTCCTTCCCCATACCTGGCTACTCACATCCCTTCCCCATACCTGGCTCCTCTCATCCCTTCCTAATACCTGGCTCCTCTCATCCCTTCCTAATACCTGGCACTTCACACTCCTTCCCCATACCTGGCTCCTCTCATCTCTTCCCCATACCTGACTCCTCACACTCCTTCCCCATACCTGGCTCCTCACACTCCTTCCCCATACCTGGCTCCTCTCATCTCTTCCCAATTCCTGGCTAATGACATCCCTTACTTATACCTGGCTCTTCACACTCCTTCCCCATACCTGGCTCCTTTCATCCCTTCCCCATTCCTGGCTACTCACATCCCTTCCCCATACCTGGCTCTTCACACTCCTTCCCCATACCTGGCTCCTTTCATCCCTTCCCCATTCCTGGCTACTCACATCCCTTCCCCATACCTGGCTCTTTACACTCCTTCCCCATACCTGGCTCCTCTCATCACTTCCCCATACCTGGCTCTTCACACTCTATCCCCATACCTGGCTACTCACATCCCTTCCCCATACCTGGCTCCTTTCATCCCTTCCCCATACCTGGCTCCTTTCATCCCTTCCCCATACCTGGCTCCTTTCATCCCTTCCCCATACCTGTATCTTCACACTCCTTCCCCATTCCTGGCTCCTCTCATCTCTTCCCCATACCTGGCTCTTCACACTCCTTCCCCATACCTGGCTCCTTTCATACCTTCCCCATACCTGGCTACTCACATCCCTTCCCCATACTTGGCTCCTCTCATCTCTTCCCCATACCTGGCTCCTCTCATCCCTTCCCCATACCTGGCTCCTCTCATCCCTTCCCCATACCTGGCTACTCACATCCCTTCCCCATACCTGGCTCCTCTCACCTCTTCCCCATACCTGGCTCTTCACACTCCTTCCCCATACCTGGCTCCTTTCATCCCTTCCCCATACCTGGCTCTTCACACTCCTTCCCCATACCTGGCTCCTTTCATCCCTTCCCCATACCTGGCTACTCACACTCCTTCCCCATACCTGGCTCTTCACACTCCTTCCCCATACCTGGCTCCTCTCATCTCTTCCCCATACCTGGCTACTCACATCCCTTCCCTATACCTGGCTCCTCTCACCTCTTCCTCATACCTTTCTACTCACCTCTTCCCCATACCTGGCTCTTCACACTCCTTCCCCATACCTGGCCCCTCACACTCCTTCCCCATACCTGGCTCTTCACACTCCTTCCCCATACCTGGCTCTTCACACTCCTTCCCCATACCTGGCTCCTCACACTCCTTCCCCATACCCGGCTCCTCTCATCCCTTCCCCATACCTGGCTACTCGCATCCCTACCCAATTCCTGGCTACTCACATCCCTTCCCCCTACCTGGCTACTCACACTCCTTCCCCATACCTGGCTCTTCACACTCCTTCCCCATACCTGGCTCCTCACACTCCTTCCCCATACCTGGCTACTCACATCCCTTCCCCATACCTGGCTCCTTTCATACCTTCCCCATACCTGGCTACTCACATCCCTTCCCCATACTTGGCTCCTCTCATCCCTTCCCCATACCTGGCTCTTCACACTCCTTACCCATACCTGGCTCTTCACACTCCTTCCCCATATCTGGCTCCTTTCATCCCTTCCCCATACCTGGCTCTTCACACTCCTTCCCCCTACCTGGCTCTTCACACTCCTTCCCCATACCTGGCTCCTTTCATCTCTTCCCCATACCTGGCTCCTCTCATCCCTTCCCCATACCTGGCTCCTTTCATCTCTTCCCCATACCTGGCTCCTTTCATCCCTTCCCCATACCTGGCTCCTTTCATCTCTTCCCCATACCTGGCTCCTTTCATCCCTTCCCCATACCTGGCTACTCACACTCCTTCCCCATACCTGGCTCTTCACACTCCTTCCCCATACCTGGCTCCTTTCATCTCTTCCCAATACCTGGCTCCTCTCATCCCTTCCCCATACCTGGCTCTTCACACTCCTTCCCCATACCTGGCTCTTCACACTCCTTCCCCATACCTGGCTCCTCTCATCCCTTCCCCATACCTGGCTACTCACACTCCTTCCCCATACCTGGCTCTTCACACTCCTTCCCCATACCTGGCTCCTTTCATCTCTTCCCAATACCTGGCTCCTCTCATCTCTTCCCCATACCTGGCTCCTCACACTCCTTCCCCATACCTGGCTCCTCTCATCCCTTCCCCATACCTGGCTCCTCTCATCTCTTCCCCATACCTGGCTCCTTTCATCTCTTCCCCATACCTGGCTCTTCACACTCCTTCCCCATACCTGGCTCCTTTCATCTCTTCCCCATACCTGGCTCCTCTCATCCCTTCCCAATACCTGGCTCTTCACACTCCTTCCCCATACCTGGCTCCTTTCATCCCTTCCCCATACCTGGCTCCTCTCATCCCTTCCCCATACCTGGCTCCTCTCATCCCTTCCCAATACCTGGCTCTTCACACTCCTTCCCCATACCTGGCTCCTTTCATCCCTTCCCCATACCTGGCTCCTCTCATCCCTTCCCCATACCTGGCTCCTCTCATCCCTTCCCAATACCTGGCTCTTCACACTCCTTCCCAATACCTGGCTCTTCACACTCCTTCCCCATACCTGGCTCTTCACACTCCTTCCCCATATCTGGTATTTAGTCGGTAATGTGATGCCGGGGATTACACATCCAGTTTCCTGCATTGTGTTTGTTCTTTGGATGACAGATTTTGGTTCCCAGAATCATTTGCGGCTTTTAAATGTCAGGCAACCAACTTTCATTGTTCTGGGATTTCCCGATCTATGGAGCTGACGTGAAATGTGAGATTAGCTGGAGGATGGGCGAAGTTATATTTCTATAATGATGAGTCTTCTCAGTATTGTCATTATTGCACCAGGCTCCTTTATTATTGTCCATTGTGCTTTGCTGTTCCAAAGTGGCTAACGGTGGCCACACACAAGTCAATCTGGTCACTCAATCTACCAAGGTGAAAAATCAGCTTGAATTAAAGGATGAATGTCTCATATCTAGATCGGTGACAAATCACTACATGTACGGCCACTTAGGTGACATTGGGAGCAATGGTCTCATCATACATTCTGGTTCATTTTGCTTAAAGTCGCCCATATCTCTACCAATGATGTATTTCAGTGTTGTTTGGGTTTATGTGCCTTATAGAGGTCCTCCTATTATTTATGTATCTTACGGAGGTTCTCCTATTATTTATGTATCTTACGGAGGTTCTCCTATTATTTATGTATCTTATGGAGGTTCTCCTATTATTTATGTATCTTATGGAGGTTCTCCTATTATTTATATATCTTACGGAGGTTCTCCTATTATTTATGTATCTTATGGAGGTTCTCCTATTATTTATATATCTTACGGAGGTTCTCCTATTATTTATGTATCTTATGGAGGTTCTCCTATTATTTATATATCTTACGGAGGTTCTCCTATTATTTATGTATCTTACGGAGGTTCTCCTATTATTTATGTATCTTATGGAGGTTCTCCTATTATTTATATATCTTACGGAGGTTCTCCTATTATTTATGTATCTTACGGAGGTTCTCCTATTATTTATGTATCTTACGGAGGTTCTCCTATTATTTATGTATCTTATGGAGGTTCTCCTATTATTTATATATCTTACGGAGGTTCTCCTATTATTTATGTGCCTTACGGAGGTTCTCCTATTATTTATGTATCTTATGGAGGTTCTCCTATTATTTATATATCTTACGGAGGTTCTCCTATTATTTATGTATCTTACGGAGGTTCTCCTATTATTTAGGTATCTTATGGAGGTTCTCTTGTTATCTATGTGCCTTATGGAGGTTATCTTATTATCTATGTATCTTATAGAGGTTCTCCTATTATTTATGTGCCTTATGGAGGTTCTCTTGTTATCTATGTGCCTTATGGAGGTTCTCTTGTTATCTGTGCGTCTTATGGAGGATTTCTTATAATTTATGTTTCTCGTGCATGCTCTCTTATTATTTATGAGCCTTAGGGAGGTTCTGTTATCATCTATGTGCCTTATGGAAGATCTTTTATTATCTTTGTGCCTTATGAAGGTTCTCTTGTTATCTATGTGCCTTAAGGAAGATCTCTTATTATCTATGTGTCTTATGGAGGTTCTCTTGTTATCTATGTGTCTTATAGATGTTCTCTTATTACCTATGTGTTTTATGGAGGTTCTCTTCTTATTTATGTGTCTTATTGAGGTTCTCTTATTATCTATGTATTTTATGGAGGTTCTCTTATCATCTATGTGTCTTATGGAGGTTCTCATATTATCTATGTGTCTTATGGAGGTTCTCTTGTTATCTATGTATTTTATGGAGGTTCTCTTATTATCTATGTGTCTTATGGAGGTTCTCTTATCATCTATGTGTCTTATGGAGGTTCTCTTATTATCTATGTATTTTATGGAGGTTCTCTTATTATCTATGTGTCTTATGGAGGTTCTCTTATCATCTATGTGTCTTATGGAGGTTCTCATATTATCTATGTGTCTTATGGAGGTTCTCTTGTTATCTATGTATTTTATGGAGGTTCTCTTCTTATTTATGTGTCTTATAGATGTTCTCTTATTATCTATGTACATTATGGAGGTGCTCTTATTATCTATGTGTCTTATGGAGGTTCTCTTATTATCTATGTGTCTTATGGAGGTTCTCTTATCATCTATGTACATTATGGAGGTGCTCTTATTATCTATGTGTCTTATGGAGGTTCTCTTATTATCTATGTGTCTTATGGAGGTTCTTTTGTTATCTATGTGTCTTATAGATGTTATCTTATTATCTATGTATTTTATGGAGGTTCTTTTATTATCTATGTGTCTTATGGAGGTTCTCTTATTATCTATGTGTCTTATAGATGTTCTCTTATTATCTATGTGTCTTATGGAGGTTCTCTTATTATCTATGTGTTTTATGGAGGTGCTCTTATCATCTATGTGTCTTATGGAGGTGCTCTTATTATCTATGTGTTTTATGGAGGTTCTCTTATCTGTGTGTCTTATGGAGGTGCTCTTATCATCTATGTGTCTTATGGAGGTTCTCTTATCATCTATGTACATTATGGAGGTTCTCTTATTATCTATGTGTCTTATGGAGGTTCTCTTATCATCTATGTGTCTTATGGAGGTTCTCATATTATCTATGTGTCTTATGGAGGTTCTCTTGTTATCTATGTATTTTATGGAGGTTCTCTTCTTATTTATGTGTCTTATAGATGTTCTCTTATTATCTATGTACATTATGGAGGTGCTCTTATTATCTATGTGTCTTATGGAGGTTCTCTTATTATCTATGTGTCTTATGGAGGTTCTCTTATCATCTATGTACATTATGGAGGTGCTCTTATTATCTATGTGTCTTATGGAGGTTCTCTTATTATCTATGTGTCTTATGGAGGTTCTTTTGTTATCTATGTGTCTTATAGATGTTATCTTATTATCTATGTATTTTATGGAGGTTCTTTTATTATCTATGTGTCTTATGGAGGTTCTCTTATTATCTATGTGTCTTATAGATGTTCTCTTATTATCTATGTGTCTTATGGAGGTTCTCTTATTATCTATGTGTCTTATGGAGGTTCTCTTATTATCTATGTGTTTTATGGAGGTGCTCTTATCATCTATGTGTCTTATGGAGGTGCTCTTATTATCTATGTGTTTTATGGAGGTTCTCTTATCTGTGTGTCTTATGGAGGTGCTCTTATCATCTATGTGTCTTATGGAGGTTCTCTTATCATCTATGTGTCTTATGGAGGTTCTCTTATCATCTATGTGTCTTATGGAGGTTCTCTTATTATCTATGTACATTATGGAGGTGCTCTTATCTACTGTATGTGTCTTATGGAGGTTCTCTTATTATCTATGTGTTTTATGGAGGTGCTCTTATTATCTATGTGTTTTATGGAGGTTCTCTTATCATCTATGTACATTATGGAGGTACTCTTCTTATCTATGTGTCTTATGGAGGTTCTCTTATCTATGTGTCTTATGGAGGTTCTCTTATTATCTATGTACATTATGGAGGTTCTCTTATTATCTATGTGTCTTATGGAGGTTCTCTTATTATCTATGTACATTATGGAGGTTCTCTTATTATCTATGTGTCTTATGGAGGTTCTCTTATTATCTATGTACATTATGGAGGTTCTCTTATCATCTATGTGTCTTATGGAGGTTCTCTTATCATCTATGTGTCTAATGGAGGTTCTCTTATTATCTATGTACATTATGGAGGTGCTCTTATCTACTGTATGTGTTTTATGGAGGTTCTCTTATTATCTATGTGTCTTATGGAGGTTCTCTTATTATCTATGTGTCTTATGGAGGTTCTCTTGTTATCTATGTTCATTATGGAGGTTCTCTTATCATCTATGTACATTATGGAGGTTCTCTTATTATCTATGTACATTATGGAGGTTCTCTTATCTATGTGTCTTATGGAGGTTCTCTTATTATCTATGTGTCTTATGGAGGTTCTCTTATCATCTATGTGTCTTATGGAGGTTCTCTTGTCATCTATGTACATTATGGAGGTTCTCTTGTTATCTATGTACATTATGGAGGTTCTCTTATTATCTATGTACATTATGGAGGTTCTCTTATCATCTATGTGTCTTATGGAGGTTCTCTTATTATCTATGTGTCTTATGGAGATTCTCTTGTTATCTATGTACATTATGGAGGTTCTCTTATTATCTATGTACATTATGGAGGTTCTCTTATCATCTATGTGTCTTATGGAGGTTCTCTTATTATCTATGTGTCTTATGGAGATTCTCTTGTTATCTATGTACATTATGGAGGTTCTCTTATCATCTATGTACATTATGGAGGTTCTCTTATTATCTATGTACATTATGGAGGTTCTCTTGTTATCTATGTACATTATGGAGGTTCTCTTATTATCTATGTACATTATGGAGGTTCTCTTATTATCTATGTACATTATGGAGGTTCTCTTGTTATCTATGTACATTACGGAGGTTCTCTTATTATCTATGTACATTATGGAGGTTCTCTTATTATCTATGTACATTATGGAGGTTCTCTTATTATCTATGTGTCTTATGGAGGTTCTCTTGTTATCTATGTGTCTTATGGAGGTTCTCTTGTTATCTATGTACATTATGGAGGTTCTCTTATTATCTATGTGTCTTATGGAGGTTCTCTTGTTATCTATGTACATTATGGAGGTTCTCTTATTATTCATTTTATTGTCACCTGGAAAATTCTACATTTTGAGTTGAATGGAGGGGAAATCTTCCATTGGGGACACCTGTTCCTTTAACAACTGTCCAAGGGTTGGTTTACACCTGCAGTCTGGGGGCAGTAAAAACAGGCTGTCGAGTCACTCCCCCTTAAGCTGCAAGGGCAGTTGGATGGGGTTGTACACATGCTGCGGCTATTATTGTGCCCCCCCCATCGGGTACGGGCTTTACCACTGCTGAATACAATCCATTCAGGTGAACCCCAAAGTTGAGGCATGGGGGTTCAGCGACAGATCGCCTCCTCACCGCCTGTCACACCTCTCTGATAAGAGATCCATCGCCAGACACAGGTGATAAAATACACCTGATATTGATGGATAAAGTGGTAGATAGATGATTCTGTGATAGAGGTGGAAAGGATAATATTCGAGACTCTGAAATAAACTTGGCGTCGGTCATGTTGGGGTCAGTGGGAGGGGTGACCTTTCTCATGCCCCCGCCCAGGAGGAAACAGGTGTCCTTCCTCCCTGGCTGTGGCTTTGGAGGGTTTAACCCCTTTCCATCCAGGCTGCATACCAGCGGCTGTGCCACATCCAGAACTCGTTGATATAAATCATCGCTCCTTTCCGCTCGTGGAGAACAGAAATCCTAAACAAATGCGCTAATTTTCAAGAAATGTCAACTTTTTTTCCGCCTGCCCTTTCTTTCTGCAGGTGCACAAAAAGCATTTTGGAGGAATGTCTGGGATTAGTCAGTGTATCCCGGCTCCGGCCCTCCCCGGATTCCTCTTCCAGGATCTCCGTCCAGCATATTTGTTTATCTGGAATGATCCAGACATTCATGTAGTGGATGAAATATGAGCTCCACTATATTGAAGTAGATGGAAACCCCAACTGGATAACATTTTGTTCAAATAAAATCCTTCTTTTCACCTTTTTTACATCTTTTTGTAACATCTCAGTGCTGCTGATCTCCTGCAACCTCTTTGTAGCCACTTCCTCCATACACTCCAATGATTGCTGCACGGCATTTATCAGGGTGGGACTCCTGATGGTGACACCAGAGGACCGTGTCTGTGTAACGACCTCTTGTACTCTCCATGGGAAGTCCATGTGACAGGGTGACAACACAGGAGGACAATTAGGAGACGGGGACAGAGCGTTGTCACCCGATAACAGGAAGTTGACTTTTTTCAATGACCTGAACCTGTAGAAGTGTCTCTGATGATATGAGAAATTTGGATGAGGTTTGATATGACATGTTACAGGTATCATGTTAGTGGGGTCACCAGGCGCTGTCATGTATGAAAATGTCCCTGGATTCTCCTCTATGGAAGAAACATTGGAGGACCTGTCCAGACATTATCCCGCTGTGCCCATTATGAGGGGTTCCCACCATCCCTGTGCTGAGTTCCCGGGTCTGTACACCCGCTGTGCCCATTATGAGGGGTTCCCACCATCCCTGTGCTGAGTTCCCGGGTCTGTACACCCGCTGTGCCCATTATGAGGGGTTCCCACCATCCCTGTGCTGAGTTCCTGGGTCTGTACACCCGCTGTGCCCATTATGAGGGGTTCTCACCATCCCTGTGCTGAGTTCCCGGGTCTGTACACCCGCTGTGCCCATTATGAGGGGTTCTCACCATCCCTGTGCTGAGTTCCCGGGTCTGTACACCCGCTGTGCCCATTATGAGGGGTTCTCACCATCCCTGTGCTGAGTTCCCGGGTCTGTACACCCGCTGTGCCCATTATGAGGGGTTCCCACCATCCCTGTGCTGAGTTCCCGGGTCTGTACACCCGCTGTGCCCATTATGAGGGGTTCCCACCATCCCTGTGCTGAGTTCCTGGGTCTGTACACCCGCTGTGCCCATTATGAGGGGTTCTCACCATCCCTGTGCTGAGTTCCCGGGTCTGTACACCCGCTGTGCCCATTATGAGGGGTTCTCACCATCCCTGTGCTGAGTTCCCGGGTCTGTACACCCGCTGTGCCCATTATGAGGGGTTCTCCCCATCCCTGTGCTGAGTTCCTGGGTCTGTACACCCGCTGTGCCCATTATGAGGGGTTCCCACCATCCCTGTGCTGAGTTCCCGGGTCTGTACACCCGCTGTGCCCATTATGAGGGGTTCTCACCATCCCTGTGCTGAGTTCCCGGGTCTGTACCCCCGCTGTGCCCATTATGAGGGGTTCCCACCATCCCTGTGCTGAGTTCCTGGGTCTGTACACCCGCTGTGCCCATTATGAGGGGTTCTCACCATCCCTGTGCTGAGTTCCTGGGTCTGTACACCCGCTGTGCCCATTATGAGGGGTTCTCACCATCCCTGTGCTGAGTTCCCGGGTCTGTACACCCGCTGTGCCCATTATGAGGGGTTCCCACCATCCCTGTGCTGAGTTCCCGGGTCTGTACACCCGCTGTGCCCATTATGAGGGGTTCCCACCATCCCTGTGCTGAGTTCCCGGGTCTGTACACCCGCTGTGCCCATTATGAGGGGTTCCCACCATCCCTGTGCTGAGTTCCCGGGTCTGTACACCCGCTGTGCCCATTATGAGGGGTTCCCACCATCCCTGTGCTGAGTTCCCGGGTCTGTACACCCGCTGTGCCCATTATGAGGGGTTCCCACCATCCCTGTGCTGAGTTCCCGGGTCTGTACACCCGCTGTGCCCATTATGAGGGGTTCCCACCATCCCTGTGCTGAGTTCCCGGGTCTGTACACCCGCTGTGCCCATTATGAAAGGTTCCCACCATCCCTGTGCTGAGTTCCCGGGTCTGTACACCCGCTGTGCCCATTATGAGGGGTTCTCACCATCCCTGTGCTGAGTTCCCGGGTCTGTACACCCGCTGTGCCCATTATGAAAGGTTCCCACCATCCCTGTGCTGAGTTCCCGGGTCTGTACACCCGCTGTGCCCATTATGAGGGGTTCTCACCATCCCTGTGCTGAGTTCCGGGGTCTGTACACCCGCTGTGCCCATTATGAGGGGTTCCCACCATCCCTGTGCTGAGTTCCCAGGTCTGTACACCCGCTGTGCCCATTATGAGGGGTTCCCACCATCCCTGTGCTGAGTTCCCGGGTCTGTACACCCGCTGTGCCCATTATGAGGGGTTCCCTCCATCCCTGTGCTGAGTTCCCGGGTCTGTACACCCGCTGTGCCCATTATGAGGGGTTCCCACCATCCCTGTGCTGAGTTCCGGGGTCTGTACACCCGCTGTGCCCATTATGAGGGGTTCCCACCATCCCTGTGCTGAGTTCCCGGGTCTGTACACCCGCTGTGCCCATTATGAGGGGTTCTCACCATTCCTGTGCTGAGTTCTCGGGTCTGTACACCCGCTGTGCCCATTATGAGGGGTTCCCACCATCCCTGTGCTGAGTTCCCGGGTCTGTACACCCGCTGTGCCCATTATGAGGGGTTCCCACCATCCCTGTGCTGAGTTCCCGGGTCTGTACACCCGCTGTGCCCATTATGAGGGGTTCTCACCATCCCTGTGTTGAGTTCCCGGGTCTGTACACCCGCTGTGCCCATTATGAGGGGTTCCCACCATCCCTGTGCTGAGTTCCCGGGTCTGTACACCCGCTGTGCCCATTATGAGGGGTTCCCACCATCCCTGTGTTGAGTTCCCGGGTCTGTACACCCGCTGTGCCCATTATGAGGGGTTCTCACCATCTCTGTGCTGAGTTCCCGGGTCTGTACACCCGCTGTGCCCATTATGAGGGGTTCTCACCATCCCTGTGCTGAGTTCCCGGGTCTGTACACCCGCTGTGCCCATTATGATTGGTTCCCACCATCCCTGTGCTGAGTTCCCGGGTCTGTACACCCGCTGTGCCCATTATGAGGGGTTCTCACCATCCCTGTGCTGAGTTCCCGGGTCTGTACCCCCGCTGTGCCCATTATGAGGGGTTCCCACCATCCCTGTGCTGAGTTCCCGGGTCTGTACACCCGCTGTGCCCATTATGATGGGTTCCCACCATCCCTGTGCTGAGTTCCCGGGTCTGTACACCCGCTGTGCCCATTATGAGGGGTTCTCACCATCCCTGTGCTGAGTTCCCGGGTCTGTACACCCGCTGTGCCCATTATGAGGGGTTCTCACCATCCCTGTGCTGAGTTCTCGGGTCTGTACACCCGCTGTTCCCATTATGAGGGGTTCCCACCATCCCTGTGCTGAGTTCCCGGGTCTGTACACCCGCTGTGCCCATTATGAGGGGTTCCCACCATCCCTGTGCTGAGTTCCCGGGTCTCTACACCCGCTGTGCCCATTATGAGGGGTTCCCACCATCCCTGTGCTGAGTTCCCGGGTCTGTACACCCGCTGTGCCCATTATGAGGGGTTCCCACCATCCCTGTGCTGAGTTCCCGGGTCTGTACACCCGCTGTGCCCATTATGAGGGGTTCCCACCATCCCTGTGCTGAGTTCCCAGGTCTGTACCCCCGCTGTGCCCATTATGAGGGGTTCCCACCATCCCTGTGCCGAGTTTCCGGGTCTGTACACCCGCTGTGCCCATTATGAGGGGTTCCCACCATCCCTGTGCTGAGTTCCCGGGTCTGTACACCCGCTGTGCCCATTATGAGGGGTTAATTTTGTTTATTGAAAAATCTTACAAACAACAACTTATATACAATAAAACCATAATAAATAAATAAAACATATTTACAAAATAATTGAATGTGATAATACAAAACAAGAACATTATAAATGGTACAAACCAAAATGCGCACTACATAATCCCTATGGGAGAGCCAGACTAAGGAACGTCACCGTCACCATGCATGGAGCCTTTAATCAAAAATATATTTCATCTTGAAAATCTAGGGGAGTGAATGAAGAATACAAAGAAAAGCCGCACACCCCGAGATCAACAGGCAGCAGCTACAGAGTCCTGATATTCCTCCACGCCCTTATCCAGGCCTCCTTCTGCCACCTGCCTTTCTCAAGACCCTGAATCTTCCCAACCTCACCCAGAATGTCCTGCACCACCACTTCGACAGGGAGGATTTTACCCCGTAAGGATACCTGACACCGTGCACTCCACGTGAAATAACGGACTACCAGACTAACTAAAAAAAGTGTTTCCAAATCTTAATCCCGACGAGTCTGGAATGCCCCATACACCCACTCTGTATAACTCATATGAGGGAGGAAGGGTATACTCAGAGCCCTCCCAACCCTCTTGTACACCTCTATATTAAAAGGGCATTGAAGTAGAAAGTGATCCATGGACTCCACCACTCCTCCACACTTCACTCTCGGGCAGCCCCGATCACTCATGGAAAGAAACTTCAAGTTGCCCTTCACATATAGTTTTCCATGAAAGGCAAGCCAAGCCTGATCCCTAAACTTCATTGGGATTCTCTCCAAATTAATCAATCGCAAACCCACCCCCAAAACCAGGCTTGGGCAATCCCTCAAGGCCAGTGGCTCGCAAAAAGCAGAGCTCATGATCCGCTTCTCAAGAAGTTTCCTTGGAAGAGATTTGACTTCTCCTGCTGTTACTTGCCACTGCCGAAGCATTTTCAAACACGGGGCAACATAAGCCGGGAGCTGTTCATGCTTGACCCTCAGGCTCTTCACTGGCCCACCATTCTCCCAGTCTCGCAGAAAGGGCCTAAACCAGGACTGGAAAATACCAACCCACCCAGGCGGTCTCTCTGCCAACATGTTACCAAGATTGTACTTCACAAACACCAGAGAGAAAAAGACTACAGGGTTGACCATCCCTAGACCACCCTCCCGCCTAGGAAGGTAAGTCACATTCCTTTTGACAAGGTTTATTCTGTTCCCCCATAACAGCTGGAAGAAACAACTATAGATCCTGGTATAGAGAGAAACTGGCAAAACGCAAACAAACCTGAAATACAGAAAAATCAGAATCAGGTAAGTCTTGATCAAATCAACCTTTTCCCTCAAGGAAAGCTGCCAACCTTTCCAGCTTGCCACCTTGGCATCGGCATTCTCCAGCCTGTTCACCCAATTTGCATGACCATAGTCACCTGGGCCGAATTCAATGCCTAGAACTCGAATTTTTTGTTGGGGCTCC
Organism: Lithobates clamitans; assembly: GCA_037952925.1. Lineage (NCBI taxonomy): Eukaryota > Metazoa > Chordata > Amphibia > Anura > Ranidae > Lithobates > Lithobates clamitans. The sequence goes on along the minus strand of JBBGZY010001907.1, from coordinate 66,358 downwards.
GGGAAGTCATCCGGGAGAACAAAGCTCTCCCCTTCCACACCCATCCAGAAAGCTTCACACTTGCCCTGGTTGACCTTTGAACCTGATGCCTCTGCATACTGCCCTATCACTGAGACCACCTCCCGCGCCTCCGCAATCCCAGAGATAAAAACAGAAACATCATCAGCATAGGCCACAACCTTCAAAGGAGGCTCACCAGCGATGCCCAAAGGTACCCCACACAATGGTCCACTCTCTAGCCTTCTGATGAAGGGGTCGATTGCAAACACATATAGCAGAGGACTCAATGGACACCCCTGACGCACACCCGAGCCGACCGCAAAGGGCTGCCTGACCCAACCATTAACCAGAGGAAAGCTTTCAGCCCCTTTGTACAAAATCTTGAGCCAATCAATGAAACCCCCCTCCAGGCCATATTTGTCAAGAAGGAGCCACAAGTACTCATGATTAACCCGATCAAAGGCCTTAGCCTGATCCAATGTCAGCAAAAATTTACCCCAACCAGCAGCCCTACAACGCTCCAAGGCCTCCCGGACAGCTAACACCGCTGAGAAAGTGCTTCTACCTTGGACCGAACAGTGCTGGTGGCGGGATAACAAACTGCCTGCAACTGGTGATAATCGCCAGAAGAAAATCTTTGCCAGTATCTTTCTATCGACATTAAGAAGGCTAATGGGGCGCCAATTCCCAATCATGGAAGGATCTTTACCCTTTGACAGAAGGATCACTGCAGATTGCCTCATGGAGGGAGGGAGAGAACCCTCATTCAAACAGCCATTAAAAACCTCCGCAAGATAGGGAGCCAGGATCGTCTTAAAACATTTATAGAACTCGGCTGTCAAACCATCTGGCCCTGGAGTTTTCTTGATGGCTAGTTTATCAATAGCCTGAATTACCTCATCTGCAGTGATTTCATCTGTCAAATTCATCAAAGGAACATTACTTTCCAGTCCTGGTGTAGAGTCCAAAAAACCCAACATCCTTGTCCGATCAAGGTTCCTTCCTCCCAGGAGATCGGCATAGTATGACCTGACAACCTCCAGGATCCCTGACCTAGACTTTGTCAGAGAGCCCGTACTGTCCCTCAGGCCATTGACCGTCTTAACTGCTACACTCTGTTTACAGTTCTGGTAAGGGTCAGGCGAATGGTATTTCCCGTAATCCCTCTCCTGAACCAAAGAGGCGTGCCGGTCATATTGATGTCTCCTAAGGAGGAGCTTCACCTCACCCGCTGTGCCCATTATGAGGGGTTCCCACCATCCCTGTGCTGAGTTCCCGGGTCTGTACACCCGCTGTGCCCATTATGAGGGGTTCCCACCATCCCTGTGCTGAGTTCCCGGGTCTGTACACCCGCTGTGCCCATTATGAGGGGTTCTCACCATCTCTGTGCTGAGTTCCCGGGTCTGTACACCCGCTGTGCCCATTATGAGGGGTTCCCACCATCCCTGTGCTGAGTTCCCGGGTCTGTACACCCGCTGTGCCCATTATGAGGGGTTCCCACCATCCCTGTGCTGAGTTCCCGGGTCTGTACACCCGCTGTGCCCATTATGAGGGGTTCTCACCATCCCTGTGCTGAGTTCCCGGGTCTGTACACCCGCTGTGCCCATTATGAGGGGTTCCCACCATCCCTGTGCTGAGTTCCCGGGTCTGTACACCCGCTGTGCCCATTATGAGGGGTTCCCACCATCCCTGTGCTGAGTTCCTGGGTCTGTACACCCGCTGTGCCCATTATGAGGGGTTCCCACCATCCCTGTGCTGAGTTCCCGGGTCTGTACACCCGCTGTGCCCATTATGAGGGGTTAATTTTGTTTATTGAAAAATCTTACAAACAACAACTTATATACAATAAAACCATAATAAATAAATAAAACATATTTACAAAATAATTGAATATGATAATACAAAACAAAAACATTATAAATGGTACAAACCAAATTGCGCACTACATAATCCCTATGGGAGAGTCAGACTAAGGAACATCACCGTCACCATGCATGTAGCCTTTTATCAAAAATATATTTCCTTAAAAATCTAGGGGAGTGAATCAAGAATACAAAGAAAAGCCGCACACCCCGAGATCAACAGGCAGCAGCTACAGAGTCCTGATATTCCTCCACGCCCTTATCCAGGCCTCCTGCTGCCACCTGCCTTTCTCAAGACCCCGAATCTTCCCAACCTCACCCAGAATGTCCTGCACCACCACTTCGACAGGGAGGATTTTACTCCGTAAGGATACCTGACACCGTGCACTCCACGTGAAATAACGGACTACCAGACTAACTAAAAAAAGTGTTTCCAAATCATAATCCCGACGAGTCTGGAATGCCCCATACACCCACTCTGCATAACTCATATGGGGGAGGAAGGGTATACTCAGAGCCCTCCCAACCCTCTTGTACACCTCTATATTAAAAGGGCATTGAAGTAGAAAGTGATCCATGGACTCCACCACTCCTCCACACTCCACTCTCGGGCAGCCCCGATCACTCATGGAAAGAAACTTCAAGTTGCCCTTCACATATAGTTTTCCATGAAAGGCAAGCCAAGCCTGATCCCTAAACTTCATTGGGATTCTCTCCAAATTAATCAATCGCAAACCCACCCCCAAAACCAGGCTTGGGCAATCCCTCAAGGCCAGTGGCTCGCAAAAAGCAGAGCTCATGATCCGCTTCTCAAGAAGTTTCCTTGGAAGAGATTTGACTTCTCCTGCTGTTACTTGCCACTGCCGAAGCATTTACAAACACAGGGCAACATAAGCCGGGAGCTGTTCATGCTTGACCCTCAGGCTTTTCACTGGCCCACCATTCTCCCAGTCTCGCAGAAAGGGCCCAAACCAGGACTGGAAAATACCAACCCACCCAGGCGGTCTCTCTGCCAACATGTTACCAACATTGTACTTCAGAAACATCAGAGAGAAAAAGACTACAGGGTTGACCATCCCTAGACCACCCTCCCGCCTAGGAAGGTAAGTCACATTCCTTTTGACAAGGTTTATTCTGTTCCCCCATAACAGCTGGAAGAAACAACTATAGATCCTGGTATAGAGAGAAACTGGCAAAACGCAAACAAAACTGACATACAGAAAAATCGGAATCAGGTAAGTCTTGATCAGATCAACCTTTTCCCTCAAGGAAAGCTGCCAACCCTTCCAGCTTGCCACCTTGGCATCGGCATTCTCCAGCCTGTTCACCTAATTTGCATGACCATAGTCACCTGGGCCGAATTCAGTGCCTAGAACTCAAATTTTTTGTTGGGGCTCCGGGAAGTCATCCGGGAGAACAAAGCTCTCCCCTTCCACACCCATCCAGAAAGCTTCACACTTGTCCTGGTTGACCTTTGAACCTGATGCCTCTGCATTATGAGGGGTTCTCACCATCCCTGTGCTGAGTTCCCGGGTCTGTACACCCGCTGTGCCCATTATGAGGGGTTCCCACCATCCCTGTGCTGAGTTCCCAGGTCTGTACACCCGCTGTGCCCATTATGAGGGGTTCTCACCATCCCTGTGCTGAGTTCCCGGGTCTGTACACCCGCTGTGCCCATTATGAGGGGTTCCCACCATCCCTGTGCTGAGTTCCCAGGTCTGTACACCCGCTGTGCCCATTATGAGGGGTTCCCACCATCCCTGTGCTGAGTTCCCGGGTCTGTACACCCGCTGTGCCCATTATGAGGGGTTCTCACCATCCCTGTGCTGAGTTCCCGGGTCTGTACACCCGCTGTGCCCATTATGAGGATTCCCACCATCCCTGTGCTGAGTTCCCGGGTCTGTACACCCGCTGTGCCCATTATGAGGGGTTCCCACCATCCCTGTGCTGAGTTCCCGGGTCTGTACACCTTACATATTTACATAGTTACATAGTTACATAGTTACATAGTAGGTGAGGTTGAAAAAAGACACAAGTCCATCAAGTCCAACCTATGTGTGTGATTATATGTCAGTATTACATTATATATCCCTGTATATTGCGGTCATTCAGGTGATTATCTAATAGTTTCTTGAAGCTATCAATGCTCCCCGCTGAGACCACCGCCTGTGGAAGGGAATTCCACATCCTTGCCGCTCTTACAGTAAAGAACCCTCTATTTAGTTTAAGGTTAAACCTCTTTTCTTCTAATTGTAATGAGTGGCCACGAGTCTTATTAAACTCTCTTCTGCGAAAAAGTTTTATCACTATTGTGGGGTCACCAGTCTGGTATTTATATATTGTGGGGTCACCAGTCCGGTATTTATATATTGTGGGGTCACCAGTCCGGTATTTGTATATTGTGGGGTCACCAGTCCGGTATTTCTATATTGTGGGGTCACCAGTCCGGTATTTCTATATTGTGGGGTCACCAGTCCGGTATTTCTATATTGTGGGGTCACCAGTCCGGTATTTCTATATTGTGGGGTCACCAGTCCGGTATTTATATATTGTGGGGTCACCAGTCCGGTATTTATATATTGTGGGGTCACCAGTCCGGTATTTGTATATTGTGGTGTCACCAGTCCGGTATTTATATATTGTGGGGTCACCAGTCCGGTATTTATATATTGTGGGGTCACCAGTCCGGTATTTATATATTGTGGGGTCACCAGTCCGGTATTTATATATTGTGGGGTCACCAGTCCGGTATTTGTATATTGTGGTGTCACCAGTCCGGTATTTATATATTGTGGGGTCACCAGTCCGGTATTTGTATATTGTGGGGTCACCAGTCCGGTATTTGTATATTGTGGGGTCACCAGTCCGGTATTTATATATTGTGGGGTCACCAGTCCGGTATTTATATATTGTGGGGTCACCAGTCCGGTATTTATATATTGTGGGGTCACCAGTCCGGTATTTGTATATTGTGGGGTCACCAGTCCGGTATTTGTATATTGTGGGGTCACCAGTCCGGTATTTGTATATTGTGGGGTCACCAGTCCGGTATTTATATATTGTGGGGTCACCAGTCCGGTATTTATATATTGTGGGGTCACCAGTCCGGTATTTGTATATTGTGGGGTCACCAGTCCGGTATTTGTATATTGTGGGGTCACCAGTCCGGTATTTGTATATTGTGGGGTCACCAGTCCGGTATTTATACAATGAAATCATATCCCCTCTCAAGCGTCTCTTCTCCAGAGAGAATAAGTTCAGAGCTCACAACCTTTCCTCATAACTAAGATCCTCCAGACCCTTTATTAGCTTTGTTGCCCTTCTTTGTAGTCGCTCCATTTCCAGTACATCCTTCCTGAGGACTGGTGCCCAGAACTGGACAGCATACTCCAGGTGCGGCCGGACCAGAGTCTTGTAGAGCGGGAGAATTATCGTTTTATCTCTGGAGTTGATCCCCCTTTTTAATGCCAATATTCTGTTTGCTTTGTTAGCAGCAGCTTGGCATTGCATGCCATTGCTGAGCCTATCATCTACTAGGACCCCCAGGTCCTTTTCCATCCTAGATCCCCCCAGAGGTTCCCCCCCAGTCTATAGATTGCATTCAGATTTTTACCACCCAAATGCATTATTTGACATTTTTCTACATTGAACCTCATTTGCCATGTAGTCGCCCCTCCCCCATTAATTTGTTCGGGTCTTTTTGCAAGATTTCCACATCCTGCGGAGAAGTTATTGCCCTGCTTAGCTTAGTATCGTCTGCAAATACAGAGATTGAACTGTTTATCCCATCCTCCAGGTCGTTTATGAACAAATTAAATAGGATTGGTCCCAGCACAGAACCTGTTGGGTTGCTGTAGAGTAGATGGAAGTTGATCTCTTTGCTCTGCAGATGAATAAACAGAATGATACAAAAATAAAGATTCTGTTACTTTGTATCTTTCTATATTTCTCTGTGGATTTGTGTTGTTTATAAACATTGATTTGTTTGCTTTGTGACAGCGGCTCCGCCTTCTGTGAGAGAACTGGAATCAAATCTGACAATTACTGTATACTGGGAGGGGCAGAGACACTGGGAGGGGCAGAGACACTGGGAGGGGCAGAGACACTGGGAGGAGCAGAGACACTGGGAGGGGCAGAGACACTGGGAGGGGCAGAGACACTGGGAGGGGCAGAGACACTGGGAGGAGCAGAGACACTGGGAGGGGCAGAGACACTGGGAGGGGCAGAGACACTGGGAGGGGCAGAGACACTGGGAGGAGCAGAGACACTGGGAGGAGCAGAGACACTGGGAGGGGCAGAGACACTGGGAGGAGCAGAGACACTGGGAGGGGCAGAGACACTGGGAGGAGCAGAGACACTGGGAGGAGCAGAGACACTGGGAGGGGCAGAGACACTGGGAGGGGCAGAGACACTGGGAGGAGCAGAGACACTGGGAGGAGCAGAGACACTGGGAGGAGCAGAGACACTGGGAGGAGCAGAGACACTGGGAGGGGCAGAGACACTGGGCACTAAGGATGAGCTTCGGCGTGTTCGCATGCTGCACGTGTAGAGCCCCCCAGGAAGTCGGCACAGCCCACGTGAAGAGCCCCCCAGGAAGTCTGCGCTGCGCTTATCACAGGCAGAGAGACATTTCCCGATGTGCGGCTGCAGAGATGGGGAAAAGTCTCTCTGCCTGTGATTAGCGCAGCGCAGACTTCCTGGGGGGCTCTTCACGTGGGCTGTGCCGACTTCCTGGGGGGCTCTTCACGTGGGCTGTGCCGACTTCCTGGCGGGCTCTTCACGTGGGCTGTGCCGACTTCCTGGGGGGCTCTACACGTGGGCTGTGCCGACTTCCTGGGGGGCTCTACGCGTGGGCTGTGCCGACTTCCTGGGGGGCTCTTCACGTGGGCTGTGCCGACTTCCTGGGGGGCTCTTCACGTGGACTGTGCCGACTTCCTGGCGGGCTCTTCACGTGGGCTGTGCCGACTTCCTGGGGGGCTCTACATGTGGGCTGTGCTGACTTCCTGGGGGGCTCTTCACGTGGGCTGTGCCGACTTCCTGGGGGGCTCTTCACGTGGGCTGTGCCGACTTCCTGGGGGGCTCTTCACGTGGGCTGTGCCGACTTCCTGGGGGGCTCTTCACGTGGGCTGTGCCGACTTCCTGGGGGGCTCTTCACGTGGGCTGTGCGAACACGCCGGAGCTCATCCTTACTGGGCACACCCACACATGTCCTGTCTTCAAAGATGATGTTTTTGTGGGCGTGTCTAGCACTTCCAAAGTCTGCAACTAGTTACCTAAAAAACCTTTGTGTGGACCGCCCCTTTTATGGAAGGCCTTCTTATGTGGGACATTGTTGATTATTTTTCAGCAGTCCCTTTCATAGTGCCCATTGATGTCAACTTTAATATTTCTGCTAATCTTCATGGAGTGAACTGTTGGGGGTGCTCTGGTGTCTCGTGCCTATTCCGGCTCCATGTTTTCCAGTGTGGTGTGAGAGGTTGTGGAATAGACAGGAAGGGTGGAGAGGAATTCCACACACAATCTGTTCAATGGGCTCCATCAGATTTCTATCAACTCTCACCTGGGGATTGTAGTGGCTGTAGCCCATCCGCCTCCTCCGGGCGTCATTCAATGGAGATGGGGAAATTTTTTTTATTGCTGTCTGTTTTTCTGCTGGGGGGGGGGGTCTTTTAAGGGTACCTGTTGCAGTGGGGTGCCTTTTCCTGTGAGGGTACTTGTTCCTGTGGGGGTACTTGTTCCTGTGAGGGTACTTGTTCCTGTGGGGGTACTTGTTCCTGTGAGGGTACCTGTTCCTGTGAGGGTACCTGTTCCTGTGGGGGTACTTGTTTCTGGGGGGTACCTGTTCCTGTGGGGGTACCTGTTCCTGTGGGGGTACTTGTTACTGGGGGGTACCTGTTCTTGTGAGGGTACTTGTTCCTGTGAGGGTACCTGTTCCTGTGAGGGTACTTGTTCCTGTGGGGGTACTTGTTCCTGTGAGGGTACTTGTTCCTGTGGGGGTACTTGTTCCTGTGAGGGTACCTGTTCCTGTGAGGGTACTTGTTCCTGTGGGGGTACTTGTTTCTGGGGGGTACCTGTTCCTGTGGGGGTACCTGTTCCTGTGGGGGTACTTGTTCCTGTGGGGGTACTTTTTTCCCGTGGGGGTACTTGTTCATGTGAGGGTACTGGTTGCAGTGGGGGTACTTGTTCTTGTGAGGGTTCCTGTTCCTGTGGGGGTACTTGTTCCTGTTGGGGTACTGGTTTCAGTAGGGTACTTGTTCCTGTGAGGGTACTTGTTACTGGGGGGTACCTGTTCCTGTGGGGGTACTTGTTCCTGTGGGGGTACCTGTTCTTGTGGGGGTACTTTTTTCCCGTGGGGGTACTTGTTCATGTGAGGGTACTGGTTGCAGTGGGGGTACCTGTTCCTGTTGGGGTACTTGTTCCTGTTGGGGTACTGGTTTCAGTAGGGTACTTGTTCCTGTGAGGGTACTTGTTACTGGGGGGTACCTGTTCTTGTGGGGGTACTTTTTTCCGTGGGGGTACTTGTTCATGTGAGGGTACTGGTTGCAGTGGGGGTACTTGTTCTTGTGAGGGTACCTGTTCCTGTGGGGGTACTTGTTCCTGTTGGGGTGCTGGTTTCAGTAGGGTACTTGTTCCTGTGAGGGTACTTGTTACTGGGGGGTACCTGTTCTTGTGGGGGTACTTTTTTCCTGTGGGGGTACTTGTTACTGGGGGGTACCTGTTCTTGTGAGGGTACTTGTTCCTGTGAGGGTACTTGTTACTGGGGGGTACCTGTTCTTGTGGGGGTACTTTTTTCCTGTGGGGGTACTTGTTCCTGTGAGGGTACCTGTTCCTGTGAGGGTACTTGTTCCTGTGAGGGTACTTGTTACTCGGGGGTACCTGTTCTTGTGGGGGTACTTTTTTCCTGTGGGGGTACCTGTTCATGTGGGGGATTGCTTTAAGTTGGGGGGGGGTTATAAAATGATAACAGAAGTTAACTTCTCCTTCGATATAGAAAAGGGTGTGCAGGGGTAATAGAGGGAAATGGAAGCACCCCATAGAGGGCGGAGCCTGGTTATATGATGAATGGACTAGTAAGTGGTGTAAGACTGGACTAGACGGGTCACTTTGGGGCCAGTTGTCTGAGCTCCACCTGTTCTGGATCTCTCCAGCTTGGAGCGTGGACGGTTCCGGGTGTTTCATCGCACGTTCTCCATGTGACTGAACCTGTCTAGACGGCCAATATGAGACTTTCTATGTTTGTGCGTTCCTCGGTTCCCCGAGGCCGTGTAAATGATTATTTGTAGGAATTGTACTTATTGGAAATGTGTGTCTGTACAGCGAGCGCACCGCCAGACTGGAATATTACAGACACGCTACGCTCACTTACTGTTAACTCTTCACACAGCAGAAGAATGTAAGCCTGCCTCTGGAAGCTTGCTGAGACAATGTACTAAGCAGGGGCACTGCTGGCCCTGGTACCAAGGGCATATGCCCCAGGTCTCCTACTGCATGCCTGAGGTCCTCTCTCCCTCTTACTCATCAAAGTACCCTAACCCCAGGTCTCCTACTGAGGGCCCCAGGCCCTAATCCTAACCCCAACCCCGGGTCTCCTACTGAGGGCCCCAGGCCCTAATCCTAACCCCAACCCTGGGTCTCCTACTGAGGGCCCCAGGCCCTAATCCTAACCCCAACCCCAGGTCTCCTACTGAGGGCCCCAGGCCCTAATCCTAACCCCAACCCTGGGTCTCCTACTGAGGGCCCTAGGCCCTAACCCTAACCCCAGGTCTCCTACTGAGTGCCCCAGGCCCTAGCCCCAGGTCTCCTACTGAGTGCCCCAGGCCCTAACCCAAGGTCCCCTACTGAGTGCCCCAGGCCATAACCCTAACCCTAGGTCTCCTACTGAGTGCCCCAGGCCCTAACCCTAACCCCAGGTCTCCTACTGAGGGCCCCAGGCCCTAACCCCAGCTCTCCTACTGAGTGCCCCAGGCCCTAGCCCCAGGTCTCCTACTGAGTGCCCCAGGCCCTAACCCAAGGTCCCCTACTGAGTGCCCCAGGCCATAACCCTAACCCTAGGTCTCCTACTGAGTGCCCCGGGCCCTAACCCTAACCCCAGGTCTCCTACTGAGTGCCCCAGGCCCTAACCCTAACCCCAGGTCTCCTACTGAGTGCCCCAGGCCTTAACCCTAACCCCAGGTCTCCTACTGAGTGACCCAGGCCCTAACCCTAACCCCAGGTCTCCTACTGAGTGCCCCAGGCCATAACCCCAACCCCGGGTCTCCTACTAAGTGACCCAGGCCCTAACCCTAACCCCAGGTCTCTTACTGAGTGCCCCAGGCCTTAACCCTAACCCCAGGTCTCCTACTGAGTGCCCCAGGCCTTAACCCTAACCCCAGGTCTCCTACTGAGTGACCCAGGCCCTAACCCTAACCCCAGGTTTCCTACTGAGGGCCCCAGGCAATAATCCTAACCCCAACCCCGGGTCTTCTACTGAGGGCCCCAGGCCCTAATCCTAACCCCAACCCCGGGTCTCCTACTGAGGGCCCCAGGCCCTAACCCTAACCCCAGGTCTCCTACTGAGGGCCCCAGGCCCTAACCCTAACCCCAGGTCTCCTACTGCATGCCTGAGGTCCTCTCTCCCTCTTACTCATCAAAGTACCCTAACCCCAGGTCTCCTACTGAGGGCCCCAGGCCCTAACCCCAACCCCGGGTCTCCTACTGAGGGCCCCAGGCCCTAATCCTAAACCCAACCCCGGGTCTCCTACTGAGGGCCCCAGGCCCTAACCCTAACCCCAGGTCTCCTACTGAGGGCCCCAGGCCCTAATCCTAACCCCAACCCCAGGTCTCCTACTGAGGGCCCCAGGCCCTAATCCTTACCCCAACCCTGGGTCTCCTACTGAGGGCCCTAGGCCCTAACCCTAGCCCCAGGTCTCCTACTGAGTGCCCCAGGCCCTAGCCCCAGGTCTCCTACTGAGTGCCCCAGGCCCTAACCCAAGGTCCCCTACTGAGTGCCCCAGGCCATAACCCTAACCCTAGGTCTCCTACTGAGTGCCCCAGGCCCTAACCCTAACCCCAGGTCTCCTACTGAGGGCCCCAGGCCCTAACCCCAGCTCTCCTACTAAGTGCCCCAGGCCCTAGCCCCAGGTCTCCTACTGAGTGCCCCAGGCCCTAACCCAAGGTCCCCTACTGAGTGCCCCAGGCCATAACCCTAACCCTAGGTCTCCTACTGAGTGCCCCGGGCCCTAACCCTAACCCCAGGTCTCCTACTGAGTGCCCCAGGCCCTAACCCTAACCCCAGGTCTCCTACTGAGTGACCCAGGCCCTAACCCTAACCCCAGGTCTCCTACTGAGTGCCCCAGGCCATAACCCCAACCCTGGGTCTCCTACTAAGTGACCCAGGCCCTAACCCTAACCCCAGGTTTCCTACTGAGTGCCCCGTGCCATAACCCTAACCCCAGGTCTCCTACTGAGTGCCCCAGGCCATAACCCCAACCCTGGGTCTCCTACTAAGTGACCCAGGCCCTAACCCTAACCCCAGGTTTCCTACTGAGTGCCCCGTGCCATAACCCTAACCCCAGGTCTCCTACTGAGTTGGAGTCCAATGCCCGATCCCTCCATGTCACCCATGGAGTTCAATGGAAGATCCTCCAAAGCATTGATAGCAAGCCGTGAAAGTCGTTTCACCAAGTCATGGCGCCTTGAGGCGATTCAGTTCGCATTTACAGCGCTATACAAATCATTCATTCAAGTCATGAAGTCAGACCTGTGATTTGCCCAGCGTCATATTTTTGGTTGGAAGATCTGAAGAGCAGATTTGTCCCCTTTTATCAATGTCTTGTACACTTATAAATCCCAATCCTGGATGATATGAGATCCCACAGACAGGAATCTTCCCTTCGGGGTACGGAGGAGAAGTGGGTGACCAGTCGGGGAACACAGGAAGATGGCAGGAGCACAGATTGTTCTGCATGTGTCGGAGAAGGAATGTCCGGTCCCCGCTGTTCTCTAGTCATGTTCTTTTAATTAGTACAAAGTACTTACTAGAGGGGACATATGCCACGTGCCACGCTCTCAGTAATTACAGGACATCCACCTTGGGGCACAATCAGCCGGGAGTCGCCCGTTCACTCGTCCTCCTCACCCCATCCTCCCTGTCTGGATGATTTCATGTTCCTTTCATATTCACAGACTTTTCCCATAATCCCCCGGGAGGGTGCTGCATGGAGAGCATAGTCCAGATGTGGAGGGAAATGGTGGCAGCCAATGTATGAGAATGATGGGAACGTGTGCATACATTCTCCTTCCGGAGTACCAGGTGGAAACCTCATACAAACTCCATGCAGATAGTGCCCTGGCTGAGATTTGTACTGAGAGTCCCAGTGCTGCAAGACAGAAGTGCTAACCACTGAGCCACTGCGCCGCCCCTTTAAAAGCCTGCAGATGATTCCTGCTGCTGTTGATTCATTATTGGACGCGTGTTCCTTTAAGAATGGCGGTATACGGAGAGAGAGTTTCCATATGCCCCTCCCCCGACTCCTTTATGGATCTGACCTGACACAATGTATACAACCCATCTATATGTTATGTAAGGATTCGGAATTTTCCTCTTCCTATCATTCTCCGATCTTCACCAGAGGCAAGCGAGATATCATCTCCTGATTACCGGCTATAAACCAGATGTGGCGGCAGAGAACACGCTTCTCCGCAGGCTCTCTTCTAATCCTCATCAACATTCTAATGAAACCTTTCCATTCTCATAACATATTGTATTTTATACCTTGTGATGTCATCACTCTGTGCTTCTCTATGCAATGCAGGCAGATCATGGCTGGTGGGAGGGGCCGGCAGGGGGCTGTACCTATCTTCCTGAAAACACCCCAGCCCCTCGCTTCAGTACTCCGCTATAGAGTCTTCAGTCCTGATGTAAGCGGTGGGAGGAGTTATGCAAATATTAAAATGCCTTAGTGGGCGGTCCTAGGCAGGCTGTATTTCCATGAATGAACAATGCTGCCTATAAATCACATATAAAAGTCCGCTGTATTCCCATAGGGGGCGACTCTGACGACTTGTTGTTGGTATACGGTGGGATGAGTTTGTTTTCTGTACAATATGTATGGATCTTACAGTCTCATAATATTTACAAATGGTATTCTCTTCCTCTCCCTGAGGAAGACGTCTCTCCGAAACGCGTCGGGTCTGTCCTGATTTAACCTCAATGTAGTGAAAGCTGACTGACCTGGAAGATAATAATGGTTGATCATGGAAAATTGGGTATCCCGAGCAACATAGCATGTAATGCTGTACATGTATACTAATGCCGGCTGTGCTGTAATCTTCTATTGTTTATCCTGTTCTGTACTGGAATAAAGATCGGAACTTTGTACATCACCTAAAAAGTCCCCAAGGGGGAAAAATAGATTTCCCATAGAGAGATCTTTCCTGTGTACAGAGGAAGGTCAGGGGTCCCCATGTTCCCCCATAGAGAGACCTCTTCCATCTGCAGAGAAGGAGTGTCAGGGGTCCCCATGTTCCCCCTATAGAGAGACCTCTTCCATCTGCAGAGAAGGAGGGTCAGGGGTCCCCATGTTCTCCCCCATAGAGAGACCTCTTCCATCTGCAGAGAAGGAGGGTCAGGGGTCCCCATGTTCTCCCCCATAGAGAGACCTCTTCCATCTGCAGAGAAGGAGGGTCAGGGGTCCCCATGTTCCCCCCCATAGAGAGACATCTTCCATCTGCAGAGAAGGAGGGTCAGAGGTCCCCATGTTCCCCCATAAAGAGACCTCTTCCATCTGCAGAGAAGGAGGGTCAGGGGTCCCCATGTTCCCCCCCATAGAGAGACCTCTTCCATCTGCAGAGAAGGAGGGTCAGGGGTCCCCATGTTCCCCCATAGAGAGACCTCTTCCATCTGCAGAGAAGGAGGGTCAGGGGTCCCCATGTCCCCCCCCCATAGAGAGACCTCTTCCATCTGCAGAGAAGGAGGGTCAGGGGTCCCCATGTTCCCCTATAGAGAGACCTCTTCCATCTGCAGAGAAGGAGGGTCAGAGGTCCCCATGTTCCCCCATAGAGAGACCTCTTCCATCTGCAGAGAAGGAGGGTCAGAGGTCCCCATGTTCCCCCATAGAGAGACCTCTTCCATCTGCAGAGAAGGAGGGTCAGGGGTCCCCATGTTCCCCCCATAGAGAGACCTCTTCCATCTGCAGAGAAGGAGGGTCAGGGGTCCCCATGTTCCCCCATAGAGAGACCTCTTCCATCTGCAGAGAAGGAGGGTCAGGGGTCCCCATGTTCCCCCCCCATAGAGAGACCTCTTCCATCTGCAGAGAAGGAGGGTCAGGGGTCCCCATGTTCCCCCCCATAGAGAGACATCTTCCATCTGCAGAGAAGGAGGGTCAGAGGTCCCCATGTTCCCCCATAGAGAGACCTCTTCCATCTGCAGAGAAGGAGGGTCAGAGGTCCCCATGTTCCCCCCCATAGAGAGACCTCTCCTGTCTGCAGAGAAGAAGGATCAGGTGTCCCCGTGTTCCCCCCATAGAGAGACCTTTCCTGTCTGCAGAGAAGGAGGGTCAGGGGTCCCCATGTTCCCCCATAGAGAGACCTCTTCCATCTGCAGAGAAGGAGGGTCAGGGGTCCCCATGTTCCCCCATAGAGAGACCTCTTCCATCTGCAGAGAAGGAGTGTCAGGGGTCCCCATGTTCCCCCATAGAGAGACCTCTCCTGTCTGCAGAGAAGGAGGGTCAGAGGTCCCCATGTTCCCCCATAGAGAGACCTCTTCCATCTGCAGAGAAGGAGGGTCAGGGGTCCCCATGTTCCCCCCCCCCCATAGAGAGACCTCTCCTGTCTGCAGAGAAGGAGGGTTAGGGGTCCCCATGTTCCCCCATAGAGAGACCTCTTCCATCTGCAGAGAAGGAGGGTCAGGGGTCCCCATGTTCCCCCCCATAGAGAGACATCTTCCATCTGCAGAGAAGGAGTGTCAGGGGTCCCCATGTTCCCCCATAGAGAGACCTCTCCTGTCTGCAGAGAAGGTGGGTCAGGGGTCCCCATGTTCCCCCATAGAGAGACCTCTTCCATCTGCAGAGAAGGTGGGTCAGGGGTCCCCATGTTCCCCCATAGAGAGACCTCTTCCATCTGCAGAGAAGGAGGGTCAGGGGTCCCCATGTTCCCCCATAGAGAGACCTCTTCCATCTGCAGAGAAGGAGGGTCAGGGGTCCCCATGTTCCCCCATAGAGAGACCTCTCCCGTCTGCAGAGAAGGAGGGTCAGGGGTCCCCATGTTCCCCCCCATAGAGAGACCTCTCCTGTCTGCAGAGAAGGAGGGTCAGGGGTCCCCATGTTCCCCCCCATAGAGAGACCTCTCCCATCTGCAGAGAAGGAGGGTCAGGGGTCCCCATGTTCCCCATAGAGAGACCTCTTCCATCTGCAGAGAAGGAGGGTAAGGTGTCCCCATGTTCCCCCCCATAGAGAGACCTCTTCCATCTGCAGAGAAGGAGGGTCAGGGGTCCCCATGTTCCCCCATAGAGAGACCTCTCCTGTCTGCAGAGAAGGAGGGTCAGGGGTCCCCATGTTCCCCCCCATAGAGAGACCTCTTCCATCTGCAGAGAAGGAGGGTCAGGGGTCCCCATGTTCCCCCATAGAGAGACCTTTCCTGTCTGCAGAGAAGGAGGATCAGGGGTCCCCATGTTCCCCCCCATAGAGAGACCTCTTCCATCTGCAGAGAAGGAGGGTCAGGGGTCCCCATGTTCCCCCCATAGAGAGACCTCTCCCATCTGCAGAGAAGGAGGGTCAGGGGTCCCCATGTTCCCCCCATAGAGAGACCTCTCCTGTCTGCAGAGAAGGAGGGTCAGGGGTCCCCGTGTTCCCCCATAGAGAGATCTTTCCCGTGTACAGAGGAGTGTCAGGGGTCCCCATGTTCCCCCATAGAGAGACCTCTACTGTCTGCAGAGAAGGAAGGTCAGAGGTCCCCATGTTCCCCCATAGAGAGACCTCTCCTGTCTGCAGAGAAGGAGGGTCAGGGGTCCCCATGTTCCCCCCCATAGAGAGACCTCTTCCTTTTGCAGAGAAGGAGGGTCAGGGGTCCCCATGTTCCCCCATAGAGAGACCTCTACTGTCTGCAGAGAAGGAGGGTCAGGGGTCCCCATGTTCCCCCATAGAGAGACCTCTTCCATCTGCAAAGAAGGAGGGTCAGGGGTCCCCATGTTCCCCCATAGAGAGACCCCTTCCATCTGCAGAGAAGGAGGGTCAGGTGTCCCCGTGTGCCCCATAGAGAGACCTCTTCCTTTTGCAGAGAAGGAGGGTCAGGGGTCCCCATGTTCTCCATAGAGATCCATTTTAAACCTAAAAATTAAAAGTTGTCAGCCGACACATTTCAGGGTTCTAGATCTCCTTCTTCAAGGCCTGAGATCACCGAACAACTTCAGCTTATCTGTATGAGGAAAGGTGCAGCAGTCAGCAGTGATTTTGTCTACTGGCTGCACCCCAGACTACCGCACCTCCCCCCCCCCATAGGGGGACACACATAGAGGCTCTTGCAGCACCTCAGGCCTGGAAGAAGGACATCTCTAACCCAGAAACGTGGTGGATATCAAATGTGAATAAAACTGATTGTTGGAACCTGACTGAGCCGCCTATCTGTCTGTATGTGACCCCCTGGAGATGGAAGGTCATTGACCTGATGACATCCCTGTTATGAATGAATGAAGATGAAGAATGAAGGTTTTGTAGCTTTCTCTGTATTTTCTCATTGTATCCATTTCATCTTCTTTTAGGAATTTTGGAATTCATCAGCCTGGCGGTCGGTCTTGTCAGTATCCGCGGTGTGGACTCCGGTCTCTACCTGGGAATGAACGAGCGAGGCGAGCTGTATGGGTCGGTAAGGCTGAATTTTTCCTGACTTGCTAAACATGAATGTAGAGATAAAAAAGTGGAAATAGTCATGGTGCCGGACTCCTGGGCCATTTCTGAAGGTTCCTCAAGGTTTACTGTCCTCCATAGTCTCCATTCACATGGATAGGAAGATCTCAGCTATAGGACATGTTCTCATCACCATAGAATCCCTCGAAAATAACCTTCACTTTCCTGGGAAAAGAATAAGGATCTCCATGTTGGTGAATGGAACCCTCTGTGTGTCGGCTTCAACGAGAACCCCGGGGGGGGGGGGGGGGGGCACAGGGTTTACCAATCACACCCAGAGCTTCACATAAGACTATAGAAGGGTTCAGTCATCTTCCGGGTTTATTGTTGTCCCATTGAGGAGAATGTCCTCCACTTCCTGCCCCCGAGACAGGAATCAGAGTGTCCCCATTGGAAGATTTCCCCTCCCTTCCTGTTCTGGTGACATCTCTACAATTTTGCATTTTCCTGTCACTTGATAACACCAGGACCTGTGGGTGAGATTGAATGTCCACGGCGGGGACACGGCCAGAAGAACAACTTCCTGCCTCAGATGAGAAGACAATGTAACCATGGGAGATCTGTGGGTCTCGTTCCCGGCAATGTTCTCTGCCAGGAAGCAAGCCATAGATGGTTCAGTGGGGAGCAGATGAGATTGGATCTATCTATGGGCAGGCTGGTTGTACCGATCGTTCCATAATCCACTTGGGTACAACCAGCATGTTGGCGTTTTCATGCGATTATTTCCAGCAATTATAACAATGTGGTCTCCTGGGCGGGACAGCAGGAAAGAGAATGACACCATCTATGGTCGGCCTTAAAGTGGAACTCCAGCCTGCTATAAAAGAATCAATGCAGAATAAAGGTCTCAGGAGGGGGCGGGTCCCTCTGGTTGGGAGTCACACCCACATCTCACTTTCTCAGGCTCTGAAAATCGCATTCTTTTATTTCAATAAATCCCAATCACTTTCCCTGATAAACCGCAGTAATTAGGTTACACCCCCCCCCCCCGCCTCCGCCCCCCGTGGAGGTGCATTGTGGCTGGAGGTGCATGTGGCTGGGGGTGAGCGTGACTGGAGGTGAGCGTGGCTGGGGGTGAGCATGGCTGGAGGTGAGCGTGGCTGGAGGTGAGCATGGCTGGAGGTGAGCGTGGCTGGAGGTGAGCGTGGCTGGGGGTGAGCGTGGCTGGGGGTGCATGTGGCTGGGGGTGAGCGTGGCTGGGGGTGCATGTGGCTGGGGGTGAGCGTGGCTGGGGGTGCATGTGGCTGGGGGTGCATGTGGCTGGGGGTGAGCGTGGCTGGAGGTGAGCGTGGCTGGAGGTGAGTGTGGCTGGAGGTGAGCGTGGCTGGAGGTGAGCATGGCTGGAGGTGAGCGTGGCTGGAGGTGAGCGTGGCTGGGGGTGAGCGTGGCTGGGGGTGCATGTGGCTGGGGGTGAGCGTGGCTGGGGGTGCATGTGGCTGGGGGTGAGCGTGGCTGGGGGTGCATGTGGCTGGGGGTGAGCGTGGCTGGAGGTGAGCGTGGCTGGGGGTAAGCGCGGCTGGGGTTGAGCGTGGCTGGGGGTGCATGTGGCTGGAGGTGAGCGTGGCTGGGGGTGCATGTGGCTGGGGGTGCATGTGGCTGGGCGTGAGTGTGGCTGGAGGTGCATGTGGCTGGGGGTAAGCGCGGCTGGAGGTGAGTTTGACGGACATCTGAACCTGACCCTTCCCTGCAATACAGGACACTTTTAATGTGGGGTGTGGCTGTTACTCAGCTCTGCCGGCACAGAGCACTGCAGTGGGGATAGTGTAATAAGAAGGCATATGGAGGGTGGGGGGAGAGCTGGCCGAGGTCAGTATAAGTCTTGCATGGCACTCGGTGGGAAAATAATAATCTTTAATGACTTTGCGATGTGTGGATGTTTATTCCTGTGTTACTGCAAAAATAGTGATGTCCAAAAAATCTCAACATGAACTATCCCAACCCCCGCTCCATCCTTACAGAGAATGACTGCCGAAGACTGGGCCATCACCTCTACAATCTGTCCATAACTGGTGTCACTCTAAATCCCTTTGAGATTCTACTGCTGGGATCCCATGAGATTCTTCTGGTTGGGATTCCATGAGATTCTATTGGTTGGGATTCTTTGAGATTCTTCTGGTTGGGATTCCATGAGATTCTATTGGTTGGGATTCTTTGAGATTCTATTGGTTGGGATTCTTTGAGATTCTTCTGGTTGGGGTTCCATGAGATTCTATTGGTTGGGATCCTTTGAGATTCTTCTGGTTGGGATTCCATGAGATTCTATTGGTTGGGATTCTTTGAGATTCTTCTGGTTGGGGTTTCATGGACTTTCCTTGTTTTCTTTTGCCTCTTCTCCTCAGTAATAATAATAATAGTCCTTGCTGGTTCGATGCGGCAGTGAAGGGGTGAGGCGGCGGGATCGTACGGGTTTGTGACCCGGGGCAGAGTAAGGTGTTAAGGAGAATTCCTCCTGCCAAAGCCGTCATTAGATTTCCCTTCCATAGAGGAGAAGAATGTGGCGTCTGAGGCGCTGTGCGATATTCCGCCTGGACTGCGCTGGTTTTTCGCTCGCTCGCTACATATGGAAGTCATTTCATGATTAGAAATGTGTTTCTCGAATGGTCGGCCCTCTTCCCTCGGCCTGCGATGTGTCACTTGAAGCCAGCTTCTTTTATGTCAAAGCTGTAAAATTCATGCTGAAAACACAGATTGTCTGTGCCAAGGCATAAGGGAACAATCTGCGAAAAATCTGCGTACAGGTGGAGATTTTCCTATTAAAATGATCAAAGACACAATTAGCAACGCTCAAAGAAAAACATTCTGGATCCAAAGGAAAAAGTCAAGGTTTTCTACTCCGCCAACATCCCAGATGGTTAACCTTCGCTGTGCCAGCACCTCCAGGCAGCATAACATGGGGCATTTCACCCAAATTATTCCGTTCCCCAAAAGTGCGCCAGAAGGTGCGGGACGTGTCTGGCCACCATTGGATTCACTTCTGATTTGGGGGTCAATTATGGGCAACGCAGCCACTAAAAATGGAAAACCCCCAGTGAACAATGGATAATAAACATCCACACTATAGGGGCAAACGTATGGGAACATCTGATCATCACACCTAGTCCTACACTAAGGGGAAAAAAAGGATTCGATCAGCTGCTGATTTTGTGACAAAGAAACGATCATCTATAATTTTATTGGTCGGTTTATTATAACAGTGAGAGAATAACAACAAAAATATCCAGAAAAACACATTTCATAAAAGTTATAAATTGATTTGCGTTTTAATGAGTGAAATAAGATATTTGACCCCTTCACAAAACATGACTTAGTAGTTGGTGGAGAAACCCTTGTTGGTGATCACAGAGGTCAGACGTTTCTTGGAGTTGGCCTCCAGGTTTGCACACATCTCAGGAGGGATTTTGTCCTCTTTGCAGATCTTCTCCAAGTCATTAAGGTTTCCAGGCTGAGGTTTGGTAATTCGAAACCTTCAGCTCCCTCCACATATTTTCTATGGGATTAAGGTCTGGAGACCGGCTAGGACACTCCAGGACCTTCATGTGCTTCTTCTTGAGCCCCTCCTTTGTTGTCTTGGCCGTGTGTTTTGGGTCATTGTCATGCTGGAAGACCCATCCACAGCCCATTTTCTATGCCTTGGCTGAGGAAAGGAGGTTCTCACCCAAGATTTGATGGTACATGGCCCCATCCATCGTCCCTTTTGATGTGGTGAAGTTGTCCTGTCCCCTTAGCAGAAAAACACCCCCAAAGCATAATGTTTTCACCTCCCATGTATGATGGTGGGGGATGGTGTTCTTGGGGTCATAGGACCTCCATTTATGACGGTGGGGGTTGGTGTTCTTGGGGTCATAGGATCTCCATGTATGACGGTGGGGGATGGTGTTCTTGGGGTCATAGGACCTCCATGTATGACGCTGGGGGATGGTGTTCTTGGGGTCATAGGACCTCCATGTATGACGCTGGGGGATGGTGTTCTTGGGGTCATAGGACCTCCATGTATGATGGTGGGGGATGGTGTTCTTGGGGTCATAGGACCTCCATGTATGATGGTGGGGGATGGTGTTCTTGGGGTCATAGGACCTCCATGTATGACGGTGGGGGATGGTGTTCTTGGGGTCATAGGACCTCCATGTATGATGGTGGGGGACGGTGTTCTTGGGGTCATAGGACCTCCATGTATGATGGTGGGGGGTGGTGCTCTTGGGGTCATAGGACCTCCATGTATGACAGTGGGGGATGGTGTTCTTGGGATTATAGGTCCTCCATGTATGACAGTGGGGGGTGGTGCTCTTGGGGTCATAGGACCTCCATGTATGACGGTGGGGGATGGTGTTCTTGGGGTCATAGGACCTCCATGTATGACGGTGGGGGATGGTGTTCTTGGGGTCATAGGCGACATTCCTCCTCCTCCAAACACGGCGAGTTGAGTTGATGCCAAAGATCTCGATTTTGGTCTCATCTGACCACAACACTTTCCCCCAGTTCTCCTCTGAATCATTCGATGTTCATTAGTGATCTTCAGACAGACCTGTACATGTGATTTCCTGAGCAGGGGGACCTTGCGGGGGCTGCAGGATTTCAGTCCTTCACGGTGTAGTGTGTTACCGATTGTTTTCTTGGTGACTATGGTCCCAGCTGAGATCATTGACAAGATTCTCCCGTGTAGTTCTGGGCTGATTCCTCACCGTTCTCATGATCATTGAACCTCCACGAGGTGAGACCTTGTATGGAGCCCCAGACCGAGGGAGATCGATCGTTATTTTGTGTTTCCTCCATTTGTGAATAATCCCACCAACTGTTGTCACCCTCTCACCAAGCTGCTTGGCGATGGTCTTGTAGCCCATTCCAGCCTTGTGTAGATCTACAATCTTCTCACCGACATCCTTGGACAGATCTTTGGTCTTGGCCATGGTGGAGAGATTGGAATCTGATTGATTTTCTGTGGACAGGTGTCTTTTGTACAGGTAACAAGCTGAGATTAGGAGCACTCCACTTAAGAGAGAGAGAAGAGAAGAGTGCTCCTAATCTCAGCTTGTTACCTGTATAGAAGACACCTGGGAGCCAGAAATCTTGCTGATTGATAGGCGATCAAATACTTATTTCACTCATTAAAATGCAAATCAATTTCTGACTTTTATGAAATGTGTTTTTCTGGATATTTTTGTTGTTATTCTCTCACTGTTATAATAAACCGACCCTCACTGTATATGGCCAAAAGCATGTGCGCCCCCCCCCAAAAAAATGATGGAGTTCAGGTGTCTCCAGTAAAGGGTCCTGGTAATCCTCCATCATATAAAGATATTGTAGACAATTGTGCTCTTCCAACCTCGTGGTAACAGTTTGGTGAAGACCCTTTTCTGTTCCAGCATGACTGTGCCCTCCCTATGTACAACGTATGACTGTGCGAGAATACACAGTATCTTGAAAAAGTATTCACCCCCTTGGCATTTTTCGTGTTTTGTTGTCTCACAGCCTGGAATTAACATGGATTGTTTGAGGATTTGCATCATTTAATTTACAGAACACGCCCACAACTGTTGAAGATGTTTTTTTTTTTTTAATTGTGAAGCAAACAACAAATAGGACAAAATAACAGAAAAAGTCAATGTGCAAAACTATTCACCCCCCTAAAGTCAATACTTTGTAGAGCCACCTATCACAGCTCCAAGTCTCTTTGGATAAGTCTCTATGAGGTGTCACATCTCACCACTGGGATTTTTGCCCATTCCTCCTCCTCCTCCAGGCAAATCTGCTCCAGCTCCTTCCAGTTGGATGGTTCACAGTGGGGATGGTGTTCTTTGGGTGATGTGATGTGTTGGGTTTGTATCACAGTGGGGATGGTGTTCTTTGGGTGATGTGTTGGGTTTGCACCAGACATAGCGTTTTCTTTGATGGCCAAAAAGTTCAGTTTTAGTCTCATCAGACCAGAGCACCTTCCTCCATACATTTCGGGAGTCTCCCACATGCCTTTTCACAAACTCAGAACGCGCCATTTTGTTTTTTGCTGAAAGTAATGTCTTTCTTCTGGCCACTCTGCCACAAAGCCCAACTCTATGGAGCGTACGGCTTATTGTGGTCCTATGTACAGATACTCCAGTCTCTGCTGTGGAACTCTGCAGCTCCTCCAGGGTTACCTTAGGTCTCTGTGCTCCTCTCTGATTAATGCCCTCCTTGCCCGCTCCGTGAGTTTTGGTGGGCGGCCGCCTCTTGGCAGGTTGGCTGTTGTGCCATGTCCTTTCCATTTGGTTATGATAGATTTGATGGGGCTCCTAGGGATCCTCAAAGATTTGGATATTTTTTTATAACCTAACCCTGACTTGTACTTCTCCACAACATTGTCCCTTACTTGTTTGGAGAGTTCCTTGGTCTTCATGGCAGTGTTTGGTTAGTGGTGCCTCTTGCTGAGGTGTTGCCGCCTCTGGGGCCTTTCACAAAGGTGTGTCTATGTAATGACAGGTCATGTGACACTTAGATTGCACACAGGTGGACATCATTTCACTAATTATGGGACTTCTGAAGGTAATTGGTGGCACCAGAGCTTTTTATGGGCTTCATAACAAAGGGGGTGAATACATACGCACATGACAATTATCAGTTTTTTATTTCTGAAAAATAGTTTTATGTATATATTTTTCTAATTTTACTTCACCGACTTAGACTATTGTGTTCTAATCATCACATAGAATTCAGATTAAAAAAACACATTGAACTAAGGGCTGTAATGTAACAAAATAGGTAAAAAGCCAGGGGGGGGTGAATACTTTTGCAAGGCACTGTACATTTTTGGTTGTAACATGACAAAATGTGGGAAATTTCAAGGGGTATGAATACTTTTTCAAGGCACTGTATACATGGAGGAGTCGGCTTTGGTTGATCATCCTTTAATGTTTAGTTGCTACTGAATGTATTTACATGTGAGAATCATGGAGGCCGCCTTTGCTGTACTTGTGTGTAGCCGGCCTGGTCCTCATTCCAGCCAACCATGTAACACTCCCCCCGTATTCAAATCTCCAATATCATATTGATGGGGACACCAAGTCATATGTCGGGGTCCTGTACACCACTCCACTCTAGCAGGGGTCTCCAAACCTTTTAAAACAAAGGGCCAGTTTTCTGTCCTTCAGACTTTAGGGGGGCCAAACTGTGCCCAGTGGGAGTAAACAATTGCCCATTGTTGGTGTCAGTGGTAAGAATAATGCCTCAAGGGCCAGATCAAGGCAAGCAAAGGGCCACAGTTCAGAGACCACAGTTCAGAGACCACAGTTCAGAGGCCACAGTTCAGAGACCACAGTTCAGAGACCACAGTTCAGAGACCACAGTTCAGAGACCACTTCTCTAGAGGATCTCTAGAGGATCTTGTGTTCCTTCAACCGCAGATGGGACAATAGTGCGGACAGTTCACCGGGAGTACCTCAACATGTCTCCACCAATCCAAAGAGAACTCCATTCTTCTATCCAGCCATGTCCTGGAGGTACTGCAATGTCACCAGACACAGCCACACATCCACATACGGGACATACATGCACGCCCCCACGCATGCGCACACGCTCACTCACATGCAGAAGCATTTCTATATTGAACTGAGTGTACCTAATAAATATTGTTTTATTTTTTTTTAAGGTATTAAACATTTTAAACCATTGTTTTTGTAATTACAATAAAATGATTTTTCCTGGCTGTGGATGAAGTGTGCTGGGGGCTGTACTGAGGCACTACAAGTCTCAGCATACCTTGTCACTCCATCCATGGTGCTGTTCTAGAGCAGAGGTCTCCAGACTGTGGCCCTTTGCTTTTTTTTTATCTGGCCCTTGGAATACTATTTCCTTCCATTATTATGAGGCACTATTCTTCCCTCTGACACCAACAACGGGGAATTATTCCTCCCATTGACACCAATAATGGAGCAGAAATTCTTCCTCCCTTCTATTGATGGGGCGCCATTCCTTCCACACTAACACCAATGATGGGGAGGCTGGGCCTCCTATTAATCCCTGTGATGGGGTGCCATTCCTTCCACACTAACACCAATGATGGGGAGGCTAGGCCTCCTATTAATCCCTGTGATGGGGTGCCATTCCTTCCACACTAACACCAATGATGGGGAGGCTGGGCCTCCTATTAATCCCTGTGATGGGGTGCCATTCCTTCCACACTAACACCAATGATGGGGAGGCTAGGCCTCCTATTAATCCCTGTGATGGGGTGCCATTCCTTCCACACTAACACCAATGATGGGGAGGCTAGGTCTCCTATTAATCCCTGTGATGGGGTGCTATTCCTTCCACACTAATACCAATGATGGGGAGGCTAGGCCTCCTATTAATCCCTGTGATGGGGCGCCATTCCTTCCACACTAACACCAATGATGGGGAGGCTAGGCCTCCTATTAATCCCTGTGATGGGGTGCCATTCCTTCCACACTAACACCAATGATGGGGAGGCTAGGCCTCCTATTAATCCCTGTGATGGGGTGCCATTCCTTCCACACTAACACCAATGATGGGGAGGCTGGGCCTCCTATTAATCCCTGTGATGGGGCGCCATTCCTTCCACACTAACACCAATGATGGGGAGGCTGGGCCTCCTATTAATCCCTGTGATCGGGGGGTTTCCTTCCACACTAACACCAATGATGGGGAGGCTAGGTCTCCTATTAATCCCTGTGATGGGGTGCCATTCCTTCCACACTAACACCAATGATGGGGAGGCTAGGCCTCCTATTAATCCCTGTGATGGGGTGCCATTCCTTCCACACTAACACCAATGATGGGGAGGCTAGGTCTCCTATTAATCCCTGTGATGGGGTGCCATTCCTTCCACACTAACACCAATGATGGGGAGGCTAGGTCTCCTATTAATCCCTGTGATGAGGCACTATTCCTTCCACACTAACACCAATGATGGGGAGGCTGGGCCTCCTATTAATCCCTGTGATGGGGTGCCATTCCTTCCACACTAACACCAATGATGGGGAGGCTGGGCCTCCTATTAATCCCTGTGATGGGGTGCCATTCCTTCCACACTAACACCAATGATGGGGAGGCTAGGCCTCCTATTAATCCCTGTGATGGGGTGCTATTCCTCCTCCTTACCACAAGGGTGTAATTTTTTTTTTTTTTTTTACTCCCACTGACCACCCAGCCTTGAGGCATTTTCTAATCCCACTGGCCACAGCCTGGCCCCGCCCCTTGTTTAGA
Source organism: Lithobates clamitans (assembly GCA_037952925.1). Lineage (NCBI taxonomy): Eukaryota > Metazoa > Chordata > Amphibia > Anura > Ranidae > Lithobates > Lithobates clamitans. The sequence continues at coordinate 40,425 of JBBGZY010001907.1, read as the reverse complement.
AAGTTTGGAGACCCCTGTTCTAGAGGATGTCTGCCATCCGATGGACCTTTGCATCTAGGAGTCCTCCAGGTACTCAGATGGTATATCTCTGGCCAACATTCAGTGTTCCTCCCGATGGCTGAAGGAGGACATCTCCAGATATGAAAGCTGGGCTGGGTTTACTAAAGGCAAATAGACCGTTGGCATTACAAGATGGTTTCCAGGGCTCAGTGAATGAGGTGAACTTTCACTTTGCACATGATTGGATGATGGGAGTCAGTAGACCTCCATCTCATTTACTGAGCTGTGGGACCTTTCTCCTGTAAAGTGAATCCCTGTGTGGTCTTCACAGTGATATTTCAGGTTCCATGAAGCAGAGGTTTGTCTGTTTCTGGGTTACAACATAACAAGGTTGATGATTCCTGACTAATACGATAGTATTCAGAACTGAACCTCACCTGTTTTTTTTTTTTTACTTCTATTTAACAGAAGAAGCTGAACAGAGAGTGCGTCTTCCGGGAACAATTTGAAGAAAACTGGTACAACACCTACGCATCCACTTTGTACAAACACGTGGACTCAGAAAGACAATTCTATGTGGCCTTAAATAAAGATGGTTCCCCGAGAGATGGATACAGGACTAAAAGACACCAAAAGTTCACCCATTTCCTCCCGAGACCCGTGGACCCCTCCAAAATACCGGTCATGTACAGAGACCTCTTCCATTATAGGTGATGACCCCCGGACTGTGGACTGCAATGTACATAACTGGGATTTGCTGACTGGAGAGCTGCTGACAATACTACTTGCCTGAAATCACATTCCTTCTGAAATGTCCAAGGCTTGTGATGTAGATGAGTGGGAGAGGGCCTTCAGAATATAGACCACTTTTTATATTAAGAAGACATTTACTTTTGTAAATAATAATAAGACAATAGGTACTTTGTACCATTCTCGACCATCAAATGTATACCACTGGTTGCCTGTCTCTGGAACCCAATACTAATAACCATTCCTGACGTTGGTTGAGTTAAAGTCTCCAGTACAGCTGATGTACAGAGTTTGCTGCTCCATCTGTATCTGGGGACTTTAAGCTTAGAGTAATGGTACTGTGCTTGAATGTAAGAGAGCATTATCAAAGGGGATCACAAATTCGGCCTTTTTAGTTTAAAGCAGAAAATTTAAAAAGGGAGATTCTGTTCTGCAGTCTTTGAAAAAGTGAGAAAATACTTTACTATTACACTATATGGCCATAGGTTTGTGGACACCTGACCAGCACACTTGTTTGAGTTTCTTGGATATCCCATTTCAAAATCATGTCCGTCAATATGGATCACCAACTACCCCTCCATTGCCATTAATACAGAGTCCCCCTCCCTCTTTCCTATGACCATTAATAGGGAGTCGCCCCCTTGGCCATCAATTTGAAGTCCCCTCTCCCCATGGCCATTACTATGGAGCCCCCCCCCATGACCATTAATATTGAATTGATCCCCTTTGTGGCTATACCATTCTCCACTCTTCTGGGAAGACTTTCCACAGGATTTTGGATGGAGTTACCCCTCCTTGCATGGACATTCATATGAAGTTGCCCCCTTCCCCCCTTTGTAGCTATACCATCCTCCACTCCTCTGGGCAAGCTTTCCATGAGATTTTGGATTGTGTCTGTGGGAATTTCTACCAAATTGTGAGGTCAGGTACTGATGTTGGGTGGGAAGACCTGGCTGACGCATCAGGCACCAAAAAAAAAGGATCTGGCTAACTAACGCCATTCCAATTCATCCCAAAGGTGTTCAGTAGGGTGGAGGCTAGGGTTCCCTGCTGGACACTCGGGTTCCTCCACACCAAACTGGTCAAACCATGACAAGATTTTGGGAGAGTGTCTGTGGGAATTTGTGCCCATTTGTGAGGTCAGGTACTGATGTTGGATGAGAAGACCTGGCTCACAATCAGTGTTCCAATTCATCCCAAAGGTGTTCAGTAGGGTTGCGTTCAGGGTTCTGTGCATGTCATTCAAGTTCCTCCATGACCTTAGACATATTGAACACCTTCGGGAAGGCCTCATCCTAAAGGTGTTCCATAGGGTTAAGGTCAAGTACTGATGTTGGATGAGAAGACCTTACACCAAAGAACTTTCAAAAGTAGGGTTGAGCTCAGGGCTCTGTACAGGACACTGGTGTTCCTCCACACCAAACTGGTCACACCATGTCTTTATGGAGTATGGAGTGCCTTCCATCTCCCCATTACGCCATTAATATGGAGTTGCCCCCTTAGTGAATATGACATCCTCAACTCATCTTGGAAGGCTTTCCACAAGATTTTGGAGGGTGTCTGTGGGAATTTGTGCTCATTTGTAAGGTCAGGTACTGCTGTTGAATGAGAAGACCTTATACCAAAGGTCTTCCAAAAGTAGAGTTGAGGTCGGGTCTCTGTACAGGACACTGGAGTTTCTTTATGGAGCTGGCTTTGTCAACCTGGGGGGGGGGGGAGGAGCACAGTCATGCTGGAAGAGAAAAGGGTCTTCAACAAATGGTTACCACAAGGTTGGAGGAACACAATTGTCTACATTCTGTGCCACTAAGACCGGCCATAGACAGAGCAAATCTCTTTCCTGCAACCACGCGTTGCAGCAAGGAAAACTGCTTGATTCCCTTATCAACACAGTCAGTGTTGATGGGGGGATCTCTCCCGTGGAGCCATTGTGTTCTCCTGGCAGGGGGGGTGGAGGAGATCATCCCTGCCGGGGGAACACAGTGATTATTCCTAGCAATTAGAACAGACGCTAACAATTTTCACATATAAAATCCGAAAGGCTGGTTTTGCCCAAGTTGATCGATCAACTAGGGTACATTCAACCTGCCCATACATAGTTTGAATCTCAGCCAGTTCCTGCTAAACCAGCCAAGCTTAGAACTGTCCAGCTTAACAGTCACCTTGCATAGTAATGCGCTTGATTTTGCACCTGTTAACCGTGGGTGCAGCTAAACCCTTGCCCTCAAAAATGGAGTGGGATGTTCACGCTTTTGGCCATATAGTGTATATGTTTGAAAAAGCGTCTCAATTGTCTGCTTGACTTTTTTATAAATTGTTTAAACAAAAATCAAGTTGTGCTAGAAATCCACATTTAAAATTCTCAACGAATGTGAGCTATCACTGAATCTGTTCACGAGCATTAACACAATGACTAGAAGCTGTGGGAGCAATTCGTTTCCGTCTGATCATGACAATAATATTATTAGCACTCCCAGTTTAGTCATGGCTGTCCTCAGCTTCAGGAAAGATCTTCACCACACACACATTCACTGAAACTGCTGACATTCAGGGCAATGTAGATACCAAGATCTGCTCAATGTAATATGGCAAGAAACGGGAGCTAGCCCAATGATGGCCTTCAGAAGGGAACAAATCATTGGAGGAAACTGATGATTTGGACCTTTTGGAAAGATCACTTCTAACAAAGAATGAGTCAAAATGGCAAAATTGCAAATTTCCCAAAGTTTGCCTTTCCTGAATTTCTGTGGAAATTAGACTTACATTTTGGCTGCTTAGGTAAAATATCTTAAAAAAAATAAAAACATTTCCTCAATAGCGTTGTCGTGATCCCAGCTAAGGAAATGGCCATTTTATTCTTTGCAAACCAATCAGTGAAAAGAGCTTCTTGAGCCCTCTGGAGTCATTAAAACCGATTGAACTCTGAGAAATACGCGCCATCTTAGTTTCTTCTTATTGACTCCAGTGTTGAATTCTGGGGAAGAATCCTAATGTCCCTCATGTCTACTGCAGACAAGGTTCTGCTTAGTGATAGAAGGTCACGCCATATCTCCACCCTCAGTTTTCCACAGACTCGGTTCTAAGTGAAGAGTTGCGGTGTGCGGGTCGTTGGCTCCACTTTCCTCCATAACCACTTTGGCCTTCATAAATCAATTCACTTCAGCATAGTAAGCTATAAATGCATTTAACGTTTATGTTCTGTGGAATCTTGATGTACATTGCCCTAAATCCCATCAGATTGACTGATATAAATGCGAGCAGGTGGGTTCATTCTAAAATAAAACCCGCTCATCTTTTTACACAGCTTTAATAACAAAGGCACTTCCTAACAAGGCCCGATGTTCCCGATTTGTTCACGTGTCCTATGGAAATGTATCTGTCTCTACTACTCTGTAACTACCTAGGATGGATGATTAAACACAACTATTGCTGTCCTATCACAGAGGATTTCAAACACTACAAAGCGGAAGAGTTTGCATCCCACCCGTGGAAGACCCAAGAATTGCGTCGGAGAGCGCTCTTCTGCCGAACGAACCCCTGAACTCACAATGCTCCTGTTTTCAAGGAACGTTGTAAAGATGCAAGCATAGATACTGTGCATAAGGATGAAAACTATTTATGAAATGTATATTATATTTATTTTATATATTTATTTATTTCAAATAATTTTATTTTTAATGAGAGATGCCTATTGACCAGATTTTTCATCAGGGGGAGAAAAAAGTCCTACTGACACATTAAATCATTTGGAGTCTTTAAAAGCTTATTGGCAATAAAATTGTCTTTATATTGTAGTTTGTTCTGGTTCTGATGGTTCTTCTCATGGTGGACAGTTGCTACAAACAGAAGGTGCTTTCATTGCAGGTTGTACCATTGGATTGCCGGCTATGGTCTGACCTCCATATATAAGCAGGATTCTATTTGAACCCCTAGAAGTATAAAAGAAATCAATGATGTAAACATGCCTGGATGGCTGGAAGTTGGGCGATTGTTGGATCCGGTAGGAGAACTGACTGGAAGTCTCTCTTGGTGTGAGATCTTTCCAGAAAACAGAGGCCACAACTCGGCTATTGACTCCCTATGGATATTGGTGAATGGAGGAGAGCGCCAGGCTGGCTGCGTCCAGAATTTTATCTATTGCCCATCTCATAAAGTTTCTCTACAGTTCAGAAGACATTTTTTATTTCCAGTTTCCCACAGAAGGTTCCAGTTTTTTACCATTAACTATACAAATTATACTGTTTGCCTCGTAAAATTTTATAAACTATCACCGATTCTTTCAGCTGTATTTTTCATAGATTTCTTTATGATGATCTGAAATAGTCGGGTCCTCAGTATCATTTTCATATCCCTGGTGAAGGCCTCTTGGAACCCTTCCAAACACGATGTTTTCTATTGAATGTGGCAATAAGTGAAGAACATGTTCTGGACACAGATGATCTATTGGGCGCTCTCCTCGTATACCTTTAGCCGTATGGGTGGAGTTCGGGATTATTTGTCATCACAGCCGATGACTTTTCCTGTAGGCGAGACCCTTAATGATAAATCTACTCAACACTTGTTATGAGGAATTCCGTGCGCTGGAATACACACCACTATGTTGATGTTGAATTGGGAACAAAGACCATGACTGGTAGAGGCGGCATGCTGTTTGGGTGGTAGACAGATGTTTTGTAGACTGTTTCCCATGACACCTGCACCTCCCTTACACAAAAAAATATATATTTTTATCAGGAGTCTGATAGGCAACTTACCAAGTGATATGAGGGAGCAGAGAGGAGAGGCTAAAGGGAGGAACATGGACCAAGCCAAGCTTTGTTGAGGTCACTTGTATGGTACAATTAGTGCACTATATTACCAAAAGTATTGGGACCCCTGCCTTTACATGCAAATGAACTAATGGCATCCCAGTCTTAGTCCGGAGGGTTCAATATTGAGTTGGCTCCGCCCTTTGCAGCTATAACAGCTTCAACTCTTCTGGGAAGGCCGACCACAAGGTTTAGGAGGGTGTCTATGGGAATGTTTGTCCATTCTTCCAGAAGAGCATTTGTGAGGTCAGGCACTGATGTTGGATGAGAAGGCCTGGCTCCCAGTCTCCGCTCTAATTTATCCCAAAGGTGTTCTATGGGGTTGAGGTCAGGACTCTGTGCAGGCCTGTCAAGTTCCTCCACCCCAAACTCACTCATCCATGTCTTTATGGGCCTTTGCTGTGTGCACTGGTCCAAATCATTTGGTGGAGATGAAATTATGGTGTTGGGGGGAGGGGGGATTATGGTGTGGGGGGTTGTTTTTCAGGGGTTGGGCTTGGGCCCCTTAGTTCCAGTGAAGGGAACTATTAAGGCGTCAGCATACCAAGACATTTTGGACAATTTCATGCTCCCAACTTTGTGGGAGGAGTTTGGGGATGGCCCCTTCCTGTTCCAACATGACTGCCCACCAGTGTACAAAGCAAGGTCCATAAAGACACGGAGGAGTGACTTGACTGGCCTGCACAGAGTCCTGACCTCAACCAAATAGAGCACCTTTGGGATGAATTCGAGTGGAGACTGCGAGCCAGACCTTCTCGTCCAACATCAGTGCCTGACCTCACAAATGCGCTTCTGGACATAGACACCCTCCTAAACCTTGTGGACGGCCTCCCCAGCAGAGTTTAAGCTGCCAAGGGTGGGCCAAATCAATATTGAACCCTCCGGACTAAGACTGGGATGTCATTAAAGTTCATGTGTGTGTGTAAAGGCAGGCGTCACAATACTTGGGACAGCTGTGATTTTTTTATTGTTTTAGGAATTTGGATGTTGGTTGCCATGACAAGAACATTGTATGGGCCTATGGGTAACATTGAATTCCTGTAGATGATGGCCAACCATGAAGGTTTATGTCCTCTAGAAATGGCTAGAATAGGTGGGACCGGGTTCTAAAGACGTGGCAGAGCTAGACAAAGATATCTGTAAGAGGGAAAAAAAAAAGAACAAAAGATCTCAATGAGGGGTGAGGGGTAAATTCACTAAACTATACCCCACACAGGACTTTCATTAAAGTTGAAGTCTGGGCTGGGAAAAGATGACATATAAGATGTAGTCTTTGTTTTTCTGAGCCCCACCCCCATAACATAAGTTTATCACACGTTGACCTTCTAGAAGATATTCTTTGCTGTCCAGTAAAAGGACCATTTACAGGGAGTCCTTGTCCCAGCATCTGTCAGTCAACCAGCGGGGAATGACTACAGCAGATTGGATGAAATCACAGAAAGACCACTATCCTGCAAAATTAGGATCTGGTTGTCTCAAGACTCAAAGAGAAAGCAGATGATGGTGGGATCAACAGAAGAGAGTGGAAGATGGGTTCAATTTAGGGGCAGGTAAGGCTTTATAGTGCCTAGAGGTACAATGAGGGGGCAGCCAAGGCTCCATCATGTCTAGAGGTACAATGAGGGGGCAGCCAAGACTCCATCATGTCTAGAGGTACAATGAGGGGGCAGCCAAGGCTCCATCATGTCTAGAGGTACAATGAGGGGGCAGCCAAGACTCCATCATGTCTAGAGGTACAATGAGGGGACAGCCAAGGCTCCATCATGTCTAGAGGTACAATGAGGGGACAGCCAAGACTCCATCCTGCCTAGAGGTACAATGAGGGGGCAGCCAAGACTCCATCCTGCCTAGAGGTACAATGAGGGGGCAGCCAAGGGTCCATCCTGCCTAGAGGTACAATGAGGGGGCAGCCAAGGCTCCATCATGTCTAGAGGTACAATAAGGGGACAGCCAAGGGTCCATCCTGCCTAGAGGTACAATGAGGGGACAGCCAAGGCTCTATCATGTCTAGAGGTACAATGAGGGGGCAGCCAAGGCTCCATCATGTCTAGAGGTACAATAAGGGGACAGCCAAGGCTCTATCATGTCTAGAGGTACAATAAGGGGACAGCCAAGGGTCCATCCTGCCTAGAGGTACAATGAGGGGGCAGCCAAGGGTCCATCCTGCCTAGAGGCCAAGAGGCATTTCTTTTTTTGAAGAGTTGGTGTAAAGGAAATCTAGTCCTGGGGAACAGCTGTGTTTTTGAAGTGTATGTCCAAGGCCGGGTTCACACTATTCCTCCCACTGATACCAATGATGGGGCATTATTTGCTCCCACTGGGACAGTCCAGCCCCCTAAAGTAAACTGGTCCTTTGGTTAGAAGGTTTGGAGTCCCGGCCCTGGACTGTTCATTGAGGCAGAAGAGTGAGGGTTGCTGTGTGCCTGGCTGCTATTGCACTGATCTGGGAAAGGAACCGGGGACAAATCAGGGGGATGAGCACTACAGTAACATGGAGGCTGAGAAGGCAAGAATAACAGCTTCCATCAGTGCCTTCCCACAAGGTTAACAAAGTCCTTTTTTAAAAGCATCCCGTCACTTGGATGATTGTGTTTGGGTGAGAAAAGGACCTGAAAGTACAAACTTCAAGATGTTTCTATGTAGTCTTAGTTCTGAAGTGCTCCATGGGGTCCCAGTACTCAGTATATAGTGCTCCATGGGGTCCCTGTACTCAGTATATAGTGCCCCATGGGGTCCCAGTACTCAGTATATAGTGCCCCATGGGGTCCCAGTACTCAGTATATAGTGCTCCATGGGGTCCCTGTACTCAGTATATAGTGCCCCATGGGGTCCCTGTACTCAGTATATAGTGCCCCATGGGGTCCCTGTACTCAGTATATAGTGCCCCATGGGGTCCCAGTACTCAGTATATAGTGCTCCATGGGGTCCCTGTACTCAGTATATAGTGCCCCATGGAGTCCCTGTACTCAGTATATAGTGCCCCATGGAGTCCCTGTACTCAGTATATAGTGCCCCATGGGGTCCCTGTACTCAGTATATAGTGCCTCATGGGGCCCCTGTACTCAGTATATAGTGCCCCATGGGGTCCCTGTACTCAGTATATAGTGCCCCATGGGGCCCCTGTACTCAGTATATAGTGCCCCATGGGGTCCCTGTACTCAGTATATAGTGCCCCATGGAGTCCCTGTACTCAGTATATAGTGCCCCATGGGGTCCCTGTACTCAGTATATAGTGCCCCATGGGGTCCCAGTACTCAGTATATAGTGCTCCATGGGGTCCCTGTACTCAGTATATAGTGCCTGTGTCTGGCTGGGAGCCTCATATTTTCCAAATCAGCGGTAAAGTTGATATTTGCATATTGTGTAATCTGGGATCAGAGGCTCCCTCCCGGGTTGCTCAACATTTCAGCGTTTGCAAAGCACAGAGCGTCAGATTGGAAGTCTATATGTTCCTCAGACATTGCAGAGTGCTGTGATCATCTGAAGGTCACATGCATTTATTGGCCTGGGCTAGGCACTCATGCCAATAGCTTTCTGCCAGGGGAGCAATAGCAACTCAGTCTGGTTGGTGGCCAAAAAAAACTCAGCTTCTGGATGTGCTTTGCATCATCCAATGTCCATGTAGATGCCTTCTAACTGAGCCTGTACCCATAAAGATAACCTGCCAGGGTAATTAAAATGGTGGCCACCACCGATGGCTCAAGGTAGCAACAAGACTTGCGTGTGGGGGCAGATGAAATTTCAAAACTGCGATAATGTGGTCAGGGCTCGACTAAGTTGGTGGTGCTGACCACAATTGGATGGACTTGCTTGACCTTAGAACTGGGGCAGGAATACTGGGAAGGAGAAGGGCATGTTGCTGGAAAATCTAAGATTCTTGTGGTCAAAAAACACAAAAATCCCTTTCTCAGTCATAACTATGAGATTGTGAGTTCCTTCCTAAGGTTTCAGTAGCCATTCTACCCAGTTCCCTGTGCTTTCTATGTTCAAATTCCCCTTTGTTCCATTGTGGCACAGTATCCACTGCTTGTGGTTTTCCTTCACATGGTTTCAAGGACACCCACTATATGGTTGGAACTCATTTCATTGAGGCTTCACTCACATGGTGCCAAGGTCACCCACACCATGGTTATGCAGTGAGAAGGTCCATTCCTTACCTCTCATTGCACAGAGATGCCTCTTTGCCACCAAGCACATAGTTGCTGTTCTGCACCAAACAGCTCTGCGTAGACACCTGTTTGATCTGCTTTGGGAAGCAAACTCATGGCCTTCAAATTCCATATTCAGCGCCCTACATGCTGCACCACAGACCTGGATGCTCAAGACTGACAGCAGTGCCTATACATCCTAAATTCAAGCTGCAATGTGTAGTAAGTTATAGCAATCGATATGAAGAGGATTGGTTGCTATTGGTTTCAGCATTTTGCATTAAATTAATAAATAAATCTGGAAAGGTGACCACCTGAAGATTTGAACTCATAACCATTTTGATTATGAGATCACCAACATATCCCTAAGGCTATAGTCTCAGATGGTGGGCAGTAGATAAACCACAAGACACCATCTCAACTGCTGCATACAAAGTGCAGTAACCCTAAGCAACCAAGTACCTGGTCTGAAAGCCAAATGGTTGCTATGAGTTTCTGCAAATTTAATAAATAAAACCAAGCAGGCGATCACCTCTGGATTAAAACTCGCAAGCATTGTAATTATATAACCACTGCCATACACACAACGCCACCAGCAAAGGTAATAGGAGGGCCTAAACCAGTAGTTGTATTATCATTACATATTATCACATTAGTGGCTTCATGCCGAAAAATTGTACTGAATTGCTATCACCAGACTTTGACTATTATCCTACTTGGTTTACTAAGTGAGCTTCTCATCTGGTAAAAAATTTAGTGTACCAGGCCATTCTCTTGAACCACAGGGCGCAATGTCAACTGCTGCCTAAATGTTCAACAAAGAAGTCTGAAAAGGTGGTTATTTGAGGATTTGAACTCACAACCCTTTGTGTAACCCCAACATACTCTCAATGTCACAGCCTCAGACAGCAGGTGAGCTTCTTGAGACCAAACTAGACTAGTCTCTTGCTTGGCCTACAAAAAGATCTTTACTTCTGGTAAAACCAGGGCTTTTTTTTTCTCAGAGAATGGGTGCAGGAACTCAACCATGCCCGCCACACTCACATACCTGCCAAATGGCATCAAATAGTAGCTCTTCCCTCTGCATACAACCCCTCCCTCCACTGCCCTCATTTTCTCCCCCCTCCTTAAAAGCTCCACCATCTGTCATAATTCTTACCTATCCGGCTGTAGCACTTCCCATCATACTATATACTATAATACAGTCACTTGCAAGGAGATCATGCAGTAGGAGCTTCAACAACTGGTCACCAGGGAAAAAATGGAGACCACAGAGGGTGCGGCCTACCAGGCACCCTCTCCTGCCCATGACTGCACTGAACCCTGGTTATTTGTATCTCCCTTGTCCCTGTCCAGCACTCAGTGGGATCTGCGCAGGAGATCTGACCTGTGGGAGCTACTGGGAGATGAGCTATCACTTCTAAATGCAGAAGCTGGACTTCAATGTTACCAAGTGATAGTGATGAGCAGGGAGCAGAAGACCTGAGCCAGAGGTGGTGGAACTGAGTTCCCCCTAGCTGAAAAAAGGCCCTGGGTAAAACTCTCCTTTCTAAAGTCAATTCCTTTGAACCATAGAAAATCATATCAACAAATGCCATTATCTTCAAGATCTTTCACTACACACGATCTCCATCTCTACTCCATCAACAGTCTCCAACACTGACCTGATTTACTAAGAGATTTTCTCATCTGGTAAAACTGTACTTTCAACAGTTCATTCTCACAATCTCAACTGCTGCCTAAAATGTCAATAAAGAAGTCTGAAAAGGTGGTCATCTGAGGTTTCAAACTCACAAGCCTTGGTGTGTTATAACACTCAATGCCACAGCCCCAAACAGCGGATGAGTATTTGGTGACCAAACTTGACTAGTCTCTCACATAACCTACTAAAAGATGTTTGTATCTGCTAAAATGCTCCATTTAAGGGTCAATTAATGGGACCTTGTCCAAAAAGATTCTATTCCTCCACTACACATGATCTCCATCTCTACTCCATCAACAGTCTCCGACACTGACCGTGCCAGAGACAAGAGAAATCTGCCATCACCACAGTTTTTAGAGTTAAACAGATACAATGGGTGAAATAACTGGATGTCATATCTTGCCAAATATATCACTTTGTGGTTTTCTGATCTCAAGGAATTCATAGACTGGAACAGAACATAATAGATATTATTAGAATGTATTAAAGTCAAACGGAGTCTAACCTAACCCAATTTTTATTTAGAAGCTGGTTTTTGGTGTCAACTAATATTTTAGCCTTTGTCATGTTTCTGAGCTGTGACTAAACTGACCAATGCGGCCCAACACATGTGGTGTAAATGAGTCCTCTATGTGATTCTCTTCTATTTTGTGTATTCAATCATCATTTTTACAACAATCCTTTACAGCGGAGAGCTCCTCCCCCTTCACGTGTCTCCATTGCACCACTCCCGACACAGGGTCACTTCACTTAGTGGAGAGCTCCTCCCCTTCACGTGTCTCCATTGCACCACTCCTTACACAGGGTCACTTCACTTAGTGGAGAGCTCCTCCCCCTTCATGTGGCTCTATTGCACCACTCCCGACATGGGGTCACTTCACTTAGTGGAGAGCTCCTCCCCCTTCATGTGGCTCTATTGCACCACTCCTTACACAGGGTCACTTCACTTAGTGGAGAGCTCCTCCCCCTTCATGTGTCTCCATTGCACCTCTCCTGACACGGGGTCACCTCACACAGCGGAGAGCTCCTCCCCTTCACGTGTCTCCATTGCACCACTCCCGACATGGGGTCACCTCACACAGCGGAGAGCTCCTCCCCTTCACGTGTCTCCATTGCACCTCTCCCAACATGGGGTCACCTCACACAGTGGAGAGCTCCTCCCCCTTCATGTGTCTCCATTGCACCTCTCCTGACATGGGGTCACCTCACACAGTGGAGAGCTCCTCCCCCTTCATGTGTCTCCATTGCACCTCTCCCAACATGGGGTCACCTCACACAGCGGAGAGCTCCTCCCCCTTCATGTGTCTCCATTGCACCTCTCCCAACATGGGGTCACCTCACACAGCGGAGAGCTCCTCCCCCTTCATGTGTCTCCATTGCACCTCTCCCAACATGGGGTCACCTCACACAGTGGAGAGCTCCTCCCCCTTCATGTGTCTCCATTGCACCTCTCCCAACATGGGGTCACCTCACACAGTGGAGAGCTCCTCCCCTTCACATGTCTCCATTGCACCTCTCCCAACATGGGGTCACCTCACACAGTGGAGAGCTCCTCCCCTTCACATGTCTTCATTGCACCTCTCCGCACATGGGGTCACCTCACACAGTGGAGAGCTCCTCCCCTTCACATGTCTCCATTGCACCTCTCCCAACATGGGGTCACCTTACACAGTGGAGAGCTCCTCCCCCTTCACATGTCTCCATTGCACCTCTCCCAACATGGGGTCACCTCACACAGTGGAGAGCTCCTCCCCTTCACGTGTCTCCATTGCACCTCTCCCAACATGGGGTCACCTCACACAGTGGAGAGCTCCTCCCCTTCACGTGTCTCCATTGCACCTCTCCCAACATGGGGTCACCTCACACAGTGGAGAGCTCCTCTCCTTCACGTGTCTCCATTGCACCTCTCCCAACATGGGGTCACCTCACACAGTGGAGAGCTCCTCTCCTTCACATGTCTTCATTGCACCTCTCCCAACATGGGGTCACCTTACACAGTGGAGAGCTCCTCCCCTTCACGTGTCTCCATTGCACCTCTCCCAACATGGGGTCACCTCACACAGTGGAGAGCTCCTCCCCTTCACATGTCTTCATTGCACCTCTCCCAACATGGGGTCACCTCACACAGTGGAGAGCTCCTCCCCTTCACATGTCTTCATTGCACCTCTCCCAACATGGGGTCACCTCACACAGTGGAGAGCTCCTCCCCTTCACATGTCTTCATTGCACCTCTCCCAACATGGGGTCACCTCACACAGTGGAGAGCTCCTCCCCTTCACGTGTCTCCATTGCACCACTCCCGACATGGGGTCACCTCACACAGTGGAGAGCTCCTCCCCTTCACATGTATTTATTGCACCTCTCCCAACATGGGGTCACCTCACACAGTGGAGAGCTCCTCCCCTTCACTCTACTGGCCCATGCCTGTCAGCTGACTTTCTCCTCCAGACAGTTTCAGCCTCCTGACATGGCATCTGTCTCTCTGTGAGGTGAGAGATCTGCTGAGATGATAGGACAGTCAATACTAGAAGCGGCGCCCCCCCCCCCCCCCCACAGTTGCACAAACCTGGCCCCCCGCACTCATTGATTGGGGTCCCGTGCCTGGGCCCCATGGGATGCCTGGGCCCCCTACATATGTATAGGCTGTCACCCCTGATGGGTGTAGTGTGGCCACTTAATGGGGGCGCCAGACCAATTTGCCTCCTGGTCCATTCCGCCCCATAAGACTGGCACTACACTAAAAGTGTAGCGCAAGCTGACGGGGACTATTTTTATGCTGCCTCCCTGCAAAGTGCTGCCCTAGGCCTGGGCCTTGTTGGCCTAGGCCAAGATACAGCATTGGGTGTAGGTGTGTAGAGCGGGTGTATAAGTGTAAAGCAGGTGTGAATGGAGTGTAGAGCGGGTGTGGATGGAGTGTAGAGCGGGTGTGGATGGAGTGTAGAGCGGGTGTGGATGGAGTGTAGAGCGGGTGTGGATGGAGTGTAGAGCGGGTGTGGAAGGAGTGTAGAGCGGGTGTGGAAGGAGTGTAGAGCGGGTGTGGATGGAGTGTAGAGCGGGTGTGGAAGGAGTGTAGTGCTGGTGTGGATGGAGTGTAGAGCGGGTGTGGATGGAGTGTAGAGTGGATGGAGTGTAGAGCGGGTGTGGATGGAGTGTAGAGCGGGTGTGGATGGAGTGTAGAGTGGGTGTGGAAGGAGTGTAGAGTGGATGGAGTGTAGTGCTGGTGTGGATGGAGTGTAGAGCGGGTGTGGAAGGAGTGTAGAGCGGGTGTGGAAGGAGTGTAGAGCGGGTGTGGATGGAGTGTAGAGCGGGTGTGGAAGGAGTGTAGTGCTGGTGTGGATGGAGTGTAGAGCGGGTGTGGATGGAGTGTAGAGTGGGTGTGAATGGAGTGTAGAGCGGGTGTGGATGGAGTGTAGAGCGGGTGTGGATGGAGTGTAGAGCGGGTGTGGATGGAGTGTAGAGCGGGTGTGGAAGGAGTGTAGAGCGGGTGTGGAAGGAGTGTAGAGCGGGTGTGGATGGAGTGTAGAGCGGGTGTGGAAGGAGTGTAGTGCTGGTGTGGATGGAGTGTAGAGCGGGTGTGGATGGAGTGTAGTGCTGGTGTGGATGGAGTGTAGAGCGGGTGTGGAAGGAGTGTAGAGCGGGTGTGGAAGGAGTGTAGAGTGGGTGTGGATGGAGTGTAGAGCGGGTGTGGAAGGAGTGTAGTGCTGGTGTGGATGGAGTGTAGAGCGGGTGTGGAAGGAGTGTAGAGCGGGTGTGGATGGAGTGTAGAGCGGGTGTGGATGGAGTGTAGAGTGGATGGAGTGTAGAGCGGGTGTGGATGGAGTGTAGAGTGGATGGAGTGTAGAGCGGGTGTGGATGGAGTGTAGAGCGGGTGTGGATGGAGTGTAGAGTGGATGGAGTGTAGAGTGGATGGAGTGTAGAGCGGGTGTGGATGGAGTGTAGAGTGGATGGAGTGTAGAGCGGGTGTGGATGGAGTGTAGAGTGGATGGAGTGTAGAGCGGGTGTAGATGGAGTGTAGAGCGGGTGTGGATGGAGTGTAGAGTGGATGGAGTGTAGAGCGGGTGTAGATGGAGTGTAGAGTGGATGGAGTGTAGAGCGGGTGTGGATGGAGTGTAGAGTGGATGGAGTGTAGAGCGGGTGTGGATGGAGTGTAGAGCGGGTGTGGATGGAGTGTAGAGTGGATGGAGTGTAGAGCGGGTGTGGATGGAGTGTAGAGTGGATGGAGTGTAGAGCGGGTGTGGATGGAGTGTAGAGCGGGTGTGGATGGAGTGTAGAGTGGATGGAGTGTAGAGCGGGTGTGGATGAAGTGTAGAGTGGATGGAGTGTAGATGGAGTGTAGAGTGAGTGTAGAGTGGATGAAGTGTAGAGCGGGTGTAGATAGTTGAAGGTAATGTCGGTGGTGAAGGTGGCACTCATCTAGGTCAGGGGTCCGAGGTCAGTGGTTCGGGGTCAGGGGTCCGAGGTCAGTGGTCCGGGGTCAGGGGTCCAGGGTCAGGGGTTTGGGGTCAGGGGTCCCGGGTCTGAGGTCAGTGGTTCGGGGTCAGTGGTTCGGGGTTCAGGGGCCCAGGGTCAGGGGTTCGGGGTCAGTGGTTCGAGGTCAGGGGTTCAGGGTCAGGGGCCCGGGGTCAGGGGTCTCACACCGGCGGCCCTCCAGCTGTTAGATGCAATAAATGGGGACACTTTGGCCAGTCGGTGGTTTGGATGGGTGAGGTATGGAAAGGGTAAATGATGAGAGGCAGCTGAAAGGGGATCCCCTGAAAGGGCGGCAGCTGCATTTAATCGCCCTTCACAGCTATTAGCAGGAGCTCGGCTTGTCTTCAGAGGGTCTGGCCAGCCGCCACAATCTGCGTCTCCCACCAGCTGTGCCACCCTTAACCCCTGGACCGCCGCGTCACATGTAGACCGCGCTGGCCTGAGGCACAATTCAGGACGTTCGATGTGACTCACGCCTGGTAAAAAAGGGGTGAGATCTCTGAAAGGTGAGAACATGTTCATGTTTGCCATCTCTGCAGAAATCAAAGATCTAATCTCTTTATTTTTTGTTGTTTGACCATCGCCATAGCGACTGAATACTAGAAAAGTGATTTATTGTACCCGGCCGAACTTCTCTTTCATGTCTGTCAGCGAGAAACTGCTGAGCCATTACCGGCCAGCGGGGGCTGGGTTCAGCTAGACTTGTATGTTTCATTGGTCCATGTCCAGCTTTGTGATATCTCCAGTATATGGGCCCCCTCCAGTATATGGGCCCCTCCAGTATATGGGCCCCCTCCAGTATATGGGCCACCTCCAGTATATGGGCCCCTCCAGTATATGGGCCCCTCCAGTATTTGGGCCCCCGCCAGTATATGCCCCCCCAGTATATGGGCCCCCTCCAGTATATGGGCCCCTCCAGTATATGGGCCCCTCCAGTATATGGGCCCCCCCAGTATATGGCCCCCTCAGTATATGGGCCCCCTCCAGTATATGGGCCCCCTCCAGTATATGGGCCCCCTCCAGTATATGGGCCCCTCCAGTATATGGGCCCCTCCAGTATATGGGCCCCCGCCAGTATATGCCCCCCCAGTATATGGGCCCCCGCCAGTATATGGGCCCCTCCAGTATATGGCCCCCTCCAGTATATGGGCCCCTCCAGTATATGCCCCCCCAGTATATGGACCCCCTCCAGTATATGGGCCCCTCCAGTATATGGGCCCCCTCCAGTATATGGGTACTCCAGTATATGGGCCCCTCCAGTATATGGGCCCCCGCCAGTATATGCCCCCCCAGTATATGGGCCCCCGCCAGTATATGCCCCCCAGTATATGGGCCCCCTCCAGTATATGGGCCCCCTCCAGTATATGGGTCCCTCCAGTATATGGGCCCCTTCAGTATATGGGCACCTTCAGTATATGCCCCCCCCCCAGTATATGGGTCCCTCCAGTATATGGGCCCCTTCAGTATATGCCCCCCCAGTATATGGGCCCTCTCCAATATATGGGCTCCTCCAGTATATGGGTCCCTCCAGTATATGGGCCCCGCCAGTATATGCCCCCCCCCAGTATATGGGTCCCTCCAGTATATGGGCCCCTCCAGTATATGGGCCCCTCCAGTATATGGGCTCCCTCCAGTATATGGGCCCCGCCAGTATATGGGCCCCCTCCAGTATATGGGCCCCTCCAGTATATGGGCCCCCTCCAGTATATGGGTCCCACCAGTATATGGGTCCCTCCAGTATATGGGCCCCCTCCAGTATATGCCCCCCCCCAGTATATGGGCCCCCTCCAGTATATGGGTCCCTCCAGTATATGGGCCCCCTTCAGTATATGGGCCCCCTCCAGTATATGGGTCCCACCAGTATATGGGCCCCTCCAGTATATGGGGCCCATCCAGTATATGGGCCCCCTTCACAATCCTTGCCAAGCATTACTTACCCTCTTCCCACTCCAGTGCTGCCTCCACATCCTTCTCCTTGTTCCAGCATGGCTTCCAAATTGAATGACACCCAGCAGCATTCAACTACTTCCTCTAAGCCCAGGGTGTCATGGACCCAATTAGTGCCCTTTACTGTCATCTTCTTGAGCCTATTTTTTTTTTAATTGAAATCCGTATCAGGCTCTACCTAAGCCACTAGACAGTGGAGGATTTGCTACAGTGGTGCTGGTGTTGGGGACCTTTAACTCTTGGTAGAGTGCTTGCTCTTCAACAATTTGTGAAGCAAGTGATACAGTCCCCCTTGACAAACTCATAAGGTCCTTCACCACTCAGTTCCTTCACCCCCCAGTAGGTCCCTCACCACCCTTTAGGTCCTTCACCACCCAATAGGTCCCTCCCCACCTATTAGGTCCCTCACCACCCATTGTCCATCTGCCCCTGTCCATCTGCCTGAGGGGACTTGTACTGCTTTAGCCCCTGTTCGTAGACTGAGGCCCCCAATGGCACAGCGGTTCCACCGATCTCTGGGGCAGGAATAATCAGAGCCACGACTAAGCAGCCTAAAAGCAGGAGTGATTTAGTAAATATGGGCTTTCATCATGTGGTAGAAGACAATTCATTGCCCTCCTCCGATTCATCGTAAGAAGGGTTGTGGCCCAGCTCTGGATCCAGTACTGGCATGGAAGATTCCAGACTTTGATTTAAATGGCTCCAAAGTCCTTCCTGGGTAGGAGAGTTAAATGTTGGCTACAGGCCTGTAACTGGATTCCGGCTCCCCAATGAGAAGCCTCGGGGTAATAGACAGACATTGTCCTCTCCTGTGATCTCCACAATTAGAGGATTTGTCAACACCAAGGCCAGATAAGTGGATCGGTTATTAGATGCCCTTCATTTCCACCAGGAACAGACCCTTATTATCTGCTCCAAGAAATGAGGCTGACAATTTCCCAGCATCCTCTCTGATTAACCCCCTCCGTGTCTTTCCACGGCTCAGGACACCCCCTCCTCCGGCAGATAAATTCAATCGATTCTTTACCTCTTCAGACCAGAAACATCTCTGGAAACGTATGGATTGTACTGATTTACCGGGTTAAAGAAATGCTACAGTCTGATTACTGGAGGAGGGGAGACTGAGGAAATGCCTCCTCCTGCTTGCAGTAGACTGTTGACATCATCTCAGCCTAGGCAAAGTCACTGACTGGAGCCTCATAATAAGAGGTGGGACTTTTCTGAAAATCAAATTTTTCTTAAGAGGGTTAAAACCTTGGACATAGTTTTCCTGGTGACCACCACGCCACCATTTTATGTGTGTGTGTCACTGGGACAGGAAATGAGGAGCATTTCTGCAGTGGGGTCACATATAGAAATACAAAGCAGACAGAAGTCGTCCCCTCCCCCCGCTGTATACAGATCTCGGGGATTTAGAAGGATAACATCACATTATGACAAGCCATTGGTAGTATGACCCTTTAAAATTGGCCATGTTGGGGACAGCCGGCCGGGCACAAGCCTTTCCCATAACCAAAGCCGTCTGTTGATTTCCAGGCAAGGTGGGGGAGGGGCGGGGGGATTTTAATGACATTTTCTGGATTTGCGGGAACCTTTCTGGTGAGTTACTCTTCAGGAAATCACTTCAGACTTTAAAGGGCTGAACAGCAAATCTCCTTGTTGGCGATTATTTCCTCGTAAATCAAAGACGCGTCCCACCGTTCTAGAGCGCTAATCATAGAACGCTGCGCCGGCCCTCTCTCCGGGTTAACCCTCTAATCCCCAGGACAAGAGAACTTCTGTCACATAAGGGTTAATGACAACTCGCCAATCCTCACCGCCAAGCGCCGATCTTCCAGGACGATGAAATGTACGCATTGTAAGCTATGAAATGATACTCTGTATACAATGTATGTAAAGTGGACCTCTCATCAACAGTGGCGCCCGGTGGTAATTTTTTTTGGGGGGTGGCAAACAGTACCCCCCCACCCCATCAGTCGGGTCTGGAGCACTTACCCCATCTATGGTGGGCAGCTCTTCTCCCGGGCTTCACCGGCGGCTTCCCTTCTCCTGTTCTCCACGGGCATCGCGTCGGCTTCCGCTTCCTCCCTCCTCCTCGGCGGCCAATTGGGACTCTTCTCTTTTTTGGCCAATCGGAAAAGGGTCTCAGACCTGCTTCTGATTGGCTGGATTGAGGATCAGTGTTTCACTAGGGTATATTTATTTGCTGTTGTAACACCTGGGTAGGCTCATGGTGCAATGCTCTGCACCACGAGCCCACCCTATTTTGTAGCCTATTAGAGCCTCTGGCTCTAATCAGGTGCTTCAAAATACATCCCTGCTGCTGTAATTCAAAAGGGGCTGGATGCATAAATAGGAGGTGGCTTCGGTGGCCGTGGATAGATTCATTCATAGCATGAGCTCTATCTATTCATATAGGGGGTGGCATGGATAGAGGGGGCGGCGCCCGGGTGCCCCTAATGGATGGGCCACCACTGGTCATCAAATATATTGTGCTGGGATCAGTACGGCATGCTGGGTAATGTGTCCATGTGTAACCTTTCCAAGTGTTTATTACCTCTCATAGAGATCACTGGACTCCTCCTGACAAACGTCTAGATGGACGGCTCCATCTTTGTTCCTCCTGCCTTCAATGAAAACAGTTTTCTGTCCCGTCTATAAGCAGGTGTCAGTACTTCTGATCCCCTGGTGATGTCAGTGGGTGGAGCAGTGTGCCCCTTATAATTAGGTGTGGGTGGGGCCCTAGGTAGAGGGAGGGTGGACACTAGTCACCCAGTTTTGTAGCCTAGAAAAGTCAAGGCCAGGGAGAGGCTCCATGTGAGGAGCCGGTGCCGGGGGAGTCATGGGGGAAGATTAGGGGAGATGTATGGACTTTAGGAGCCGGTGCGGGGGGACTCATGGAGTAGGATTGGGGGAGATGTCTGGACTTTAGCAGCCAGTGCCGGGGGACTCATGGGGGAGATGTCTGCACTTTAAGAGCTGGTGCCAGGGGACTCATACAGGTGCACTGGAGAAGATGTCTTGACTTTAGGAGCCAGTGTTGGGGGGGACTTATGGAGGAGGATTGGAGAAGATGCCTGGACTTTAGAAGCCAGTGGCGGGGGACTTTTGGAGGAGGATTGGAGAAGATGTCTGGACTTTAGAAGCCGGTGGCAGGGGACTTTTGGAGGATTGGGGGAGATTTCTGGACTTTAGGAGCCAGTCCCGAGGGACTCGTAGAGGAGGATTGGAGGAGAATATCTGGACTTTAGGAGCCGGTGGTGGGGGACTCATAGAGGAATGTTGAGGGAGATGTCTGGACTTTAGGAGCCGGTGGCGGGGGACTCAATGAGGAGGATTGTGGGAGATGTCTGGACTTTAGGAGCCGGGGAACTTATAGAGGAGGATTGGGGGAGATGTCTGGACATTAGGAGCCAGTGGGGGGGACTCATGGAGGTGGATTTGAGAAGATGTCTGGACTTTAGAAGCCGGTGGCGGGTGACTCATGGAGGAGGATTGGAGATGTCTGGACTTTAGGAGCCGGTGCCGGGGGACTCATGGAGGGGGATTGGGGAGATGTCTGGACTTTAGGAGCCAGTGCCGGGGGATTCATGGAGGAAGATTGGGGGAGATGTCTGGACTTTAGGAGCCGGTGTTGGGGGACTCATACAGGTGGACTGGAGAAGATGTCTGGACTTTAGGAGCCAGTGTTGGGGGACTTATGGAGGAGGATTGGGGGAGATGTCTGGACTTTAGGAGCTGGTGTTGGGGGACTCAGGGGAGGATTGTGGGAGATGTCTGGACTTTAGGAGCCGGTGTTGGGGGACTCATAGAGGAGGATTGGGAGAGATGTCTGGACTTTAGGAGCCAGTGTTAGGGGACTCATAGAGGTGGATTGGAGAAGATGTCTGGACTTTACAAGCCGCTGGCGGGGGACTTATGGAGGAGGATTGGAGAAGATGTCTGGACTTTAAGAGCCGCTGTTGGGGGACTCATGGTGGAAGATTGGGGGAAATGTCTGGACTTTAGGAGCCAGTGGAGGGGGACTTATGGAGGAGTATTGGGGGAGATGTCTGGATTTTAGAAGCCAGTGTTGGAGGACACATAGAGGAGGATTGGGGGAGATGTCTGGACTTTAGGAGTCGGTGCTGGGAGGCTCATAGAGGAGCATTGGAGAAAATGTCTGGACTTTAGGAGCCGGTGTTGGGGGGCTCATACAGGTGGATTGGAGAGATGTCTGGACTTTAGAAGCCGGTGGCAGGGGACTTTTGGAGGAGGATTGGAGAAGATGTCTGGACTTTAGAAGCCGGGGCACTTATAGAGGAGGATTGGGGGAGATGTCTGGACTTTATTAGCCAGTGGGGGTGACTCATAGAGGAGGATTGGAGAAGATGTCTGGACTTTAGGAGCCGGTGCCAGGGGACTCATGGGGGAGATGTCTGAACTTTAGGAGCCGGTGCCGAGTGACTCATGGTTGAGGATTGGGGGAGATGTCTGGACTTTAGGAGCCAGTGCTGGGGGACTCATGGAGGAAGATGGGGGAGATGTCTGGACTTTAGGAGCCAGTGGACTCATAGAGGATTGGGGGAGATGTCTGGACTTTAGGAGCCGGTGTTGGGGGACTCATACAGGTGGATTGGAGAAGATGTCTGGACTTTAGAAGCCGGTGGCAGGGGACTCATAGAGGAGGATTGGGGGAGATTTCTGGACTTTAGGAGCCGGTCCTGAGGGATTCATAGAGGAGGATTGGGGGAGAATATCTGGACTTTAGGAGCCGGTGGCGGGAAGCTCATAAAGGAGGGTTGAGGGAGATGTCTGGACTTTAGGAGCCAGTGGCGGGGGACTCATAGAGGAGGATTGTGGGAGATGTCTGGACTTTAGGACCAGTGGCGGGGGACTCATAGAGGAGGATTGTGGGAGATGTCTGGACTTTAGGAGTTGGGGCACTTATAGAGCAGGATTGGGGGAGATGTCTGGACTTTAGGATCCAGTGGGGGGGACTCATGGAGGAGGATTGGGGGAGATGTCTGGACGTTAGGAGCCAGTGTTGGGGGACTTATGGAGGAGGATTGGGGGATGATGTCTGGACTTTAGGAGCCGGTGGCGGGGGACTCATAGAGGATTGGGGGGGGTTGTCAGGACTTTAGGAGCCGTAGGAAGTCATGGGGAGGATAGGGGATGTCTGGACTTTGGGAGCCAGTGTTGGGGGACTCATAGAGGAGGACTGGGGGAGATTTCTGGACTTTAGGAGCCAGTGCTGACGGACTCATGGGGGAGGATTGGGGGAGATATCTGGACTTTAGGAGCCGGTGCCGGGGGACTCATGGGGGAGATGTCTGGACTTTACGAGCCAGTGCCGGGGGACTCATGGAGGAAGATGGGGGAGATGTCTGGACTTTAGTAGCCAGTGGACTCATAGAGGATTGGGGGAGATGTCTGGACTTTAGGAGCCAGTGTTGGGGGACTCATACAGGTGGATTGGAGAAGATGTCTGGACTTTAGAAGCCGGTGGCAGGGGACTTTTGGAGGAGGATTGGAGAAGATGTCTGGACGTTAGAAGCCGGGGCACTTATAGAGGAGGATTGGGGGAGATGTCTGGACTTTAGGAGCCAGTGGGGGGGACTCATGGAGGTGGATTGGAGAGGATGTCTGGACTTTAGGAGCCGATGGCAGGTGACTCATAGAGGAGGATTGGAGAAGATGTCTGGACTTTAGGAGCCGGTGCCGGGGGACTTATGGGGGAGATGTCTGAACTTTAGGAGCCAATGCCGAGTGACTCATGGTTGAGGATTGGGGGAGATGTCTGGACTTTAGGAGCCAGTGCTGGGGGACTCATGGAGGAAGATGGGGGAGATGTCTGGACTTTAGGAGCCAGTGCTGAGGGACTCATGGGGGAGATATCTGGACTTTAGGAGCCAGTGCCAGGGGACTCATGGGGGAGATGTCTGGACTTTAGGAGCCAGTGCCGGGGGACTCATGGAGGAAGATGGGGGAGATGTCTGGACTTTAGTAGCCAGTGGACTCATAGAGGATTGGGGGAGATGTCTGGACTTTAGGAGCCGTGTTGGGGGACTCATACAGGGGGATTGGAGAAGATGTCTGGACTTTAGAAGCCGGTGGCAGGGGACTCATAGAGGAGGATTGGGGGAGATTTCTGGACTTTAGGAGCCGGTCCTGAGGGATTCATAGAGGGGGATTGGGGGGAGAATATCTGGACTTTAGGAGCCGGTGGCGGGAAACTCATAAAGGAGGGTTGAGGGAGATGTCTGGATTTTAGGAGCCAGTGGCGGGGGACTCATAGAGGAGGATTGTGGGAGATGTCTGGACTTTAGGAGCCGGTGGCGGGGGACTCATAGAGGAGGATTGTGGGAGATGTCTGGACTTTAGGAGTTGGGTCACTTATAGAGGAGGATTGGGGGAGATGTCTGGACTTTAGGAGCCAGTGCTGGGGGACTCATGGAGGAAGATGTGGGAGATGTCTGGACGTTAGGAGCCAGTGTTGGGGGACTTATGGAGGAGGATTGGGGGATGATGTCTGGACTTTAGGAGTTGTGTCACTTATAGAGGAGGATTGGGGGAGATGTCTGGACTTTAGAAGCCGGGGCACTTATAGAGGAGGATTGGGGGAGATGTCTGGACTTTAGGAGCCAGTGGGGGGGACTCATGGAGGTGGATTGGAGAGGATGTCTGGACTTTAGGAGCCGGTGGCGGGTGACTCATAGAGGATTGGAGAAGATGTCTGGACTTTAGGAGCCGGTGCCGGGGGACTTATGGGGGAGATGTCTGAACTTTAGGAGCCGATGCCGAGTGACTCATGGTTGAGGATTGGGGGAGATGTCTGGACTTTAGGAGCCAGTGCTGGGGGACTCATAGAGGAGGATTGTGGGAGATGTCTGGACTTTAGGAGCCGGTGGCGGGGGACTCATAGAGGAGGATTGTGGGAGATGTCTGGACTTTAGGAGTTGGGTCACTTATAGAGGAGGATTGGGGGAGATGTCTGGACTTTAGGATCCAGTGGGGGGGACTCATGGAGGAGGATTGGGGGAGATGTCTAGACGTTAGGAGCCAGTGTTGGGGGACTTATGGAGGAGGATTGGGGGATGTCTGGACTTTAGGAGCCGGTGGCGGGGGACTCATAGAGGAGGATTGGGGGAGTTGTCTGGACTTTAGGAGCCGTAGGAAGTCATGGGGGAGGATAGGGGGAGATGTCTGGACTTTGGGAGCCAGTGTTGGGGGACTCATAGAGGAGGACTGGGGGAGATGTCTGGACTTTAGGAGCCAGTGCTGAGGGACTCATGGGGGAGATATCTGGACTTTAGGAGCCAGTGCCAGGGGACTCATGGGGGAGATGTCTGGACTTTAGGAGCCAGTGCCGGGGGACTCATGGAGGAAGATGGGGGAGATGTCTGGACTTTAGTAGCCAGTGGACTCATAGAGGATTGGGGGAGATGTCTGGACTTTAGGAGCCAGTGTTGGGGGACTCATACAGGTGGATTGGAGAAGATGTCTGGACTTTAGAAGCCGGTGGCAGGGGACTTTTGGAGGAGGATTGGGGGAGATTTCTGGACTTTAGGAGCCGGTCCTGAGGGATTCATAGAGGGGGATTGGGGGGAGAATATCTGGACTTTAGGAGCCGGTGGCGAGAAACTCATAAAGGAGGGTTGAGGGAGATGTCTGGACTTTAGGAGCCAGTGGCGGGGGACTCATAGAGGAGGATTGTGGGAGATGTCTGGACTTTAGGAGCCGGTGGCGGGGGACTCATAGAGGAGGATTGTGGGAGATGTCTGGACTTTAGGAGCCGGTGGCGGGGGACTCATAGAGGAGGATTGTGGGAGATGTCTGGACTTTAGGAGCCGGTGGCGGGGGACTCATAGAGGAGGATTGTGGGAGATGTCTGGACTTTAGGAGTTGGGTCACTTATAGAGGAGGATTGGGGGAGATGCCTGGACTTTAGGATCCAGTGGGGGGGACTCATGGAGGAGGATTGGGGGAGATGTCTAGACGTTAGGAGCCAGTGTTGGGGGACTTATGGAGGAGGATTGGGGGATGATGTCTGGAATTTAGGAGCCGGTGGCGGGGGACTCATAGAGGAGGATTGGGGGAGTTGTCTGGACTTTAGGAGCCATAGGAAGTCATGGGGGAGGATAGGGGGAGATGTCTGGACTTTGGGAGCCAGTGTTGGGGGACTAATAGAGGAGGACTGGGGGAGATGTCTGGACTTTAGGAGCCAGTGCTGAGGGACTCATGGGGGAGATGTCTGGACTTTAGGAGCCGGTGCCGGGGGACTCATTGGGGAGATGTCTGGACTTTAGGAGCCGGGGGACTCATGGGGGAGATGTCTGGACTTTAGGAGCCAGTGCTGGGGGACTCATGGAGGAAGATGGGGGAGATGTCTGGACTTTAGGAGCCAGTGGACTCATAGAGGATTGGGGGAGATGTCTGGACTTTAGGAGCCAGTGTTGGGGGACTCATACACGTGGATTGGAGAAGATATCTGGACTTTAGAAGCCGGTGGTGGGGGACTCATGGAGGAGGATTGGAGAAGATGTCTGGACCCTACGAGCTGGTGGCAGGGGACTCATAGAGGAGGAATGGAAGAGATGCCTGGACTTTAGGAGCCAGTGGGGGGGACTCATGGAGGAGGATTGGGAAAGATGTCTTGACTTTAGGAGCCGGTACCGGGGGACCCATGGGGGAAGATGTCTGGACTTTAGGAGCCAGTCCCCGGGTAATCATGGAGGAGCATTGGGGGAGATTGGTGGCAGGGATGTAGAAAAAGTGAAGCTCTCGTGCCAAGTTTATCATTCAGGAAATCGATGAACAATCATTGTGTTTGGAGATTCTTTATTCAGGAAGGGGGAGTCCATTGGACACCCTGTGGGAGAGTTCTAAGTGTCCCCCATCTGATGGAGGAGTGGGGTCTATGGCCAGCTTGGAGGGAAGTGGCAGTGACTCCGGGCTGCTGACATGTTGGATGGACTGTCAATTTCTGTGAATTGAATCTACTTCCTTCACTCAGTGTGGAGTCACCTCTGATTTATTGGAATAAACTGAATGCCATCCGGTCAGATCTGTGCATTGTGTGTCATAAATAAGTCATTGTTCTTCATTTAAATATTTATTTTCATTTCTCACGCTTTGCTCCATCACAGTGCTGCTGACCTCCTGCACCCCTTTGCAGCTGCTTTCCATCTCCATACACTCCAGTGATGGCTGCGTGGAATTTCTCAGGATGGGTTTCCTGATGGTGACACCAGTGGACCATGTCTGTGTAATGTGTGTAGGAATGGCTACTTGTAGTCTCCCTTGGAAGCCCATGTGAAGGATGACAACACAGGTGCACAACAGGGGGGACAGAGCTTTGTCACCATATAACAGGAAGTGTCTGTACTTCTCACACTTAGGGGTCAGTGTACAATTTGGGATGGTGAAATGTCATAGTAGAAGAAGATCTCCAATCCTCGGACAGAGGGGTTGCACGTTGTGTGGTAGATTGGACAGGAAAGGGTTAAACGCTCTGGAGAAGTTGATAAGAAGGGAAGGAAATGAGAAGGTTGGCAGGAAAGACATAGACAGGGAACAGCTGCTGGGCGATGCGGGGCATTTCCGGGGCACGCGGGTCCAGCCTGGCCCATGAAGAGTGATGGGACTCCGGAAAGTCGGATTCACATGTTTCCAGCTGCTGGCTCCATACAAATCACTGTGGGAACATTCAGTCATTTCAGGAGATTTCCGATATTTCTGGACCTGGATTGGTTTTATTTCTGCAGCTGTTACATTAAAACAGTTTGGAAAATCGATCTGATTGAAGTGAAGCAAACTCAACAACGAGAAGCATCTTAAAGCCCAACTCCAGCCAGAGCTTGTCATGGAGGGCTTGATACTCTGACTTTCTTCTGTATTCCTCCAGGACAGGAAGTCAGCAGAATCTCTCTAAAGGAACAATGAGTAGAGGGTGGACGAGGTAGAACCTCTGGGGGGTTTTTGCAGGTAAAATCTTTGAGTCCTATCACTTCAAACACAAACAGCCTGGATGAGGCAAGTCAGAGAACTTTCTAGATTCTTCTTTCTGTTGTTCAGTATTTCTGCCTTTTGTTCCTTCTATCATTAGTGTGAATTATAAAAAGCTTGTAGTAGATCTTTATTACCATTATAAATATCAGTCCTTGTCCTTAGAATTGCCCCCAGCATGTAATTACCATCTTCTATACAGGATATCTGATGAAAGGGCCATAGTCTCCATAGTCTTATCTTCCACTTTTGAGATGAAATAAAATCCCTTTTGTTGATTCTGGAACAGATTTGTTGTCTGCATCCTCATAGGATAGATTCTTCTCAGTTGCTTTGTGGTCACCTGGACAGGCAATCTTCCCAGGGGGACACAGACAGTAGACTCTGACAGAGGTTCTAACCCTTCTCGGAATCAGCAAAGGTTTTCCATCACGTCTAATTAATGCTGAGGTTGGTAGATTGGCGGTTCTGCTTGTCACCCGATCAGGATAGCACTGAATGATTGGGTGACTGTCATCACTCGTCTTTGACCAGCATGAAGACCATTTACACCTAGAATGATATTTGTGAAAATATCAGAACTTAATTGATATCTTCACCTGTACCCGATCATAGACTGGGAGAGGGAGGGCCAACGAAAGGAACCAATCAAAACGTGTCTTTATATCTCCCACCTGTAATTCTGTGTACAGCAATACTATCAAAGCCAATCAGAACTCCCACCTGGGAGAGGGTGGGCCAGCACTAGGAATCTATTATATGAATGTTGACTAACAGGAAACATGCTGACAGGAGGAAGGAGACATCAGACTGAGCAGAGGGCTGACCTCTACAGCTTCCTCGCTGACCATTCAGCAGTTCAGGTCAGCACACTGTAAAGGTGCTCCTGACCAACAAATGACCTATTATATTGGATCACATAGCCGGCTGTACACAATACAAGTCCTTATATGACCTCCAGCTCAGCTGCTGACCTGTAGTCCAACTTCACCATTTTAATCGCACAAAAATACTTGAGCAAGGTGGCAGCTTTATGGCCAGTAACAACCCAGATTTAATCAGGGATAGTAGGTCTAACCAGTGTGCGCCCAACTTATTTTCTTCCTCCGGTGAACAAGTGTGGAATTATTTTGCTCTTTGTTTTTGTGGTTTTGTTTTTCTTTGTCTTCAAACAAATGGCATCTAATGGAAGATATCGGCAACAAACGCAATGCAAAGCTTTGGGTGCCCCAAACTTCAAAAAAAGGGCACATCAACACCCCAAAAAAAAATTATCCCTAAATTACCACTACACTGACACTATGGCTTCCCTTGTGCCCCCCTTTTAAATTGAGGGGGCTAGCACATGAAATCTAAGCCTGCTGGTCATATTGTAATTATCTACCGCAAGAGCTTTTACACTAAGTTTAAGCGGTTGAATCATCACATTCGTTTGGTGGGTCCACAAAGTCATGGAAGACCTGAACACAAAACTCACCTGGACAGTGTGGATCCAGCCTCGGGGTTTAGAACTAATTTAAAATAACCGGATAATGCTGTAAAAGCTTTGGGTTCTATTTACACCCATCTGTTCCAGTGCACCGCAGGGCCTTTCATTTTAAATGACAACCCAACGCCCCGCCGGTGTTCATGCGTTTACATCGCAAATAAACGCATTATCAGTGTTGCTTTGTTCTGTCCATTCGACCAAAGTTGATGCAAAGTTACCATACGACCATGTTAATGCAACACCGCAGAATGACAACATGTACCGGGCGCGTCATAGTTTGGCAGGAAACTGTCCTGCCCCAAAATTGGCACATTTAACCCCTTTGTTACTACGTGTGTCAGAAACTGGATTGCGGGCTTGGGGGGAGGGGACAATTGTAAAATGGAAAATGTCGAGAATTTATAAATGGCTTCCCGAGGTTGGCACCCCCGTCTTCGTTACATTCGTTCCTCAACTACAGGAAAAGAAAATATTGTTCCCTTTCACTGACACAGGAGAACGACCGCCTGCCGAAACAATGCCGTTTATTTTGTCTGCAGTTCTAGTCTAAACTTCAGCAGCTGTTGGGACCCCATTGTCAACAGAGCCGTATTGTACCGTCACCCCTCCCCCCACCCATCCAGATTACATCAAATGCACCGATACATGCCATAAATATCACTCCCATCTGAATATAAAGACTAAAGATCCGTGATGACAACACGTGGAAATAACATTATATGCAAATTTGCTGATAGAGTGTATACACAGTATATATACACATACAGTATCTGACAAAAGTAAGTACACCCCTCAGTGACATTTGTGTAAATCTTTTCTTCTATCTTTTCATGTGACAACACTGAAGAAATGACACTTGTCTACAATGTAAAGTAGTGAGTGTACAGCTGTATAACAGTGTAAATTTGCTGTCCCCTCAAAATAATTCAACACACAGCCATTAATGTCTAAACCGCTGGCAACAAAAGTCAGGACACCCCTAAGTGAAAATCTCCAAATTGGGCCCAATTAGCCATTTTCCCTCCCTGGTGTCATGTGACTCGTTAGTGTTACAAGGTCTCAGGTGTGAATGGGAAGCAGGTGTGTTAAATTTGGTGTTATCGCTCTCACTCTCTCATACTGGTCACTGGAAGTTTAACATGGCACCTCATGGCAAAGAACTCTCTGAGGATCTGAAAAAAAAGAACTGTTGCTCTACATAAAGATGGCCTAGGGTATAAGAAGATTGCCAAGACCCTGAAACTGAGCTGCAGCACGGTGGCCAAGACCATACAGCGGTATAACAGGACAGGTTCCCCTCAGAACAGGCCTCGCCATGGTCCACCAAAGAAGTTGAGGTCACGAGCTCAGCGTCATATCCAGAGGTTGTCTTTGGGAAATAGACGTATGAGTGCTACCAGCATTGCTGCAGAGGTTGTAGGGGTGGGGGGTCAGCCTGTCAGTGCTCAGACCATACGCCGCACACTGCATCAAATTGGTCTGCGTGGCTGTCATCCCAGAAGGAAGCCTCTTCTAAAGATGATGTACAAGAAAGTCCACAAACAGTTTGCTGAAGACAAGCGGACTAAGGAGATGGATTACTGGAACCATGTCCTGTGGTCTGATGAGACCAAGATAAACGTATTTGGTTCAGATGGTGACAAGCGTGTGTGGAGGCAACCAGGTGAGGAGGACAAAGACAAATGTGTCTTGTCTACAGTCAAGCATGGTGGTGGGAGTGTCATGGTCTGGGGCTGCATGAGTGCTGCAGGCACTGGGGGGCTACAGATCATTGAGGGAACCATGAATGCCAACATGTACTGTGA
This sequence comes from Lithobates clamitans, assembly GCA_037952925.1. NCBI lineage: Eukaryota > Metazoa > Chordata > Amphibia > Anura > Ranidae > Lithobates > Lithobates clamitans. The sequence continues at coordinate 9,316 of JBBGZY010001907.1, read as the reverse complement.
CATACTGAAGCCGAGCATGATCCCCTCCCTTCAGAGACTGGACCGCAGGGCAGTATTCCAACATGATAACCACCCCAAACACAACTCCAAGACCACCACTGCCTTGCTAAAGAAGCTGAGGGTAAAGGTGATGGACTGGCCAAGCATGTCTCCAGACCTAAACCCTATTGATCATCTGTGGGGAACGGAAGGTGGAGGAGCGCAAGGTCTCTAACATCCACCAGCTCTGTGATGTCATCATGGAGGAGGGGAAGAGGACTCCAGTGACAACCTGTGAAGCTCTGGTGACCTCCATGCCCAAGAGGGTTAAGGCAGTGCTGGAAAATAATGGTGGCCACACAAAATATTGACACTTTGGGCCCAATTTGGAGATTTTCACTTAGGGGTGTACTGACTTTTGTTGCCAGCGGTTTAGACATTAATGGCTGTGTGTTGAGTTATTTTGAGGGGACAACAAATTTACACTGTTATACAAGCTGTACACTCACTACTTTACATTGTAGACAAGTGTCATTTCTTCAGTGTTGTCACATGAAAAGATAGAAGAAAAGATCTACACAAATGTCACTGAGGGGTGTACTTACTTTTGTGAGATACTGAATATGTTTATAATCCTCACCGGCAACTTTATTAGAAACACCCGTTCAATTGCTTGGCAACACAAATGGGATTACCAATGTGCCACGGGCCTTATACAGGGATCTCCATACACTGATGGGACTACCAGTGTGACACGGGCCTTACACGGGGATCTCCATACACTGACGGGATTACCAGCGTGACACGGGCCTTACACGGGGATCTCCATACCCTGACGGGATTACCAGTGTGACACGGACCTTACACGGGGATCTCCATACACTGATGGGATTACCAATGTGACACTAGCCTTACACGGGGATCTCCAAACACTGACGGGATTACCAGTGTGCCATGGGCCTTACGCTGGGATCTCCATACACTGACGGGATTACCAGTGTGACACGGACCTTACACGGAGATCTCCATACCCTGACGGGATTACCAGTGTGCCACGGGCCTTACACGGACATCTACATACACTGACAGGATTACCAGTGTGCCACGGGCCTTACACGGAGAGCTCCATATACTGACGGGATTACCAGTGTGCCACAGGCCTTACACGGAGATCTACATACACTGATGGGATTACCAATGTGCCACGGGCCTTATACAGGGATCCCCATACACTGATGGGATTACCAGTGTGCCACGGGCCTTATACAGGGATCTCCATACACTGACGGGATTACCAGTGTGACACGGACCTTACACGGGGATCTCCATACACTGACGGGATTACCAGTGTGACACGGGCCTTACAGGGTGATCCCCATACACTGACAGGATTATCAGTGAGCCACGGGCCTTATACAGGGATCTCCATACACTGATGGGATTACCAGTGAGCCACGGGCCTTATACAGGGATCTCCATACACTGATGGGATTACCAGTGTGACACGGGCCTTACATGGAGATCTCCATACACTGATGGGATTACCAGTGAGCCACGGGCCTTATACAGGGATCTCCATACACTGATGGGATTACCAGTGTGACACGGACCTTACACGGAGATCTCCATACCCTGACGGGATTACCAGTGTGCCACGGGGATCTCCATAAACTGATGGGATTACCAATGTGACACGAGCCTTACACGGGGATCTCCAAACACTGACGGGATTACCAGTGTGCCATGGGCCTTACGCTGGGATCTCCATACACTGACGGGATTACCAGTGTGACACGGGCCCTACACTGGGATCTCCATACACTGATGGGATTACCAGTGTGACACGGACCTTACACGGAGATCTCCATACCCTGACGGGATTACCAGTGTGCCACGGGCCTTACACGGACATCTACATACACTGACGGGATTACCAGTGTGCCACGGGCCTTACACGGAGAGCTCCATATACTGACGGGATTACCAGTGTGCCACAGGCCTTACACGGAGATCTACATACACTGATGGGATTACCAATGTGCCACGGGCCTTATACAGGGATCTCCATACACTGATGGGATTACCAGTGTGCCACGGGCCTTATACAGGGATCTCCATACACTGACGGGATTACCAGTGTGACACGGACCTTACACGGGGATCTCTATACACTGACGGGATTACCAGTGTGACACGGGCCTTACAGGGTGATCCCCATACACTGACAGGATTATCAGTGAGCCACGGGCCTTATACAGGGATCTCCATACACTGATGGGATTACCAGTGAGCCACGGGCCTTATACAGGGATCTCCATACACTGATGGGATTACCAGTGTGACACGGGCCTTACACGGTGATCTCCATACACTGACGGGATTACCAGTGTGACACGGGCCTTACATGGAGATCTCCATACACTGATGGGATTACCAGTGAGCCACGGGCCTTATACAGGGATCTCCATACACTGATGGGATTACCAGTGTGACACGAGCCTTACACAGGGATCTCTATACACTGACGAGATTATCAGCGTAAAACGAGCCTTACACGGGGATCCCCATACACTGACAGGATCAGTGTGACACGAGCCTTACATGGGGATCTCCATACACTGACGGGATTACTCCGGGCTCAGTTCGGTGAGGTTGGACCACATTCAGCACCGCGGGTGTTTGGAATCCCTGTGAAGCAAACGGACATTGTACAAATGGACATCCTGCGATTCACATAACGAGCCGCCTCTGGATGTCATGTGATGCGAACGCGCGGCGTAGAGACACACAGAGACTGGAAACAGTTTTGGTCACTTTATTAAATGAGATATTAAATATATTTTTTTTAAAGTTCCAACTACTAAACAGCACTTTCAATGGTGAAAACACAAGAGTATAGTTCCAGGTCTGAATGCTCATTAAAAACACAATTTCAGTCCTTCGGTATATTACATAAAAAAAAACTGTCAGGAGAGGAGGAAGGATCGATCGTAACTTCTGAAGAAATCAAAGAGCAGATTTTCACAGCTGTATGATTTCAGCAGCCAAAGCTGGTTAGAGGGACTGAAAGGACTATACAACTGAGACGTACATGTACAAGAAGATCACAAATACCAAGCCAAAAATGCTTTACATCCAAAGTAACAGCATCGAAATGTGAAGAAGTTAGCAGGCAAAACTGGAATACAAGCAACTTTGTCTGAACTGTGCTGGAAGCTGCTGCAGCTCGTTAACACATCTACAACATAAAAATGATCCTTCCAAGGTCGGGAAGTCTTTTCATCGGTTAAAGCTTGATGCTAGTCAATGCACAATGCCGCTAAGAAGCCTAATGATGGTCCATGTGAACTCCCGGGAATCCAGAGTCCTGTTAGTGAGAAGTCCCAGAAATCTTCTCCGTCAGACGCCACCTGGAGACTTCCAGTAAAAAACAAAAAAACCCAAAAAAGTCTATTCTTCAAAATGTAAATCAAGTCCACTATAGAGGATCTTCAATGACGTGAATGGTTTATACAAGAGGATCAGAGGAGTAGACGAGCCAGCAAAACCCCATCGCTGTGATCTACAGATTACCGGCGTGTCTCACAGCCGGCACCGCAAAGTGACATCCAATCGCGTGTCTCTCTGAAACTAGTACAGCTCTTCCACCCGAATGAGCTCAGGACTTCATCCCGACACCATCCACCTCACAGGCCAACACAGGATGGCAGCTGAAACTAGCTTCAGAAAGGCACTTAGGATGTCTGGCTAATCATGACAACCCCGCAGTCCCCGACCAGGGCGGGCGACCCCGCAGTCCCCGATCAGGGCGGGCGACCCCGCAGTCCCCGACCAGGGCGGGCGACCCCGCAGTCCCCGACCAGGGCGGGCGACCCCGCAGTCCCTGCATATACTATAAAAGGGACTTTAATAAGTAAAAACATCTCAGGGTTTGCTTTACACTCTGAAATACATTGGGAGATCCTTGCATATAACTGGTAGTTGTACAGAGTAGATCCCGAGGGGAAACAGATGGGCCCCGGGCAGTAGGATTAACTCTTTATAAAGGTCTCATACCCAAGAAATGTAACAAGATTGAACGAGTAAAACCCAAAACCTGTGACCTCGCACACTGAAATGTTTCTGTATTCTTCTGTTTACTTTATTTGCATATTCTGTATCATGTGAGACAATGAGGACCACAATATCCGCACTTCCCTATAGAACAGTCCATACACGCAGCCTGGGAGTCTCTCTCCTGACACTACACATGCAGGTGACATTATATGGGCCATACAGGACTAACCCTGCTGCATAGGGGGCATGTGTGCAGATCTCCCATTACACACAGCAATGGGCAGGGGCGGTGTAGGAGCACTGTATAAATCGATCCCAAACTGCCCCAAAGATGCTGCTTGATGGACTTTTTCTAACGTCCTGCAAGCGTACCGCCCCGGTGTGAAAGCATTGATTACAATGAATGGGAGGCACCATTTCTAGAGTTAAAAATGCCTGAAAACCATCTCAGTGTGAAAGGGGTCTTATATTGACTCGAAAGGAAACCTGTGCAGAGAATCATTAGGCTACCACCATGCTGATCCTCTGGTTTTGGTTTCAATAGTGGAGTAACTGACCCAGAAGTGTGTGGTCACCAAACACCCAGAACTCCGGATGTCCTCAATTCCAGGTCACAGACTTCGTATTATCGTGACCTTTGGTGGTACCAAAAGAATGGAACTGGAACCCCAGCAGGTCAATGATGGAGGACACTGGTCTGTCCGGCTGGTGACAGTTCTGGTCTTCAGATACATTCACCCCAAGACAAGAATCTGCCGAGTCTCACTGGAGATACTAAAACACGTGTGACCAGCGGTGGCGGCTGTCAGATCTGTACAAATCAATAGCCACCGTCTCTGGACACATTAACCGCTCATCTGAGCATGCAGAATAGAAGCCGCCAGCTGACCCTGAACTCAGCCAATGACTGTCCAAGGTTGGCTTTTCAGCCGCAGCAAATCATTGCTTGGTCCAGGAGCAGCGCTTGGACTGCTGGGGTCCCCACATCACTACAGGACACCGATCAGGACAGGGTAGTCACATAGGGGTCAGCGGATCAGCACCCTGTGGTGGAAGATTCTTCAGAAGCTGAAGGTCTTTAATAGAACTAAGATCAGACTCTCATCACACCCCCCAGATGGGGGTGGGGGGGATTATTTGTCTCATCCTACAGGCTGCTTTCTAGGTTAATTCTCTTGGTACGGTATCCCATCAAAACCACCAGACCAGCCACATCGGCACCCTAATCCATTTCTCAGCACAGGTGAGCTTCCTGGTCAGCAAAGTCTGGCAGAGCACCAACACCTGCATCCTATAGACAGGCGACTGGTCTTTGTGACTGTCCAATGAGACTCTGGAAGGAGATGAGGATTCCCTCTGTGTAGATGATTTTATGTAGGTATAATGAATCCTGTCTGCAGACAGGGAACATGAAGAGGTCCCTCCCAGGTGGCCAGACGACACGGAGAGGTCCCTCCCAGGTGGCCAGACGACACGGAGAGGTCCCTCCCAGGTGGCCAGACGACACGGAGAGGTCCCTCCCAGGTGGCCAGACGACACGGAGAGGTCCCTCCCAGGTGGCCAGACGACACGGAGAGGTCCCTCCCAGGTGGCCAGACGACACGGAGAGGTCCCTCCCAGGTGGCCAGACGACACGGAAAGGTCCCTCCCAGGTGGCCAGACGACACGGAGAGGTCCCTCCCAGGTGGCCAGTAGAGGTCCCTCCCAGGTGGCCAGTAGAGGTCCCTCCCAGGTGGCCAGTAGAGGTCCCTCCCAGGTGGCCAGACGACACGGAGAGGTCCCTCCCAGGTGGCCAGACGACACGGAGAGGTCCCTCCCAGGTGGCCAGACGACACGGAGAGGTCCCTCCCAGGTGGTCAGACCCATTAGGGCCAAAGCAGAAATGTGGTCCCCATGCTGACCCCGACTAGAGAAATCTGCAAAGTTTTATCGGTAAATCTCTGAAAAGAATTTATTGTCATCTAGCAGCAGCAGAAGGATAACATTCACATAGCGATCTCTGCAGAGAACGAAGGTGGTCCGCGCTCAGAGATCTCCGCCTTCACCTTTCCTGGTGCTGCGTGCGCACACCTGCCAGTTGCCGTGTGGAATATACAAGTTACTCTCATTGTGGAATAAACTGTGCAAATTCAAATGAGCGTAAAATCAGAAACTTCCTGGCGCAGTACACGGGCGGACAAAACTACAACATAAAAATGTAAACTAAAATCAATCTTCACTATGAAAAAAAAGCTGAAAACTATATTTACAAAGGCACAGGGGATGCGGGTACAACTTTTCATGGTGGATGGCGGGATTACTACACCGGCTGCACTGAGCGGCATGTAGCCCACATAGCTTTCCAGTCATCTGGGTTGGGGGGGGGGGGGGGTTACTATTCATACCGAAAAACGTGCACGCTCCCTGATACAAGGCAGTCCCTGCAAATCTCCCAGCTCGTGATCACCTATCAGGATGGGGTGACTCCGGCCGCTCCCGAATTACAATCCACCCTTATCGGATCATGCGTTTCCTCTCGAGTCCTCACCAATCAGATCGCTCAAAACAGCTCGGGAACCCCTCCTCAGCCGTCGCTCAAAAAAGCTCGGCAACCCCTCCTCAGCCACTGCAAACATCTGACTGGAGGACATCTACAGAAAACAATTCCTGGGGAAAACCTAATGCAGCAAGGCCAATCCAATATGCGGTCCCCTCCCCCACAGTCTGAAAGAAAAACTGTATGGATAAAAGTCAGTAAACACTTCCCCACGTGATCATCATATGGTGAGACCCCGGTGGGTGCCGAGCCGCCTGGGCCCCGGGGAGCGCAGCACAGAATGCCATTTCATGAGATTCCTTATACTCAGCATTGCTCGGGACTTCTCCAGAAGGATGACATCTGGAGGATGGAAGTTTAGGGTACAATTCACCAACTTATCCCTACAGGATTTTCTTTCATACAGATATTGTGGGGGAGGGGAACCTGATATATTAGGCATATCTTGGTCTAGTTTAAATCTGCCCTTATTGCCCTCTCTTTCTGAAAGTTCCAGGTGCCCGACTGCTATGCCAAGGAATTGGATTTAATACTTTGCGTCACCAACCTGGAACAAGCATAGAGAACTACATCAGACTAACGTGCTACATGCTTGTTCCAGGACTGGGGCTGGAAAGGAGACGGAGCCAGGAACGTTTCCAGAAAGAAATCTTCCATAACAGGAGCATTCAGGCTGCCGACTGCCCACCCATGGAAGCTCCCCTACCAGGCTGTGATCTGCAGAGCTGCATATACAGTGAATTGGCTACTGAAAGGTCAGATTGGTCTTGTATAAGATCTGCTGCATCAGTAAGGGAAGAGAGTTTATATGTCAGGATGGAGTGGGGCTTCCTCAGGGTGGGACTTCCTCAGGGAGGAGAGCTGGTGGGGTGGGACTTCCTCGGGGTGGAGAGCTGGTGGGGTGGGGCTACTTCTGCAAACTGGGAAAACAGTTCTACGTGGCCCTTCTGATTCAATCACACTGCAAAGCTTGGAGAGGGGACAGCATTTGAAGGGAATAAACCAGACATTCTTCTGTTGGTGCTTCTCGGATAAACGGACAGTACGGGGAAGATGAAGAGTCTTCCATTAGGAGTCCATGGAAAGGTCTTAGTGCAAGCTCAGTTTTTTTTGCCCTGGGAGGATCCAGGAGATTTCGCTCTGATAGGGGCTGGTGCTCTCTGCAGGTGGTGGCCCTGGAGATTTTGGTACAGTCCTTGCATGTCGATCTGCTGATAGTTAGCCGGGTTCAGGATGAGGTTTGAAGACTTCTGCATGATCAGCCGGCTCAATGCCGCTTGTTGCTGCAAAGCGATCTGCTGCTGTTGCTGCTGGTTGTACTGCTGCTGTAACCGTCGGCCCATCAATATTCGCTGGACACAGCTGATTAACTGTGGAGGAAAGACAATGAGAAATGAGATCCTGGTATTACACTGCTGTCATACGGCACACACACTCTCCAGTGATAGATTGGGTTACATGGGCCATGTAGTCAGGGGACCTTAATGACCGGTGATGATGGACCTTCGGCATCAGTCTGAGATGCTTTGGAGATCACTTAGAATTCATTCACAGGTGCAGATTTTACATTCCCAATAGACCTGTGTGGGATGCAAAATCTGTCTCATGCAAACAAAAGCCCATCGGTACCGGCCCCCAGTGTATGTGTGGGTAAAGAAAAAAAAAATATGGTCCATCTCATCTACACGCACACTTCCCGACGTTTTGTCTGCATAACCTGATTTACCAGAAATCGAGTGAGCTCCCAACTTCCCCATATCAACCTTCTGACTGCGAGCCCTCGACCTCCCGACCTCCCGACTGCGTACGGCCAACCTCCCGACTGCGAGCTCCCGACTGCGAGCCCCCAACTGCGAACGCCCAACCTCCCGACTGCGAGCCCCCGACCTCCCGACTGCGAGCCCCGACCTCCCGACTGCGAGCCCCGACCTCCCGACTGCGAGCCCCGACCTCCCGACTGCGAGCCCCGACCTCCCGACTGCGAGCCCCGACCTCCCGACTGCGAGCCCCGACCTCCCGACTGCGTACGGCCAACCTCCCGACTGCGTACGGCCAACCTCCCGACTGCGAGCCCCCGACCTCCCGACTGCGAGCCCCCGACCTCCCGACTGCGAGCCCCCGACCTCCCGACTGCGAGCCCCCGACCTCCCGACTGCGAGCCCCCGACCTCCCGACTGCGAGCCCCCGACCTCCCGACTGCGAGCCCCCGACCTCCCGACTGCGAGCCCCCGACCTCCCGACTGCGAGCCCCCGACCTCCCGACTGCGAGCCCCCGACCTCCCTTGGACTACAGAACACCTCCCACTTATCTTCTAGAGGTGCGGGGGTCAGCAGACGGGCATTTGGCAGAGCTGTGACCTATCACACACACTGTTGGATTTTTACCATAAAATGACGAAGTTATAACTGGTGAGGTTTCAATATTATTCAAGTTCCTGCATTTTCCAAATGAGAAGAACCCGAAGACGCGTTCCAATGTCATCAAACATTCACAGATCAAATGTCATATTACAGCAAAGCTGGCCAACCATTTGTGCACTACAAGTAGCAGCATGCCTGTGAATGGCAGGACAGAAGTGAATGGGTGAAGGTCGGTATGCAGGTCACTGAAGGAAAGAAGGTGGGAGTGTTCATCTCAGATGACCGCCAGGAGGGAGGAATACTTTCTGCTCTGTAATCGATTAGTAAGGGACACTCGCCCAGATGGGAAAGCCATTAAACTGATCACCATCACTAATGGGCTGG